>VXBX01006808.1:709614-766263 GCA_013400415.1 Scytalopus superciliaris
GGCCTGTGTGGCGGCGGCACCGGCAGCGCGGCCGGGCGGCTCCATGGCTTTCATCCGCAGGCGGCGGCTGGAGCGGGAGCTGTACTCCAAGGAGAGGTGAGCGGCACTGCCCCGGCCCTGCCCGGGCCCCCCACCCCTCGGCCCGGCCCCGGCCCCGCGCAGCGCCCGGCGGGGCGGCCTCCGGACAGGGCCCGGCTGGTGCTGCTGGTGCTGGTGCTGCTGGTCGTGCTGGTGCTGGTGCTCTGCCCGCGTTGTTGTCACCGCTCTGCCCAGGGGGCTGACCAGTCCCCAGCGCTACGGCTGACAAGGGTGCAGAAGGGACCCGGGGAAACAGCACTGGGGCTCGCCTGGCGTGTGCAGCTGCGGGAAAGTAGCGCCTGTGGACTGCTGTTTGTCTCTTCTCGGTTGTGTCGGTGGCATGCAGTTATAGCTCTGCTTCACTATAGTTTGTTTTGTTTTCTTTGCTTATTTTTTTTTTCCCCTGAACACTATAATCAGTGTGTTGTCAGCCCTTAAATTACAGACTCTGTGCTGGCTCTTTAAAGTGTTGAATTCAATTAGCTCGTTTCTGCTTGCTGACTGTAATCCCTGTTTTGTTTCTGAACATACAACAAAGGCTCATCACACATGCCTGAGTGTATCCTGAATTTACTCTCTTATTTTTAGGTAGTGTCCCACTTTCTTTTATGTGGCTTATCTGCATGTGGCCTGTCACAGAGTTTCAAAATCCTTTCCAATCTTTGCATTTCCAGATAGGAAATCTCTGTAAGGTGAGAGTGACAGGTCGGCGTGGGTCATACAGCAGAGGGACACGGTGTCTTCCCTGGGGGTAGCAGGGACCCCCCGTTGTCTGCCCCTGCCGCAGCCGTGGAGGGGCAGCAGGCTGGTTCCATGTGCAGATTCCTCACACAGGTCTCTGCTGGTTACACAGCACTGTTTATTGTTGGTGAGAAAACCACATGACAAAGAACTGGACTCGCTCTGTCCATGTAAATTCTGATTCATGGCTGTGCAGCCCATGATGCTACCACATCCTCTGAAGTGGTTTTTTGAAGTACAGACGTGTTCAGCATCCATTTTTGTCCTGTGTATTGTTGCTCTTGGGGTCTGCTGTGCTTTCAGTTCCTGTGTAGAAGGAAAAGAAAAGGATTTTTAGTTAATTTTTAATTATTTTTTAAGTAAAGCATCTTAGTTGTAGAAAGAGCAAGAAGAATGACTGTATTAGCTCTGTTAAAGATCTAATGTAAATAGGTTTGGTTTTTTTCTCTTGAGAAGCTGAGGAGAAAGGCCAGAACTCATCAGACTTTTCCCAAAGAACCCAAATGGGATCTAAATCTCTCCTAAAAAGCCCTGAGAACAAACTCAGAATATCCATGTTTGTCAGCATTACTCATCTGCAGTTATTGGTGAGAGATTTTTTTCTTTGCTCATAGTTGGAAGCATTTCAGGATCTTATTATTTGAGTTTGTAATTTGAGCACTTAATAACAGATGAGTCTCGTTCTCATTCGCAGTGGCAGCTTTTCCTATACCTGCAAACTCATTTCTCTGTTTCTTGTCCTTACCTAACAATTGATATTTGTGTAGAATCAAAGCAAATTTGTGTGTATTTTGTACCCTGTACCAGGTCTTTCCCCCTCCCTCTCTTCCTGCACTTTTCTGAATTAGGAATTAAGGAGATCTTAACATTTAAGTGATTTAAAAGATTTTGAGCTTTGAAATGTCAGATCAGAAATACCGATTTTTTTTCCACCTCTTTTTCTTGTAGTTCTGCCTCAAAACAGCAAAAAACCAGCTCTTTATCACTTAACTGAAGGGACAGCCTCTGAGAACTTGTTCCTGCTGGGTAGTTGTTACAGATATACTGACTTCTTCTTCAAAGTTTCTCTTGGTCCTTGTATCCTTAGTGTAGATATTTCTGAGTGTGATGACTGGGACTTTCTGAAGCTTTCTGGCAACTGCATTTGGTGTGTGGTTTGTGGATTTTTTTGTTTGTTTGTTTTTGTTGTTATTTATACATTGCTTTCCACAAAGCTGTAAGCTATAGAAGTTCCCATTAAGAGTTCTGTGAAGCTTGGTAAGAAGCTAAATCTTCTTATGCAGTTGCTTTTGGGGGGAAGATCAGAGTGGTTTTAAGCGATCTGAAAGAAAATATTTCTTCTTAACTAATTAGTTAGTCCACTTTAATATCTGGTTACATAACCCTTCTTTTCTGAGTGTATGCCATTTTCTAGTAGAAAACAGGAAAATGCTGAAATGTCCTGTGTGCACACAGTGAGGACAAGGAACGGGTTTTACTTTACATTTGATTACACAAATCCATGTCCCTACTGAGCAGGGTTCATTCTGTCAGGAATTTATCTTTCATCTCTATTTTCACTTTGCCCAGGTGTTCAGGGTAAAGAAACTTACTATGTCCCATTTTAGTTAGTGTTGAGTGCATGCTTATCCAGTTTATTTAATCCCCTAAAACATTCATTCTTCCTGAACAAGAATCCTTTTTTATGAACAGTTTTAGTTACAGACCTTCAAATTAAATGACGTGTTGTTTGGCACAGGTTGTCTCACCCTTAATAAACTGATGTCTGGTCTCTGTTGGCAGTGTGCCCAAGCTTGGGCAAGTATAACACTGTAACACTTGATACAGAGGCTCTGTAAATAGTTCTCCTGGTTTGCCTTGAGTGCAGCTCGGCTTCCTGTGTGAGGGCTTCATCTGCTCTGCTGGAAACATCACTCACATGGTGCAACCTACTGGCACATGTAGGTGCTACGGATAGATTTTTTTGTTTTGTTTTAATTTGTAGCATTATATTACTCTCTTGGAACAAAATATGCCTACTGAAGGCTCTTAATCAAACATCAGCAGGAGAGTCCTACAGCGGGCCTATGGATACTTTGTTCTTGTTAGGAGAGAGTTTAATTTTAGAATTGATTTCACATAGCTTTGGGCTGCTGTTGGATTGGGCTGGACCGCTTTTTCATCCTTGGCGACATCCTTCTGTTATCAAGATTGTACTTCCAGCATCGGGTCAACTGATTGTGCAAGGCGTATTGGATCAGCCACTTGAAATCCTTGTGTCCAAGTAGATTTCCAGCATGGGCTTTTCTGATGAAGTGATGAAAATAGTAACAATTCAATCACAGGTTAGCAATTTAAAGCAGGATCAATGGGGTACCTTCTTTGGGTAGTATAAGTAGGATTTTGCCATGGCACTGATCCCTACACAGTCATTCCTGTGTCCAATTTGAACAAGTCCAGTGCTTCAGTGGGTAGGTGAAATTGGTATATAGAATAAACTATGGGTTTGTTGTTTTGTTTTCTTATTCCCTCCCCCCACATGTTGTTGGATCTCCGATGAGTTTTTTTCAAAGTGAAGTATAGAAAGACATGCACATCAAGCAAAGGAAAAATAAGATTCTCAAGTAGACTAAACCTGATGCAACACACTTTGTATTCGGAGCATATTTTGTAGTATCTTGGTGGGACTTTTAAACACTGGTTTGCAGTTTGTAAAATGTGATTCACTTCTTTGTTGCATACTCTAAACAATGCTAGGAATATTTGAGTGTGGACTGAATTCTCAAACCTTGTGTATTGAGAATGACATCATATGGCGTGAAGTTTTGCAAGTGTTTTCTTGCTAGTTAGGTGCCTAGTTTTCCTATGCATCTTGGGTGTGTTCTTGGCTCATATTCCTCAGCCCTTTTCTGAGTGGCAATTATATGGGAGCTCTTTGAAAAAGGCAGTAAGTTCTGTTTTTCTTGGCAAGGTTACTGCCTTGCTTTTTTTTCTTCCCCTGAAGCTGCTTCTCAAAGGAATACTGACTCCCTTCGCAAGAAAATACCTTCCATATCACTTGCATATGATTTTTTCAGTTATTCTTAGGATAATTTTTCTGTGAATATACAAAGCCAGGAATTTGAAATAAGTCTTCAAGAAAACTCACAGTAGCACGCTTTAATTTACTTCTCCCCTTAAGTGTTTACCTTTTAAACTCAAGCAGCTCCTCATACACTTAGAAGGGTAACTCTTTACTCCACCAGATTCTGTATACTTCTAGCACTTGGTGGGAATTGAAGATGTTCTAACACAAAAGCTGCTAAAGCCTACATTAAAGTTATCTGGGGGGATGCAGAGACGTGTTTGCCTACATTATACAGATTATTCATTGCTTTGCCTTCTGCCCTGTCCCCCCACCTTGCTGCCCATATACCCTCAGACAGACAGGCACAACTGTGGCTGAAAATCTTTCCATTTCAGATCTGTGAAGCTCCTTACGTTATTTGAAGTTGGTGGTGGTGATTTTTCCAGCTATGTGAATTGTTATAATAGAAGATTCTCCCTGACCTATCATGTTCTTCTTTCTCCCCTCTCCAAGCTGCCACTGCTCTTTATTTTGAATACAGGACTTGCATTAAACCTGAGATGCAACAGTGCAAGTGCCTTTTAACCCACTGTAAAGCTCAAGGCTTTGCCTTGGTGGCAGTGGTGGCTAGTAATTCATTTCACCCTGGAAAATGAAACTGCCTCTTTCTCAGCACCTCTGACAGCAGAGCAGCTGCACAGGTTTGGTGCCTTCCAAAGGGTAAGGCCTTGTTCCCAACCACCTTGTCCTTGCATGTGACCCCTTCACATTGTACTACCTCTGATACTTCATGTGCCCTTCCATGGACAGATCCACATTGCTATAACTGTGCAAAACTGTGCTGGGAAAACTTCACAGCTCTGAACCAAAGCTTGTTTTCTGGTCTACCTGCTAATGTGACAGTTTTTTCAGTCAGAATTGACTGGTTTCCACAACTGTAAGAAGTTTTTGAGGCATTACAAGTGGGTGGGACCAGCAAAGCTACTGAAGCTGCTTTTTTTTTTCTTCCTCCTTAAGTTGCAATTTTCAAATATTACATGTATTAAGAAAATAGCATCATTTTGGAGATTTTCTGAAAGCTTGTTTGCTGTTACTGAGACTTTGAGGATAAAGACTGGACTGGTTAGAAGCTACAGTATAAAACATTGAATGCCTTGCAAACTCACTCTTTATAGCTACTTTCATGGGGTTTGAATTTTTTTTTTAAATCTTGTCTAATTTGTCTCTCTTTGTCATTTTCAAAATAATATATTGGAGTTTTTTTTAATAGTCTGGTATGTCAAGTTAAATGTACAAGAAAAAATGGTCAGTGATCCCTGAAGGCATGGCTGTGGCTTACTAACTTCTTCAGTCTGTTGCAAGCCATTAAATAGCATTGTGACCACAAAATTTGTAGACATAAGCCTGTGAAATGTGTCTTTATTAAGAAGCAAGCGTAAAAGTATTCTGTAGTACACTTTAAGGTGTGAGTTTTATTGCTTGATTTAAAACGGTTTTGTGTCAGCAGATATTTGTGTTGCTTTCCAAGATGTAGCATTGAATTTCTCTAAGTAGATTTTTAATAAATAATCATTAAATCATTTATATGTGGGAAGCTTCAAGTAACAATTGGGTTATTCATTTTGAAAATGGACTAAAATGAACCACTTGCTGATAGTAAGAAAAATGTCTCAAAATTGATCCTTTTCTGTTCACCTGAAAAAGGAGCTTGTGATATTTGATTATTACTGTATTATAGGAAAACAAAGTTTTAGAGCAGCAGGCAAATGTAGAAGGTCCATTTGATTTCTATTAAACACAACTGTTTGTGTTAGAACCAGGATTATTTATTTATTTTTTCAGATACTGGTTCTTGCTGATAAATTAAAAAACAAACAAACAAACAAAACCAAAACAAAAAACCCAACAGTTTTCATTTTAGATACCAAAGCATTTTTGTACATTTCCCAATTAAAACTTATGATTTGCCTGACTAACTGCTGAGGTTGGGGGTTTTTTGTCTTGGGGTCAGACTTGAAGGCAAGGGAGGGTAGGCTGGGAATGGCCTTGCTTATTGTTATTTGAGTTGACAGTGGTCCTACGATCCAGGCTGTTCTTGCAGGGCAGTGTGGCAGTCATTGGCCTACAGTGTGTGCTGTTATTTACTCAGCACAGGGAACTGTACAGCTGCTCAGTGGCTGAAGACCAAAATACAGTTGTCAACTGGCACAGGTTTAATCAGTTTCTTATATAGGGCATCCATCTCGTGCATTCTCTTACTACTGTTATTTGTTGATTTTGTTGTTGTTTTTGTTGGGTTTTTTAAGTCCTGTCGTGCAGAAGAATTAACTCACTGTTTGAGTTAAGTGTGCATACAAATTCTTGTAGGACTACACAGCAGTTGATAGTATATAAGTTTGGTATCCGAGTCATCTTGATATCACAAGTGCCTCTGGAATACCTTCTTTAGCTCTTTGGAAGGCAGTCAGTCTTAAGTCCAACTGCTCACTTGCACGTTGAAGAACCCCTCAGTGCTGTAATTGTATAGCCATTGTAGCTGATGTCCTGTTTTTTATGGGCCTTCACAACACTTTGCCTACCCATGCAACATCCTAGAGACTGATCTGTTCCCTTGCTGTCTGTAGATACTTGTTGAACCTCCTGCCAAGCCTGAAGTATTATCCTGTGCAGTGATGGTTCTCAAGAGGGACCCTGTTGATACAGTAACTATCAGTGCCTCTGTTTATTTATGTGAAAGACATTTGTTCTGTGAAGATAAAAAGCTCTGACTATACTCCAGTGACATCTGATGAAACTTGACTTTCTTCCTTTTTTATTGACAGCCCTGTGGATCATTAACACAGACAAATGAAATTTAAATACTTAATCAGCAAAGACAGATTGGTTGAGAAATTCCAGAAGGTTTTTCCAGAGATGATGCATCAGAAGATGAACTCAGGAGTTCAATATTACCAGTAACTTGGACTGGTCTCAATTGTTACCCAGTAGTTGCGATGCAAGTCTGAAAATTCTGTTTTCACTTATGATACCATATCAATTTTAAAAGGGGCAGTTTTTGTGGCATAATCTTTTGACAGACTGTAGGTTCATCCCAATATGCAATGGGTGCTTGAGAAGAGAAGAGGGTGGTGATTTTATTTGTGGAGATTTGATATCTGGCTCTGTCTGCCTGCAGAAATGATTCATTGCAGCTTGAAAATATGGGAAAATGCGGTTAGAGTAAATGGACTTGCAAGCAGAGTAGCAACAAGCATAGAGATGCTTGTAAGAGGCTGCAGAATGACATGGATTCTGTGGAAAGTCGAGGGGAAAGAAATGTGGAAAATGCACTTGGCCTATATGATGTATAATGTTTGAAGAAAAATGCTTTAACAGCTGCTAGCAATACAAACCTTTTTTCTAGACAGGAAAGCTGAGTTCAGTGAGCATGAGATCACAGCACAGGAGGTCGCTGATCTCCAGCAAGGAGCTCTACCCAGATACTGTCTCTATAAACCTGCGAAGTGAGTAGTCATGTGGAAGAGAGACAGAGAGAGAATAGCAAAAGGGTAAGCTGGATGCTGCTAGTAAATGAGGTATTTAAAAGCGAAGAAACCTACAATTTCCCACAGTACCTAATTAGCCCATATAAAGAGTTTAGCTTGAGTTTTTGTGCATACCTTGTGCATTATTTTTTTTCATTAAAGCATCTGCTTCAGCAGGAGTGAGGATTATACCAGGGAAAGTGTACTTCACATCCTTTCCAGTAGCCCACAGATTCTGATTTTGGGACAATGGAATTGGTTCATTAAGTGTCAAGTATAAAGATACCACAGTTTCATGGAGATAGTTATAATGCAAAATTTGAAAGAGAACTCTCTTCGTTTATGTGTTTTGGCTTATGTCAAGCATGTTACAGTTACTGTGAAGAACAGCAATGTTTTGATGTAAAAACATGGCTTGCCTTGAATATATGAAAGATGCCTACATTTACCAAAAACTTAAAGTTATTACCAGTGCTGTCAACAGATGAACTTTGAAAGAGTATAAAAGAGTGTAAAAATGTGAGGAGTGTGTCAAAAGAGTAGATGAGACAAAGGAAAGAGCCCAAGAATTAAGAATTTCAGAAATTAATTCTATCAACCAGGCATTATTAGTTTTCCTGGAAAAAAAAAATCTCGTAGGACCATGTATGCCATTGCTGTGAAGCTCATTGTTCCCTCTGTCAATAGTCTCTGTTTCCTGGTGAAAGAAAATGGATATTTTTCCAACAAGTCTGGGGTTGCCTTTGTTCTTAACTTTTTATTTAAATATTTTGACTTATGGATAATAAACTGAATGTGTATACTTATACATACTAGAAAGAAAACCATTCTGATGGTGACTTTCTCTTTATATATCCAAATGTAGCTTTATTAAAAAGCTTTAATTTAAGAATGTGATAGGGCTTGCAAGGTCTGAGTTTGCAAAAGCACAGAAATTTCAAGTTTGTCCCAGGTAGTTTCAACTGAATGATGTCTGAAAAATGGGATTTAATGGTAACTGTGTGGGAGCTGCTGTGGTTTCATATGCTAAGTATGTTGCTACATGGTACAGAATAACCTGTGATCAGTTGGGATCAGCTGTCCCAGCTGTGTCCTCTTCGAACTCCTTGTGCACTCCTAACCTCCTTGCTGGTGGGGTGGGGTGAGAAGCCGAAAGTGCCTTGACTCTGTTTAGGCGCTACTCAGCAATAACAGAAACACCTCTGAAGTATCAACACAGTTTTCAGCACAAATCCAAAACAAAGCCCCATAGTAGATACTGTGAAGAAAATCAAGCCAAAACCAGCACAATGGAATCATAAAATACCTGTTTACAAGAGTAGAGAGGTAAAGAAAAAGCAGCATAGCATTAGGACAAAGTATCTTGGACACAAAAGCAGTTTTAAGTATATGGACCCACTGTTACTTGTAGTTACAGTAAACTTTTATTGTTATGTTCTGTTTAATATAACAGCCACAACACAAATCTTTAAATGAACAAGATGTATTTTCGAATAGCACAATTTTTTCTATTGTGGAATACATTTTTTTAATGAACAGGCTATTCAATTCATCCAGTTCATTTTGTGAACTCTCAACATATTTACTGCTGTTTGAATACTGCTCTGGGGACACTTGGTGTTTATTAGTGTTTTCACGGGCATTTCTCATGAAGTACATCATGAACACAGTACAAAAAGCTCCAAGTGTGGATGTGAATAAATATGAAGTACTTCTGCAGATCAGACCAGCACTGCACACAAACAAGCTATTTTACTTCCAACTGAAATGATATAAGGTGTTTTTGCTCCTCCTGCTATGCCAGTATCCACTGCCATTCCCCACAGCTGAAACAATAAGTGAATGAGTGTTCACCGTGGTAGAAAGTTGAGTTTTGATCACTTGCAGCAGTTAAGTTGTTGGGGAATGCATTTTCATGTTCTCTCAAATCTGGCCTGTTTGCATTTACTTGGTACCAGCACAACATTGCTATGATCCTGCAATTAAATATTTTAGAAGACTTCAATTTCTTATTTTTGTTTTGTTGTTGTTGAGGTTTGTTGTTGATCGGATTAGTACCCAAACAGGCTTCCTGTGGGGTTGAACAGGTGGTGGTGCAAAGGAAATGCGGAACGTTGTTGGAGAGAAAGGTAATGCTTCCTTAGAGGGCATCCATCGAGTGACTCAGCTGTGTTGTAAAGTCTGTGGCCATGTTTTCACTTAACACTTCAGAGCAATGTAATTTGGTTTTGCTTCAAAACAATCTAATTTCCTTCATTCTAAGTGATTAGTTCCTGCCTTACCTTTTTTTTTTTTTTGTCAAAGCATATTTTAACTGGCATACATTGATCAGGGCTAAAGTGATCTCTACTGAACAGAAAGCCTGGCTATATTAGAATAATTCCACTGAAGACAGGTGAACAGAATCAAATATCTAACCTTATATATGTTGAAAGAGCATCAATCTATCTTCTTCATGTGCTTACAAATTTTCCTCCTAAGTTGTTCTTTTTAAAAAGTTAAATTAATGTGTTCACGTTATATGGGCAGAGCATGGAAATTAGTGAAGACTTCCCAAACAGTTGATATCTCTTATTAAGAGTACTAACTGTTAAGGCATTTTCTCTTGGAATAAATTATTTTTATTTATTTGTAGGTTTTCCCTACTTCTTCTTAACCTGGAAGAATATTACTTTGAACAGCACACAGCAAATCATATTATAAATAAAGGCTGCAAAGATGAAAGGTACGCAACTTTTACATACCTTCATTTACTAGTCATTCTAGTTTCATGTATCTTGAACACATGCACAGATAATTTTTTTTCTTTCATTCATTTTAGAAAATTCAGAGGCTCTCTAAAAATCTGTTCAAAGTCAATTATTTTTGAACCAGATGACAATATCAAAGCCATTATCAAGGTAAGCAGCACAAACTTAAATTTCCTGGTAACTTAAGATTCTCTTTTAAAAAGCTTTTAAGATTTTATATTTTTATGATTTGCTGCAGATACCATTGAGAGACTGCATTAGTATAAAAGCCCCAGAAGATAATGAAGCAAGTAACCCTTTCACTCGGTAGGTGAATTTTGGTTACTCTATATATGTATTTAACTTCTTTTACAGCTGAAATGCCCATCACTTCAAATATCTTATTTACATTTCAGGGATAAATCTGGACGGATTTCTGTTCTATGTAGCCAGGTAAGACCTGCATATAACAGATTCTTGGTGTATAAATGAGTGAGGTTGCATAAACGAGGGAGCTTATGTTCTTTAATGGTGTTTTTCTCCAAACTGGAGTCCTAGGGTGGGGAGTTAATGGAAAACAAAACTAATTAGTGTCAAAACCTCAGCATTAATGTGAAACTATTGATGCTGGAAATTTCAAACTGTTAATGACTTCATTAAGTCATTAATTTGATAAAGTGAACTTGTTGCACTGTATTTTATAATGGAGCTTAGGGCAACTTTAGAATTGAATTAAAAAGGAGGAAAAGACTGAAATCAAACTTGTTATTAATCATTTTTGGTCTTGTTATACTACTTTCTTCTACTTTCTGCAGCATGTTATGGTAATGGCAAAGCCATCTTGATCCTTGCAGTTCAGCTCTATGAAAACTTTGGACTGTGCTGTATGTCCACTAAATAGTTTTCAGAAGCTGTCCTGAAATACTGTCTTCAAGTTTCAATCAAGAGTTGGGATTAACTTGAATATATTCATACTTAAAGTTAACCAAGGGAATGCACTTCAAATGTTGATAAATAGCAGTTGATAGGTGTTCCAAAGCTGAAAAAGTTTAAAAAAAAAACACTTTCATTTCAGCAAAGAACAGAGTTGGGATGGGAAATATAATTTTAAATATTCTAGCATATTTGTGAAATCTGTCTTTATCAATACCTAAAATTGATAGCCTTGCTCAGTTACATACTGCTGCAGTGAAAAATGAGCTCAGACATTTAGTATTGTCTATAGCAGAGAAGTTTTTTGGCTGTGTTAAAGTAATCAGTATATTTAATTTCATCTTGAAACTGCTTCTGTGAAGAATATTGTGTAGTCAAGTTTTCTGGAGCTGTCAGAATTTTTGTGTATTGAGTTTTTTTTAAAAAAGGTGTTTCTAACTGTTCCATGCAATGGTTCCACCATACATCGTTAGTATACGTTCTTAAGAACAAATGATTATAAAAAAGCATCTCATGGGAAAGGAGAATTAACTTTTAAGATGGCAAGTGAAGTTAGTATTCCCCACTCCTCCCATGTGTAGCTTGCTAGTAATCCTCCTGACTCTGTGGAAATGTTCTGAAATAGCTGCGTGGCATGATAAATGCGGGTATTTTGTATACGGACTTTCAAATGTCAAGTAGTCACTAGCTGTAGTTATGACACATCATGATCTAATTATGAATATCTTTTCAAAGTGGAATTTCTGCCTTGTAGGAAACTGCATGTAGTGAATAATTGGAACATCTTAAATGTCTGACTTTTAGAGTATAAAAAAATTGTTAATACATAACTGGATAAACAACTTTATGAAAAAAACCCCAAAACCACAATGTCTACTTTTTCACATAACATGAAGTATTCAGTGTAGAAAAATGTTTAGGTATCTTGCAGAGAGCAATCTGAGCATAATGCAGGTTTCTCATTCTGATTCTCCTGTGGCCTGATTCAGGCCTGTGCGTGCTGATGTCAGATGAAGGACACTAATTGCCATTATTTTTTAATGTAGCACTTAGAGAGGCATGCCAAGCTTGTAAGCTTGTAAGCACACCACTCTATTTAGCTAGGCAGTGCTGTGAGTGGTGGTGTGGCGAAGGTTGGCTCTGTTGTCAGCTGGTGGAAGTGGGAAGGCTCTATGTAGGAGCCAGAAGGCTTCTGGCTAGAGCATGGTACAATCTGTTCTTGCAAGTTTAATACTTGTCCTTAGTTTGAGGCTGCTGCCACAGTGCCTTGGAGTATAGAACCACAGATGTGCTAGCTGTAGGAATGAAACTGAGACACTGGAAAAGGTCTTTTGATTGTCAAAGTCTCTTGGGCCACAGAGTAGAAGACAGTAGGTGATGTGGTCCAGTGTGTTTTGTGCAGTTCAGAATCAATCCTGAGTCTTGTACTTCAGGCCTGAGACTTTAACAAGTTTGAACCTTCCCTACAAACAGAGCAAAACCATGTCTTACTTTTGGCTTGTCTTTCAGACAGTGGATAGTAAGGCACAAGTATCTACAAACCAGTCAAATCTTTTCCTAGAAGCTTTTTTCATGAATATTGTGAAGGAGTGTAGTTTCATGTGGCCTTTGGGGAGAGAACATCCTCTCAGATGTGAGAATAGCACCAGAGAAATAAAACTGTTCAAAAGCGTGCTGTGGGATGAGAGAGGAAATCTGGTGTTCATAGTGGTTGGATCTGGTAGCAAACCATTTAACAGCAGAAGAAAGGGATTCATTTGAGAAAGTTTATGCAATAGTTTGTTGTGAGTTGCCAGTCTGGGGTAATTCCCATGGGGACAAAACCCTGAGGCTGTGAGCTGCCAGAAAGAGGAGGAGAATCCTTCTATTGAATGTAGATGTGTGTATTGGCTTAGCATTGCAACTTTTTGAAGGTCATATGATTAAAATAAAAACCTACTACTAAACTACATAAATAAGCCTCTGAACTAAACTGGACTCTGGCCCCTTCTTGCAGATATAAAAGCTCATTGTTTTTCTGCAGTTTATCTGGGGTAGCTAAAGCAGGATATTACAACCCAGTGTTTTGCTTGCTGAAATGGTGTTCTTAGCTTTGTATTTATCAGTAGTTCTGATTCACTTTATTGTCTGAAACTGTAATGTCTCTTTCAGGTTTTTCTCATTAAAGAAAGAAACGTTATTGCACCCTATAAAACAGTAAGAGTGAGTATATATTTTTTTTGCTGTTCTTAGGAAACTGAAGGTTTGCAAGGATTTATGTTCTCATTTCTGAAAAAGTAAGATAATTATCATTTGAGGAATATGACAATAAAGCTTGAGAAAGCAAAAAAGTAATTGTGCATATTGAAAAAACATGTCTGAAATCTTCCATGATAGCTTTCTGGTATTTCTTGGAGGACATACTGCAGACTTGACTTGCCATTTACCTTGATGTGTAGCTCTATGGGCTCAACAGTCAGAGCTGTCAGTGGGCTGCTAGTAGACAGTGGGCTAAATGGCTTCTCCTCAGTTCTCCTCAAACTTGAGATGAGAGACTGTGAATTGATATTTCTCAGCTAAGTGCTTCACAGTTCAAAGAAATGGCAGATAAGACAGCTCACTGCAGAAATTGCAGGTTACTTCTGATTGCTTTCTGCTGGTGGGGTCAGTCTGCTCTGATTCTCAGCCTGGAGGCTTCAAGGCATGGAAGTGAGAGTTTTTCAGCTGAAATGTGAGGTGAGTTAGGACACAAACACAAAAAGAAAATGCAGTCACTAAAGATATTGCCCAAGAATTGAAACAGACAGAATTATATTTCTCAGTATATTTATTCAAGTAGGAAATTTCAAGAATGATGGAGTCCATAAATTTGTATTACTGTTGTGAAGAGCAAAGAGGCAAGAGATGATTTCTGTTCTCTAACAACTGCTTTGGGTTGGTTTTGTAATTAGATCTGCCTCTAAACCAGGATTTAAAATTTTTCTTTGTTTTTTTTATTCTGTTAATTCTTTGTGTGTAAAACCTGTTTCATCTTCTAGTCCTTTGATTTTTCTGTTTTGCATTCATGTGGAAGATTTATTAAGTATCACACAAATACCTCATCCCATTGCCAACACAGTGAAAAAGAAAACAATCGGAAGCGCTGTTTAGAAAGCTTTTCATTTCATTTTCTCCTAAGTTATGATTGATCTATAGCTAAAACACTTCTGACAGTTAACCATTACAATTTACTTCACTAAAGTGCAGCTGTGTTTCTGCATTTTAAAACAAGAAATCTAGTTCACCTTCACTTCTGAATCACTTCTGAATTTTTTCTGTTGCTGCTAAATATCTTTTACTTGAATCATTGCCAGTTCCACATGTGACACTGAGTGTTGGAATTGGGTAGTACATTTTATCTTCCTTCTCTTGCATTGATTGTTTCAGATCAATTACAAAATACTGAGCTATTGTCTTTGCATATGGCTGGAGAGCTACAGAGACAGCAGCTCACAAAAGCTTTTACATTGTTGGCTGTAAGCAATCCTTGTAACCCATCCACTAGGGTTTCTGAGAGCTCTGTTTTCCCTGTTGAAGGAAAATGGTGTTCTCGGTGAAATGTTAAAAGACTTCTATCTAAATTGCTATGGAATTCCTTGTCTCTCTGTAACCCAGTTTCGTTTGCTTCCTGAAACATGCTTTCTTCTTGGATTGGTGTCAGTTCAGCTCAGATTGCATACATTACAGTGAGGACTGTCTGGATTTTCATCTTCCTTTCTTCAGTTTTAAATTAATCCAACTATATCCACTGATCGATGTCTTGCTGTACTGTTACTGATCACTTTTTTTTTTTTTTGAAGTCTAGCCTGAGAAATTACAAAAACCTGCAGAAGTGTTTTGATACAGTTTTATGCTACATTCAGGGGTCATCAAAGGATCCTACAATCTTTGCTAAATATGAGTTCTGTGTGAAGTTAATATCAGTTGTTCCATACTATTAATATGCTTAAAATCCAAAAAATCTGCTATAAAATGGCACTCAAGAAAGCTGAGAAAACTTTGTAGAGGACAAATGAGTATTCTACATGTACTGAGTGATGTGTTAGTGAGCCTTTTATAAATGACTAGTCAGAATAGGCTGTGATTGAATTTGGGATCCTTTCCACTCAAAACTATTTATGTAGAGGAGAATAATTAACTTTTTTAGTCTAGACTTTAAATATTTAGTGGGCTGGTATCTTTTGTCTACAAGATATGCAGTAATATGTCATTTACTAGTTCTATATTTACATGTTTTAACCTGATATAAAATAGGCAGAGCACATACTAGTTCTACATTTACTGGTGTTTACGCTGTATTAATTTGTTCACTTCAAAGCTATTATGTTGCATTGTATCAAACAACGAACAAAATACTGCACAAAGTCCTTACCACAGGGAAGATCAATTTCTAAAGAAAAAAGATCAAGTTTTACGTCTGCTTTTGGAATGTTTGAGGTATAGCACAATCTTTGGTAGCATACTTTTACCATGGTTAATTTTTTTTATTATTTAGGGATTTTGGGGAGCGGTGGTGTCCTTTTGATTTTAGTTTGATTCCTCCTCACCCCCCACTGAGCTTTAGTTGAAACTCATTTGTGATAAATATACTTTTAATTTTAGGGTAGAACAGAACACCTATTCCAACTGGATGTTGCTGGGAAAGTAGGAGATGTTGTTCAAACTCTACATCAGGTATGTGGGTATTTGATATCACTATATGCTTCATCACAGCATCTTTTGATTTTAATGTAGAGCTTTCTTTTTTTGTTCTCAAAGTGAAAATCCTGGAATTATTTAAAATGTAGAGTTGAAAACAGCATCTAGTTCTGACAGCTGTTTTAAGCAACCTATATTAGCTTTTAGTATGCAGAGTGGTAGTATACAGACAAAGTAATCACATGGCAGCAGCAGTGAACAAACATACTGTACTTTAAAAAGAAGTAATAATAGATCTTTCAGTATTCTGTCACAGAGCATGCTAAAAGCCCCTCCTTTATCTGTTGGCTTCTGAGCTCTGTGGGAGATCTCTGTGCTATTTCGCTTAAAGCTTGTTGTTTAGCTTTACAGGGCTTCTTGTCTAGATAAGATGGGAGATCAAGCTGCCATGGTAAGTACCTGGTTATTTCTAATATTGCTGTTTAGTAATGATATTGTGATATTACTGTTTAATAATTGACTTCTGATTGAATTAGAATCATAGACCATATTAACTTTTCTTTCCTTCCACATTAGATAACTGCTATATTGCAATCACGCTTGGCTAGAACATCGTTTGATAAAAACAGGTACTTTTCTAATCACTTTCTACTGGGAAATAATTTTCAGATTGTTGGTTGATTAATCTACTACATTGATACTTACATGGTCATTTGAGGTGGTGTAAGTTCTCTAATTCAGAGATCTTTCAGTATCTTCTTTGAATTCTGAAGCATCTGGAATGGAGAGTAGGAAATTCTGTGTTGCAAAGATAAATGTGTTAATTTTTTATGTCTCCAAACTGTTTATATGTGAATTTATTGCAAATTGGGCATCAGCATATGCCAGATAACACTGTGTAGAAAAGTCAAGTGGCTTACTGCTCTGAGACTGGTGCAGAACATAGCAGCGTTCCTTCCTGGAGTGCCTGTTAAAGTAGAGGTCTAAACAAAGAACTTCCTTCCCATGTGATATAGGCTTACTGAAATCCCCATTCTGATGTCCCAAGGCTATAAGTTAACCTAAAACCTTTCTAAATAATTTAAGGGTGCCGCTACCAAAGTAAGAACTGGAGGTAAACTTACTCCTTTTCTTCACTTGTAGATTTCAAAGCATTTCTGAAACGCTGCATATGGAATGTAAAGCAGAAATGGTGACGCCACTGGTGACTAATCCAGGGCATGTGTGCGTTACTGATGCTAACTTGTACTTCCAGCCTCTTAATGGATATCCTGTAAGTGCCTCAGACAATCTTGCATACAATGTGAGCACGCTGCCCTGCTAGTGGACAGATTTAATTTTCTGTACTATTTCCCTTAAATGCACATGGAGCACATTTCCAAGAAGACTCTATTTTCATTTATAATCAGAAGGTCCTTAGTTTTCCTTTGATTTGTGTTGCTCTGTTGCATTCAGTATATCTCTTCTTCTGAGGCTTCATTCTGTGCTAACTTGCTTAAAATTTACCTTCTACTGACAAAGCACAAAGTATCTTTTGTTCATTCTTTATTAATACTTGAAGGTCACTTTTTTAACATTGCGTTTAAGATAAATTTCCAAATCTTACTCTGTGATGCTGTTCCTACCTAGTGAGAGCTTTAGGTACATGTGGAAGAACTTAGGCAGGTTTTCTGTTAAACTAATTGTTTCTTTCTCTAGAGGAAAACTTAGTACTTGTTGCAGATAGGTTTCTGCTTTGGAACTTTGTCACATAAATAACAGTGATATTCTTAGCAGGCCACTGACTTAGCTATGATTCTGTGAACCACCTTTAGTGTGCACATGACAGTAGCACAATCACCAGAACATTTTTAATCTCAGACTGATTTTTTTCCCAATTTGCTTGTCAGCATGTGAGATTGTGTTGGCAGACCTGGTGTTGCTCCGGCTGGGTATGACTGGTCCCACAGGCCGGTGGAGCACAGTCTGGCCAGGGGTGAAGTACCAAGCTATACCCATCCTCTAATCCCAGCGCTGGGCTGCCACTAACCCTCCACAGGGCTGAGTACCTGAACCCACTTCTAGAGCTCTTGCCTGCTAGGCCTGGGGGGAAGAAAGGAACCTGCCTAACTTGAGTGCCCTAAGGACAAGGAAAAGACAAGCAAGAAGACTAAAAGAAGGGCTTTGGAGACCCAGGCACAGGGAAAAGAAAATTAAAACTCTGAGTGCTCTAAAAGGAATGGTAACCTAGAGAGATCATGTCTGTGACAAGAGGAAGGACTGTCTGAAGCTAATACAGAAAATGGAAAAGGGAATTGGAGGAGGTGTGTTTGACAGAGGAGGAGGAATTTGGGGGACAGACTTTTTAGCAGGGCCTGTTGCAGTAGGGCAAGGGGTAAGAGTTTTAAACTAAAAGAGACTAGATTCAGATTTTTACAATGAGAGTGGTAAAACACTGGCACGGGTTGCCCAGTGACGTAGTAGATGCCCTGTCCCTGGAAACGTTCAAGGTCGGGTGGGGCCAGGCTCTGAGCAACCTGATCTACTTAAAGGCATCCCTGCTCATTGCAGAGGGGTTGGACTAGATGTCCTTTAAAGATCTCTTTCAACCCAAATGATTCTATGCCGTGCTAAAAGTACGTCGAGGCAAGGAGGTGTTTCCCAGTGAAGATGACAGCGTGCCATTCTGTTTCCAGCCGGCAGGTGGCCCCCTTGGCACAGGTTGCCCCCAGCCCAGTGGCTTCCTTTTCATGCTGTTTGTTGTGTTCTGCTTCTCTCGTGCATGAGTATTGTCACTGGTGACAGACTCGGGTGATAGTACACTGCTGTTTATTCATTCTCAAACTGCTTCGCTACTCAGGCAAAAACCAACAGCACAGACAAGCTTCCTCTTTTTAATGTAACTGCTTAGCACGGCTGTTCCACTGCTAAAATAACGTGAATAGATACTGTTTTCATACTGCTAGTATTTATAGTCAGCAAAAACTTCAGATTGCCTGGAGAGAGTAAGGCAAAAGAACATAAACCTGCTAGAATGTCTCCATCTTTTCTTCTCCCTCCCTCCTCCTCGTCCACAGAAACCAGTAGTACAAATAACACTGCAAAATGTGCGTCGCATCTATAAAAGAAGACATGGGCTGATGCCACTGGTAAGCTCAAATATTTATTTTGTTTTCATGTCTTCTGGTATATATTGTTTCTTAAAATGACCAGCTGAAACTGTGTGCATCATTAGATAAAAAACATGCATTTTTACAAGCTCTTGCTTAAGTGGTGAATGGCACTCACTGATCTCTTCCGCTTTAAGTGTTTTATTTCCTTGTGTTGTCAAAAAGATGAAAACAGAAAGAGTGAACTCTGACAAGGATGAAAAATTTCTTTCATAAGCAGTCAGTATAGGGAAAGGGAAAAGGGAGTATCACCAGGGAGCAATTCATTCTATTTATCTCAAACACCTATCTTGGGATAAAATGAATTTCTCTCTCATGGTGTATTTTTTTCTCTGGATTGATTCATGGAGGGAGTTTGGTCAGTGCTTCAAATAGAGACTAATGTGGAGTAATGAGTCCCACTGTACATGACAGAGATGATGTCAGTGCTGCAGGGGAACCTCAGTTGTATGCTTTCAGTGTTTGCACTGAGATTTCAGTCTTGCAGAAAATTTCTTGTTTTGAAACACATTTAGACCAAATAGGCATTTAATTCTTTTGCATCACTCCATACACTTAGGTAAAAAAGTACATTGCCTATGCTCGCTTAATCCAGACAGAGCAAATCTATGGACAGCTGTAAAGCTACTTGCTCAGTTGGGTGTAAATTGAATGCTTTTATGATTGGAAATAGAAAACTTAAAATGTTATACTTTGTGGGCAAAACTGCTCCCTGGTATAGAGTCTGAAGATTTAGATATTAGTAACTGGAACATTCTGTTAAAACACATGAATATTACAACTTATGAGTATTTACTCTCATTTATGTTTTTCCCCCGTTAACTTTTAAGGGCCTCGAAGTGTTTTGTACAGAAAACGATCTATGTTCTGACATCTACTTGAAATTCTACAACTATCAAGATCGAGATGAGGTCTATTTCCTTATTGCAACATATATAGGTTTGCAGTATTTATTTATTAAAGTCATGTGTTTTATATTGTGAAGGGAAATGTATCTGGGTTTTGCTCCATTGATCTGTGGGAAGAATGAGAAGAATAAACAGAATTATTAGCTGTAAAAAATTTTAATAGAAGTAAACAAACATCAGAATGAATGTTGTGAAAGTGCATCTGTTTGTTTGTGTTTGAAGAGCTGAGCATGAAAGCTGAGATGACATTATTAAGGTGAAACTAATTCTTTTAACTTGCAACTTGATATGCACTGTCATTTAACACACACACCCCCAAAAACCCCCAAACAAACAAACAAATGAAACAAAAAAAAAAAGAACGCTCAAAACACTTTCTCTTCAAAGACAGGAGCAACTGAGATCTACTCTGCTAAACTGTGTTTTGCTGAAAGAATATAGACTGACTTTTGTGTGTGAATCCCCCTGGATTCAGTCCAAGTAAGAGTCCTATTGAGAAACTTCCTGTAGTGGGTGGATTTCCAGTGCACACATTCTGAACTTCCCTCAGTCTTAGCAGTAGTTGATGAAAATTACCATCTTGAACTCATCAAATTCTTATATCTATTAAACCTTGTATTCATTAATTCCTAGAAAGTGGTGCATGTCCTTTGCAGATTGTGAACACTTTCTAAGAAACTTGTGTAATGGAAAAAAAAAGGAGAAAAAAGTTAATAGTTTTCTTGTAATGCTACTTTAACTGAAACTCATATTTACTGCTAATATTGAAAATGTTTATGTAAATTTTGTGCTATTTTGTTGTTATACTAGAGCTCTAGTTCTGTTTTAATGAATTCACCTAAATATCAGTTGATGTTTTCTCCACTTCACTAAGCAATGCAGAAAGGTCACAAAAGAATTTCTTTTCCTGAGAATTGTTTTAGTGGTTTAGATTTTCTGTGAAAAGGAAATAGATTCTGACATTATTTTCTCTGTTATGGAAATAACTTCATGCTGTTACCCTGCTTCAGACTGTATTCTGGATAACTTTCAAAAATGAAATTTCAAGGTGCGGGAAGATGATGATGGTGTTGTTGGAGTGTAGAAATTAAAAACAAAAAAGCCCTTCTTCTAAAAGTGTTTCAAGTACCTTGGTATTTCTCTGACAGCAGAAGATCCTCTCTTTGAAGGTGCTAACATTTTTTACTTGTAGAATTTAAAGTACTAAAGTGAAGGGAGGGTTGGAATATACCTTTCCAGCCTAGGGGGAGCAAAAATAGGGGCCTGCTGTAATCTAATCCAAATTCTTTTCTTGCCATCATGCCATGGTTGCAGTCCTTCAATTCTGCTATTTCAGGCACTTACCAAGGTACTGTAAACTGAATCAATGGAAGGACCAATTTAAAAATAAATAAAGAACTCAGTTGTCCAGCAGCATACCTTGATATTATAGCTATTAAGCAGAGAGTAGTACACTTGAGTTTCTTGAGCCCCTGCCTACAATTCAAACAGAAGCTCCAGGTGCATATCTCCTACTTTCTTGAGTGGGGGTCAAGTTTTCTTTTCCTCTAGTCTCTCCCTCTGTTTCAGTGGTTCTGAAATTAAACCATGATCATGTACATATATGACTTTTTTCTGCACATCATTGTCCGGGGGCATCCTTAGTTGTCCAGTAGGAAAATATATTTAATTTTTTCTTGACTCTAGCAGAACTGCTTCTAGAAATTTGAAATCTTAAAGGTTGCCACATTACCAAGAGACTTAATCATGAGCTGCAAATTTTTTTCTGATCCTTCATAAATGTCCATCCATTCTTTGTCTTCGGTTTGAGCACTCCTCCTTTGTGCTTTTTTTTTCTTTTCTTTTGGTTGAATACAGTTCAGGCCCATTTGAAGAGATCTTAAAAAAGTGTCAAGTATGATAGCTATTAAAACATGAAATTGTCACTTAATTCTTACTTGTTGTATTAGGCAACTATGCCCTTAATTATTTTAGAGTATTTTGCATAATGTTAATCATAGTATAATTTGGGGATGGAACTCCAAATCTCACAACTCTTAATGTTTTATTCTATTTTAGAAAATCATATTGCAGAGCATACAGCTGAAAGTTATATGTTGCAATGGCAGCGAGGACATATTTCAAATTACCAGTATCTTCTTCATCTCAACAATCTGGCTGATAGAAGCTGCAATGATCTCTCCCAGTATCCTGTATTTCCTTGGATCATAGCAGACTACTCTAGTTCAGTATTAGGTATGTATAAAAAAAGGCATGTTATTACATCATGTCCAACCTGAAATGTGTGGGGGAGGAGCTTTTACACAGCATAAAATTCATGTTACATCAAAATTAGCCTGGCATTAGTGATCTTGGATGTTCTCTTTTGGACTTCCCCTTCCCCTCTAGTTTAGGGGATAAAATACCTTACTTTTTTCTGTTAACTATTGCACTCCTCACGTACAGAGTATGTACCAAACATCTGCTTAGTTGCATTGCAAATCACCAATACTGAGCATTCAAAGACTTTCTGTGATTCTAATAGATGGAAAAGAACCAGTAAAATTACTTTTTATGGAATGAGTTGCACTGAGATATATAGAATCCAGGTGTTCTTTTATAATTTTTAACATTGCAAGAGTCTGACAAGGCCTGTGCCCAAATAGGCCCCTTGATTAAAGGTCTTAGTGCAGTTTGTGTTGGAACTTAGTCCTTGTGAGGATTGTGTCCCTCTGTAAGAAGTAGAGGAATCTCATGGAATTCATCAGCACCTGCTCAAACACCTCAATCTGGTTGTATGGTGGGACTTATATGTAGCCTGACCGAATAGTTAATGATAGGAAGAAAGTGATACCAACTGCTTTTGTGCCTCAGGTAGCAGGAGTTTGCCTAGGTGATATTAATTGCAATAACTGTCTCATACATTATCTGCTAGTTCTTAAGCAGGAGATTGAGATTGTCTACTTGGAAGAAAGAAGTTGAGTAGCCATTTACAATAAGACTTTATGGTTTTGCAGTTAGTAGGGAGAGAGAAGATTACTGGAGAGGTTCTGTGTTGTTTTTTGTTTCTTTTGTTGCTGTTTAGGTAGGTTTTTTCTTTTGTTTTTAAATATTGATTAGAGTACATTAATGTGTAGTGGAATGCTTAGATTCTGTAACAATGTTGTTGTGTTTTTTTCAGATCTGACAAAACCTGAAACATTTCGTGACCTTAGTAAACCAGTTGGTGCCCTGAATAAGGAAAGGCTCGATAGGCTATTGGTATGTATATCTTGGCATTTATGTGCTGCACATTTTTGGCTTTGTCCAGCAAGGTTTGGGAAATACATAGATATCCAAAGCTAACTATAAACCTTACCAGAAGCAAACATACCTATAACAATACCACATTTATTTTTCAGCCTAATTTCATCAGTACTGGTTTTGTCAGTATTAATTTAAAATTATTTTAATCCATTTCCTCTCTACCATTTCATACGTTATGCTTTTAAGTGTTTTCCCTCACTTACAAAATAATATTCCCAAATCCATTTAACTATATGTATGGTAAGCACTGAAACATTATAAATATATATGGATATATGAAACTTCAAGGCCAATGATTTAAATGTGTAATGTAAAATAGTGTTTGAAGGAAACAGGAAAAAGTAGTAGGAATCTGAAGCATTTCCATTAAGAAAAATGCTGAATTTGAGGGAGAGTACTTCGAAGAGCAGAAATCTGGATCCGTGGAAATCAGAGCACCAACTTGAAAATTCTGTATGCAGATGGTGGTGCACCAAGTTTTTCCATTTCCCAGAATAGGTAGGCTTTCTTTTCATAAGCTGTGTAACACAGTTACAGACTTAGAAGGTTCTTGCTTTCCTGGGTTTTAATTCTTTGTGTAAAATCATTGTGTCCTATGGAAAGTTAATTATTCCAAAATAATTTACAGATCATAACTATATTTAATGTGCCAGACCATTTATTAGTTCTTAATGAAGCATTAGGAAAAAATATTGCCAGAATAATTGTATTATATTGATACAAAAGATAAAATATTTCAAAATCATAAGGCTTCCTGAGGTTGTGGAAGTCAAGAACATGATCAGTATTATGTTTTCAATAAAAGTAGATAAAGTTTCTTTTCTAAGATCTGACTTTTCTCAAACTGTTATCTGCCTCATACTTACTGCAGTAAAAGTAATTTTGTTTAGGTTATGATAGGTTTCAGGGTAATGCACAGGACCTTCAGACAGGAAGGAATCTTCCAGGTTGAATCAAGTCAGTATGTTCATCCATACTGTCATTAAACTTGATGTGAAAGTAAAAAAGGAATTACTTGTTTGCACACCTTTGAAGTTGAGTCACTGCAGTTACATGTGAAAGTGAAAGAGGAAAAAAAGCCTGGAAACCTGATAGTTCTGGACGATCAGTTTTAACAATTGTTCTGCTGTGTTGATCTACAGCTCTGATTAAACCTGCATGGTTATTAGAAGTTAAGAGTTTGTTTTATCATTAGGGAAAAAAAATTGAAGGTGGTCGTAATCTGTGTCTTTAAAAAAAAAAAGTATATGTGTTCATTACTAGGGGAAATCAGGAGTGCTGATTTTAAACAGACATTTCTTTCTTCTTCCTATGTTGCAGACACGTTACCAGGAAATGCCAGAGCCTAAGTTCATGTATGGAAGCCATTATTCATCTCCGGGTTATGTTTTGTTTTATCTTGTTAGAGTTGGTAAGGCAGCTTTTACTTTCTCTGAGCAGACAGTTACCTCCAAAGCACATAAGGTTTGGAGCAAGCTGACCATTTTTTTTCTCCTTAGCTCCAGAATACATGCTCTGCCTGCAGAATGGCAAGTTTGATCATGCTGACAGAATGTTCAATAGGTTTGTTTGCATTTTTTCTATAACTAGGCTGGTTTTGTTTTCAAATATGCACCAATGGGGAGGGTAAAAATCTTAAAAAAATATTTTTTTGTTAACAAATATGTGATTTATCTTTATTGTCTAGTATTGCAGAAACCTGGAAAAACTGTTTGGATGGTGCAACAGATTTCAAAGAGGTAAATTGCTGGAAAATTATTCAAGTGTTTCCTGTTATCTGCGCTAAGCTTTCTCATCTGTTGATTTGAGAGTTTTTGGTTGGGGTGTGTTTGGTTGGTTTTTTTTAATTTTGTTATTTGTGGGTTTTAGTTGTGTAGGTTTGTTTTGGGATTTTTTGGGTTTTATCTTTTTTTGTTTTTTAAGGCTAATGACTGCATTTTATGAATGCTTTATTAACTGTATTTTAATCCTGTAGCAATTCTGTAATTCCATGACTGCTTGCATGTGTCTGCTTTCTGGCTTTTAGTTTATCAGAAGTATCATTGTGACTTATTGGAAATAAATGGGAATTACCAGAGTGGACTAAGGGTGCAAAGACACAGTTTTGTGTATTGTCTGCTGGAGTCTTGTAAGGATTTGGCTGTATTGCAGCACTGCGTCTGGAGAGGTTAAACTCTAGAAGTAATATCTTAGTTTTTTGAGCCTTAAGAAACTATAACTTGTAGAATATGTTAAGAATAATGAACTGTCAGATAATGAGCACTGTTGAACTCCTTTATCGAAACATTATTTAATACAGTGATGCTTTTTTTAAAAAAAGTCTATGGTTAATGGTTGGCTATGTTGGTATTTAAATAATTGATTTAACCTCTGAGACCTATGTCATAATTCTAGTTTTATTCTAGATTTTCATCTTTACTCTTATGACATATTAAAAATGAGAAGGTAGCTATGCAATAAGAGTTCTGAAGATGCTCTTAGGTATTATGGATTTATATGTCACACATTACATTTTAAAATATGTGTGCCACTCCAAATTTAGCAATTTAGCTCAGAGAACTGCCTTGTAGGTAAAAGCTGGAAAAATTAATGCCCAACTTTACGGCTTGACATCTGAATTTTGGTAACTTTCTTTACATTGAATGTATTTTGTTTAAGTGATCAAAGCTAATCTCAAAACTTGCTGCCTTTTTTTTTTTTATTTAAACTTCCAGTTGATTCCAGAATTTTATGAAAATGATCCTAGTTTTCTAGTGAACAGTTTGAAGTTGGACTTGGGAAAAAGGCAGGGTGGAAAGATAGTTGAAGATGTAGAGCTTCCACCTTGGGCATCAGGTAATAATAGTCAAACTTCTTGTATTATATAAATTAATTCAAGGTTATCTGGGTTCCTGGAATAGTGATTCTTCTCAGAAATGTCCCTTCTGGTTTCTTCTAAAGGAATTCTTGTTTTAAAACACTGACATAGTTAAAAGTTGCTTTTAATTTTTCTGCAAAGTTTGAGGTTTGGTGTGGGGTGTTTGATTGGCTTTTCAAGAAGGAGGAGGAACAGAGATGGATACTAATACCGAGTGGGTTATTTTCTCCTTTAATTAACATTTCTTTTGTCAGGTCCTGGTGACTTTCTCCAGAAGAGCCAAGAGGCTTTAGAAAGTCAGTATGTATCAGAACATCTTCATGAATGGATTGACTTAATATTTGGTTACAAACAGAAAGGAAGTGAAGCAGTTGCAGCTCATAATGGTAAATACACACTTTACAGAAGCAGCAAAAAAAAAAAAGGACGCTTCAATTAGGCAGGAATGGCAAATAACATATCTAATGCTGGTTTTGTTTTGAGCATTCATAACTATGCTTTGCGTGTGTGATCCCTAAAGGAAATGCAGTTGTTCTTTACTGGAAATAATGACTTACCTGGTAATACTGCCTTCATGGTAATTTGCATCTTTGAAGGTGTATTTAAGATGGTAGACAAGAAGATTCTATAGCGTTACTGTAAATTGCTTGCACAGCATGGTGTGGCAATACAGTATGGAACTAGTGTTTCCCAATTAAAAGTGAAAGCCTGCAGGGTCTCTGCAAGAACTTTCTTCCACCGCAGTTGCAGTATGAGAATTTCAGTGACTATTCCCCCTGCTTCTGAGAGAACTAGCAAGAGAAAGAATGGGTTAGAACAGGCTCTTTAGGACCAAGAATGAAGGATTTGTGGGGTTTTTTCTTGTGTACATATAGACTGTTGCATGTGGGAAGTTTCACAGTTTGCAATCTGAACACGTACCTAGGCATTGTGGGTGCTTACAAAGGGGGATGTGGTTATCTAAACCTAATAGTAATAGCAATTACTGACTTATTCAGCAGTCTGATATTTAGCTGTGTATGTTACTAGACAATAAGGAAATGTCCTCTTGTTAAGGGAAGATTAGCAGATCCGATTTTTAGGGTGTTTACTCCAGAAGCTCTGGTCTTTTTTTAAGGATTACAAGTAACAGACAATTGAAATAGGTTGCACTTAACAAGACAGAAAAACTTCAGAAAGAAAACCTTCTACAAAAGTGGGAAGGGAAGGAATAAGCAACTCCTCATTTTGGTAGTCAGGTTTTTTTTACTTCCAGGGTAAGATAGTGTGATTTGTTTTATGATGGGGTGTTTTTTTGGGGTGGTTTTGGTTTTGGGTTTTGTTTTTCTGTTGTTCATTTCTTTTTAGTGTATTTCCCCACGTGTCCTTAAAGAATGATTTGGCTGTATTTTAGAATTTCAGGGTTTGACAGTCAATCATACTGTCACAATCAATACGAGGCTTTAAATATGGTAAATCAGCATATGAGTTATGGCACCTCTGTTTTCATATCTCAAATGAGAGCACTTTTTAATGCATAACATGCTGCTTCTGCTGCAGTATGGATTTTATTAGCATAATGAATTGCAGACACTTGAGTAGATAAGAGAGACAGAAGGGATCTGTGTATGAATGAACTTACGTCAAAGTAAATATTCTTATGCAGAGACCCCAAGGTAATTCACATGATGGCAAATGAAAAGGTGAACACACAGACCTTTCTGATCATTCTTTATTACTTTTTGTTACTTGTCTAAAAATTAACCAGAGATCTAGTTATGTAACTGTACTAATTTATTTATTTTTTTATTAGCTGGGGGGAGGTATTTAATGAAGCTTAAATAGGTTATCCTTCCTTTATGAAAGGAATGATTTCTTCTGAAATGTTCAATAAATCTCCTAGAAATCCTAAACTTCTTTCAGGTTAAAATAAACCCAGGATTAAAATGTAAGACCTCAAACTCTATAGCCTGCTGAAATAGCTTAGTTGCTTAAATATAACCAATTCGAGAGAAAAATAAAGCTTTGTTTTATAGCAAGACAAACAGAATGAGCCTTGTATATCTACATTGTACAAATAAACTTTTTTTTCCAGTGTTTCACCCATTAACTTATGAAGGAGGAGTGGATTTAAACAGGTAATAAACAAGAATCTGAATGTTTTTGTTAAAGCAGTTAGCTGAGTTTCTCAATAAATCTGCAAGTTCTCTGCTGTCTATAAAAGGGCTCTGTACATAAATGGTGTAGTTCTATTTCATGTTTCCAAATAGCAGAGAACCAGCATCATCTTCTCAGCTTTAGCATGCATTGGAAGATTGTTACTTGAACACTTCTTCAGTCCAACTTTTATGAAATTACTTCATTTTTTCAATTAATGAGCATATTGTCATTGTACATAAACAAAATTATAAAGCTGTCATATGACTGTCTGTCAAATCTGTGGTAAATCAATGCTGTAAGAATTTGTGATGGCCTATAGTGCTCTAGTAACTGCACATGCAGACCCTTGATTTTGGGAAAGGGGAGCGAAAAAAGTACTCATCTCCTTGGCTTAATTATGTATCTTCTTTTGTGAAGTATTATGGACCCCAATGAAAAAGTAGCTCTGCTGACACAAATCTTGGAGTTTGGACAGACGCCAAAGCAGTTGTTTACAACCCCTCATCCTCAGAGGATAATACGGAGGTTGAAAAGCTTGTCTCGAACATCCAGTCACAGCATTTCCATATCTGAGTCTCCAGGTAAATGTTTAACAGATAAACTGATGATGTAAAGGATTTGTAATTTTGAGTAGTTCTGTGTCTTTCTCTCATGGGATCTCATTATAAAACTCTCTTGGCTACGTTCTTTGTAAGCCAGCTCCAAATAAATCCATGAACTAAATGTTAAAGAGAAACAGATGAGAGTGGTTTCAAAGTTGAAAAGCTGTTGTCCTGCATTTTGCCTTCTGTTCCAGTGGTCTCCTCTGGGACTGTGGGAGTGCTATCATCCCTGGCCTTTCACAGCACTTCAGTCTGATATGACAGCAGTTTCAATGACCATATCTGCAGGCCTTCTAGATGATGTAAAGATAGATCTGTTCAGGTTTTTAACAGGGTGATTAATTGCCTTGATCAAAGTAAACCCTCAGAACTTAATTTACGTATCTGAATTCTTTCCCTTTTTCCATGACTGGAATGAAAATCTGTAAGGAAATTACTCTTTTTCCCCCCCCCTACATAATGTAGGGGAAAGTTCATTGAATAACTTCCTCCAAGAAAAGGATATGTAATGCCCTCACAGGCTTCTGTTCAAGGCAGAACTTACATCACTTCTCTGAAATTAAGATGCTATTGTCATCATCATATGTACAGTGATTTAACTATAAATTGGACTGAATCTTCAGCTCAGGTATCACTTGGAAAGTTTTTTCTCACTTGGTTGTCTTCAATTCACTTACTATTTGATGGCCTTCACCTTTAAGCAGAGCAGTGATGATGAGTGATACTTAGTGTGGCAACCTGTAGCATCCAGATGGCAAGAGTGGTTTTGAAAATTGTACGTGGTGATAATAATGGCCCTATGTGTTAAATAGATGTGGTGGTATGCTGCCTAAGTCATTAATTCAGAGATGAACAGTTCCTCTTGGGTTCGACCTTTTTATATTATTTGGCATCTAATTATCTCAATTTTGTTGTGTCTTTGGTCCCTTTTGTAACAGTTCAGTGAAATGAAGTTCTGACACTCCCAACAGAATGCAATAGAATAACAGAAGCACATGCTTTATTGTAGCAGTAAATTACTTTTTTAGTATTTTTCCATTTGG
Organism: Scytalopus superciliaris; assembly: GCA_013400415.1. NCBI lineage: Eukaryota > Metazoa > Chordata > Aves > Passeriformes > Rhinocryptidae > Scytalopus > Scytalopus superciliaris. The sequence continues at coordinate 739,305 of VXBX01006808.1, forward strand.
AAAGCCTCTTGACATCTCAAAGAATACCAGAATATCTTTGCAGAGTAGTTTTTTGGGGTTTGTTTGTTTGTTTTCCATTTTGGAATTATATTCTGTAAAGTCTGCATTTTTAAAGCCCTGGTTTGGGGAAAAAATCCTATTTTTGACTGTGTAAGCCTGTGCAAATTCAGGAAGAGATTTGGAAAAAAATGTCACTCTCATTAGCCTAAAGGTCTTATTCCTGGAGCTCTGCATTATTTCTCTACTTTCATATTTATGTCTGCAACTTCAGCTACCTAGGAATTTGAAATCTGTCTTTATTTTCTATTTGTGACAAAACTTTCTCACGGCATTTTTTTGCAGTTTCTCCAAATGAAGAATCATTTGAAGATTTGACAGAAGAAAGTATAACACTTGCCTGGAATAATATTGCCAAATTAAAACTAGATAAGCAATATAAAATTCACAAAGAGTAGGTACTATTCTTTTCAGTCAAATTCTTCCATTTAAGTAGGGTGGGGAATCTGGGGTTAAGGTTTAAGGTAAATACTTTTCTTTGTGAGATGGCTTATTGATTTGATTACACAAGATGAGTTTGAGTATATGGTGGGTTATCAGTCCAGAAAAAGCATTCGTTAGTTTGATCTTGTTGTTGTTCCTTACACAGCACTAGGTTCATCATCATTTTAGTGCCTGAAGCAGATATTTATTTCTCTTCTCTGAAACTGATAGCAGCAGCCAGATAAAGCCTTCCATTTATTTTTTTATAACCACAGGAGGACCTAACTTCTTCATCCCATCTGATTTGAAAGGTTAAACACTTAGCTTCAGCTACTGTACACTTCAAGCTGCTGCGTGAGCAGTTTGCCAAGTCTCCAGCTATAGGTTTTCAGTTAATCCAGGTACCAAACTACTGCTGTTCTGACGGATTCCTAGGGAGTCAAGATTCAGCAGGGCCATTTCAGGTTAACTTTGAAAATACCCAATAATGAACAGTGTCAGCCATATTTCAAAGAACAGATTTTTCTTTAGCCCCATCCCTTGTCCTAGTGGTGAGACTACTAGGAGGATTTCTTGCTACCTTGATCCTAGCTATTTTCTTGGTGATTGGATCTCAATCTAGGAAAATATTATGTCCATAAAACAAGGTAATATTTGTAATCTGTTACCAGATTGTTAGCATCCTTTCTGATGAGGATGAAGTTCTTGCAGAACACTATGGGGGTCCTAGTGTTTCACATATCCTGTCAAGGTATATTTCTGTCTCTAGGGCAGATAACACACCACTGTAGTGCTTTTAGTCTCCTTGAATGTCTTAGTCCTTACAGAGATCAAATAACTGATTTCAACTGTAGTCTATCTACAGTATGGTCATTAAGTTTCAAAACCATGAAGTCACCTACAAGCTTATTTCTATTAAACAGGGCAATTACTGGAATAGCAGTCACTTCCAATGGGTCTTCTGTTTTCACTACATCCCAGGGTAAGTATTATTGCAGAGGTATTTACCAAATGCAGGTTTGTTTTTTGAACAACATAGCATGAAATTGAAATATTTATTTCCTGTAATTAAATAACTAAATTATATGAATTTGTCCACTTTAAGATGACTTTGACTCAAGGATTTCAATATTATCTAGGCTTTGGAAGATAATTTTGATAATAACAAATAGTGACAGAAATTTCTCCATTTAGATACCAGAGTTCCCTAGGGTTTGGTGGGTATCGGGGAGTCCGTCTGTAACTGGTGCAAAACAGCGTAGTTCCAGGCCCAAGTCACAAGCTTTATAAAGAATTTCTCAGACTATGAGAAATCTGTATCTGCTTTTCATAGTAAGGTATTTGAACATTCAAGCAAGAGCAAAAATATTAGCTTCTATAGTATCAAATAATACTTTTATCTTCTATTTTCTCCATTTTCCACAGATTCAACTTTGAAGATGTTTTCCAAAGAATCAAAAACCATCCAGAGAAGTGTGTCCTTTTCAAATATGGTAAGTTGCTGTCAAAATAAATATAAGATCATTGGGAGTCTTCTGAAAGCTGCTCAGAGACATGTCTCTTAGCGCACATCAATGCCTCTTTTCTTTCCCCTGCCTCCTCAATTGTGTTGTGTGTGAATAATTTAGCAGAGTGAATTGAAACGCTATCAGACTAGAGAGACTGAGCACATTCTGCGAACATGGGGAGGAAGCATTAAGTGGTTGCACTTTACTTCTGCACTAGCTCTGTGCTGAGTTGGCCTGCTATCCAGAGAAGCGCTTGTAGTAGACAGAGATGGTCTGGCATGAGCAGAGAAGTCCTCCTGAGCAACCTTGAACTGCCACTGGGACCAAAAGCACAAAGCTTAAATTCCTCCCATGTGCTTGCATCCAGCATTGACATACTGCACCCCAGGGTTTGAAGGCTGTGAATTAGATGAGAGAGGAAAACCAAGCACAGGGAGCAGAATCTTTGCTGGGTGAATTTAAGCCATCCTTTCTTGATGAGCAGTGATCTCAGCAACCTCTGAACAACATTTTCCCCCCGCCCCTAAAACAGCCTGGAAAGAGATTCTGTATTTGATTTTTCTGTGCTTGAGAACTGTGGCCAGACCTGGGCCATAAAGATACGTTCCCAGTTGTCATGTTCAGAATCTTTGATTGCAGCAAGGCACTATGATAGATCAGCTTTCTCTGTACCATCATTGCTAGGGCAAACAAGAATGGCAGATGGGTTGCCCAAACAGAAGCCATGGCATGCTTTAACTGGTCCCCAAGTAAGTTGCAGGATCGAGACCCTATGGCCATGGACATGTTAGCAGGTGAATCTAGATGCAGCAATTCCTAATGCTGCATCCTAAAGCAAAGGGAACCTTAGGAACGTTGCTTCTTGGCTCTGTAAGAAGGGAGATTTGACTCCTTAGCCAGAAGTCCAGTTTTCATGAGGAGACCTTGTATACTCTTATTCTTCTCTTCTCTGTAGTTTTAGTGCTGAGCTGTTGCAACAATGCTAGAAGCAGTAGTCTTTACAGTCCAGCAGCTTACTGTTTTTCAAACACATCTAAAACATGACCAGTAATGATACTAGTAGAAGCACTGGGGCTGATTGGCTTTTTTTTTTTTCCCCCATGATGGTAAATGTAACTGAGCAGGTGTCTGTAAATAATGTTTCTTTTTCAGAGTAGTAGGAATTCGATAAATAATTCTATTTGTTCCTTGAAAGAGCTGAGCTGATAAATAGCTGTGATGGAGAACAAACATCCAAAGAAACTATTTTTAGTTTATGTTAGTTGTTTGAATTTAGAATTGACAGCAACTTACAAGATGAAGAGCTGACCCAATTTCTCCTGAGTGAGGAATGACATACCATGTCCTTGAAATACCAGCATTTGAAAAGAAGATACATCAGTTCTGCATGTATTTCTGAAATTCAGTCCTGCCTCTGTTTAACAGAGAGTTAAGTATTCTTGCTGTTAAGTGTCAAACTTCTAAGGTTTTTCTTGATTAGTATTCATATAGCAGCTGCATGTTATGTTTATAGAAGATTAAAATGCTTCTTGTTCTCCAAAAGCATGTTAATGCACTTCTGTTGGATTTGGGCTAAGAAACTGAACACTTGTACTTTCATTTTCTTACAGGCTTTGTCATCTTGTCTAATCTTACCAGGAGATACCACTGTCATAAGTTCTTCATGGGACAATCATATGTGTGTATTTACTTCCTACTGACTTCATTAAATTGCACAGAGTGCCTTGGTTGTTATGTTTATGGTTTTACATAATGATATAGAAATTCACTGTTAAAACACAGTGTCTATTTTCTGTTTTTTTCCACTAGATTTCTGTTAGAAACTATAGAAGAAAAGTTATTTTACTTAGAAAAAAATGTTTTATGAAGATACAAGGGGTTTTTAACCTTTTCCTGTTAGATATTTTTATTCAGTTGCATTTGGAAGACAGCAAGACATCCTAATGGGACATGATGATGCAGTCAGTAAGATCTGTTGGCGTGATGGACGTTTATATTCTGCATCTTGGGATTCCACTGTGAAGGTTTGTAGATGGGTTTGTTACCCTTCCATAGCTATTTATAGTAGCACTTTATAGTGTTCAGCCAACCAAATGCTTTGGGGTGGATGTACCTGCTATACTAGAATAATAACCTGCCTAGTATCACAGTAAATTCATTTCTAGGATATCTTCTTCATTTAGCTTTATCTCAACTGTTTCTAAGCTAAACTGTTATTTTTCAAGAAAACCTATTCATTCTAACTTACTGTAAACATGGGCATTTTGAAGGAAAGTTGTATTTGTTGGAGGAACTGGACTGTTTGTGACTTTGAGTGGTGATTCTTTTTCCTGAGCAGAATAGGCTTCTAAAATGTTTAATAATGTTTTAGTTTATGTTCTTCAGCTAAGGGGACCAGAAACTTGCTAATCTAAAGAGCATGCCTATGGTTAGGTGCAAAAATAATTTGGAATTAGAGACAGAAAAGAATTTTCCAAAGCCTTATGTGTGGCTTTTTGGTAAGTATACATTCAGTGCAGTGATATGCCGGTACTTAGGTGGGCTCCTGTAGGCTGTTTGGAATCAGCACAGTTGTGTTTAGTATGTGGCTGTGCTTAGGGTAAGTGAGTTCAGGTGCCATTTGTTGGTGTATTCTGCCACGTAGGCAAGGCCCACAGTGAGCACAACCAGTCCTCCTTGTAACGTGAGAATTCAGAACAAACTCATCTCAGGTTATGTTAATGCTTCCTTGAGCAAGCCTAACTATCTGTGTTGTAGGTGTGGCACTGTGTTCCTGGAGAGACCTTGAGCAGTAAAAAACACCACTTTGAACTGCTTGCAGAGTTAGAACATGACGTTAGCGTAAGTATGTTGATATTCTGTCTCAGAGTAAGAAAATTAATTGCTCTTTAAAATCATGATCTAGTGATAAAGCACAAAGATTGGGCTAGGGGGCTGAAGGGGCATGTTTTGGGAAATGTATATAGAGGCTTTTTGTTTTATTTTGGGGTTTTCTTTGGCTGATGTGTCCTGTACCAGTGTCTCAGGCTTCGTGTGTCGAAAGGTCCACTCCTGTGGACTGAAGCAGGAGAGGTTTAAATCCCTCTATAAACAGAGGTTTCTTAATTTACCTTGCTGAGCTTGTATGTACAGAGTTCCTATGGGGGCAGGGAGTACTGGGGTTTTTGGTGGGTTTTTTTGTTTGTTGGTTTGGTTTTGGTTTCTTTGGTTTTGGAAACAGACTAATCATATTCAGATATTTTGATTGCTACAGCTTCCCCTTAATGTAAGGCAAGCAAATGAAAAGTAATTCCTTCAAGTTGTTTACTATACTATGAAATATCTTCCTTGTGTGCAGTGAATCATACATGTGTGACTGCATACTTTTGTTTATAGCCTCTAGCAGCACTCTAGTAAAATACTTAGAATTACTGTGTTCTAAACCTTTTTAATAGGTTTTTAACAGGTCACAACCTAGGCAAATACTGAAATAGTTCTGGTAACATTTAAGAACTGTGCCCAAGAGAATTGGAAACAACTGATGGGTAGGAAGTTTTTTAAAAGTAAAGAATTTTACTCATAGGAGTAAAGTCTGATATTTAAATGGAGAGTATGGGTACTAAAAGTAATCTGAAATGTCAGCCAGCATTTTTGATTCTGCAAAGCAAAAGCATTTTAAAATATCATCAAAACAACCTATTCCTTACTTTTTGTAGTCTGGATTTTTCATAATTGTACCTAATAAGGGATGTTGCAGAATTAAAAGCTTTTTGTAAATAAAATACTGTCTTAGAGGTAATGGGCTTGTTTTGTGTATGTTTAAAACCTGTCTCAAGATGGCTCACATGAAAGATAGGAAACTGATGGGATGTTTAACTTCCTAGGTAAATACAATTGACCTGAATGCTGCAAATACGATGCTGGCATCTGGAACCAAAGACGGTACCATTAGTGTTTGGGATGTTATTGCAGCAACAGCGTTGCACCAGTTGCCATGTCATTCTGGAACTGTATTTGATGCTGCTTTTAGTCCTGGTATGTTGGATTTCAGTTTTTAATATGCACTGTTGGGAATTTCAAAGGGAATCTTATTCCTGATACCGTGCAATATACACATGTTGTTACTGCTTTAAGGGGGATGGTGAGGTGTTTTGGATTGCCACGCAGCTCCATTATAAAGAATTTAATTGTAGACAAGGCTGTGTTAGGCTGTAGAGCAGTGGTCTAGACTGTAAACCAATTTTGTTTGTCATTGCTTACTTAGAGACTTAATTTGCAGTAAATTATTTATAGATAAGTAGGTCAGGCAATGTCACATCCAACACCCTGTATCACAGACTGCTTTGGTAACAATAACTGAATGTCTAAACATGCTTTTTTTTGTTGTTTCTTTTGTTTGCTTTCTTCTTTTATACAGACAGCAGACATCTACTCAGCACAGGCGAGGACTGTTGTTTTAAAGTAATAGATGTACAAACTGGAATGCTTATATCTTCTGTAGCCACTGATGAGCCACAGAGGTAATGCTGAGCACATGCAGGTTACGACATGCATAGTCAACTGTGGAGATGGTTGGTGATAGAGTGGAAAGAGCACTAATGCCAGCAGCTTTGTTTTATTGGATTACTTTTTAGAGTGCAAAGACTGACATTCTGGTGTGTTGTGTGCATTAAGATCAAGCTTTCCAAACTGGGAAAAAAACCAAACAAGTATCTAAGTAAATAACTATTTTGTTGGATTTTTTTCAACAACAACTTTAAGGCCCATAAAAGATGATGAGAACTGTAGCTAACTAGCTATGGAAATGTCTAGCAAGGAGAAAGTTACCTTATTTGGGTCATCTCTGTCAGTAATACTGATTCCTTTTTATTTCAACAATCTTAAGGAAAGATTGACTATTACAATTAAAGACTGATCACTTTTTCCCCCACAAACTAAAAAGCATACAGTTATTTATGGTCTGTCAGGTGAACAGATGGAATTCCTCAGTTACTGCAATAAAAATATAGCAGCCTTACATAAAATACACTTGTTCATTTTTGGTGGGTATGCATAAATATAAATGCATTTTCATTAGTTATTTACCTGAAAGCCATCCTTGCAGTTCAAGTGATTCTTTCAGGAATATGAAGTGGCAGAAGTGGGAGCACTGGGATATCACACATAAGTGTAGCTGACTGGGCCGTCTTCTTTTATGGGACTAAATTTCATCCTTCTGTCAGGAGAAGGTCTGGCTGGATCTAGGGCAGTCAGAAAGTGAGTTTGGGTCATGACTTTTTAAAGTAATTTGGGAATAACCTTTCCAGAAAGACTGGGTGAAAGGGTAGAGTTTCCTTTGGTTTTGTACCTCCATTTTCAATTCTTTTTTCACTTAAGTTTGGAAATGTTTAGCTCTCATTCAAAAGCTTGACATGAACTGATTTCAGACTTACTTGCAGGTGTTTCAAATGGGATGGAAATACCATCTTATCAGGATCTCAGTCTGGTGAATTACTGATTTGGGATCTTCTTGGAGGAAAAGTTATTGAAAGAATCAAAGGACATACAGGTATGCCTGAACTATTCCTATTCTCAAAAGGAATTAAAGATTCCTATTTTTCAGATCTGTTACTTCTGAAAAATTTTGAGAGCCACGTGCTCAGCCAGCGGGCTTTTCCTGATATTAGGGTTACCTGGAACACCAGAACTAAAAGTAGGTCCAAGTGAGCCTCCTAGGAAATCTAATAACAGTGGAGGAATATTGCTGTTTACAAGACTGGCCAGAGGGAAATTACTTTCAATTTCTCCAATTCACACAACATCACAAAGGTCAACATTTTTCTACCTCATAGCCCTCAAAGCATAGTGTAGACTGTACTGTGTCCTTTGTCACAGTGTGGCCAGACTTAATCTAACAACAAATTAAGTAAAGTTCACTAGACAAATAGTTTTGGATGGGGATTTCTGAGTGGTTAAATGTATCTGTATAGTCTCACCACATTAGCAACTAGGTTGTGTGAAGGAGAAAAATTATCTCAATTTAATTTGGTGAGGTTTTTTAAGGCTATTTAATGAAGAACAGTTGTTTCAAACTTATTATAAGCTTGCACTCTGGAACTTGACCTGTATAGAGACCATTCTGTAGCTGGGGAATCTTCAAAAATGGGTTTCCAGGCATATGCTACAAGATGTGAATACTTTTTTAACGTGAGAAGTTCAAATGGCAGAGTGAAAAAGCTCACTTTCTCCAGGAATGCTTTTCTTAGTGTGCCACCTGCATTCCTCACTGCAGCTGATGTTGTGCCTCAAGTACATGCAGTCAGCTGAGGCAATGGAGTATGAGATCACTACTGTGAATAAGAGCAGCCACCTAGAAATTCTTCTCAGCATATGTGGTGTAATTGTAATCCAAACTAATGATCAGATGATGATAAACTCTCTCAAAAAGATTAATTATGTCATCTTGAGTACCATGCTTGTTTGCATTTGGATTTACTTGTTTATTGTTCGGGTTTTTATTCCCCAGGTGCTGTAATGTCCATGTGGATGAATGAACAGTGCAGCAGTGTTATTACAGGAGGGGAAGACAAACAAATCATGTTCTGGAAACTGCAATACTAAGTGCCTTTCCCTCCAGCCATTTAAATGAACTCTAATTTTAAACCAAACCTTTTAAATAAACTTAACTGTGTGCAATGATGGTTGCTGAAGTTCAACCAGCTAAGAAGCTTTGTTCAACAACTTTCTATGTTATGGTGACTTCACTGAGAGCTCTTAACTTCCATAGCATATGCATTTGTTTTTCATGGACTATCATACTGAAATTGCTTGTCTAAAATGATATCTGATATGAAATTAAAGACTTATTTTTCTGTAATTAAAGAGCTCTTAACTTGCGGTCATTGTTTGCTTTACATGGAATGTGTCATCGCTTGCTGTTTGAAGTGGTTTAAAAGAAGCAGCATTTGCATTCTTAATTTAAGCCCTTTAGGGAAGGGTGCAGCTTAGTGCCCTTTCTCATGACATAATGCATGTACCTGTTGTGCAGTTAACCTTCCTTCTTAATGAAGATGCATGTAAATATTGCTTGGAACACTGAGGCAGCTGCACAAGGCAGCGTTGCACAAGGATTACTTTCTCTGTAGGACTTCAGCATATCATTTCCTAGGAGGGGCTTTTCTGAAGTGAAAGACTTGAAACAGTATTTAAATGGCTTATTATAGCAATAAGCATTTGCAGATGTGATGTTGTCTGAGGATGGCCCAAGATGAATATTCATTTCTCTGCTGCTGTTCTCCACTGCTGCTGTTGAGGTGCCCTATCAGTATGTCCACGACAACCATTCTTCTAAGTTTTGTTCACTCGGTCCCCTATCTGTAGATATCCTGCCTTTGGTTTGACATCCAGCACCCATTTCAGGGCACAGTTGTTTCTTTAGCACTGTAAAACAATCAGTTGATGGTTAGGGGCTGTTCTCTCATTACCCTGATCTTCTATTATGCTGGAGTGTGAATTTAAGGTAATGGTATTAAACTGAACTGGTATTTCTTTCAGCTGCACTACTCACTTGGCTTAGCAAATAACTAGATGTTTATGTCATCAACAAGTGTGTGTGGTGAAGGCACATGTGGCAAAAGATTAGGCCGTATCATGCAGTACTGCTGGTACTAGTCTTAATCTTTCAGAATGTTTGGTGTCTGCCCTGTTTCTTTACCTTTCAATTTATTTTTTTCTCAAAAATATCTGTGTAAGCAAAGAGAGAATGTGATTTGTCTGCACTTGCCTGGAAATGTGTTGGGTGATCCCTTACCGTTAGAGGGGAGGGGGCCTCCTGCTGAGCAAAAAACAAGAGGAAAATGATCCTGAAGTTGTGATTTCAGTTTTAACTTAAACTGCTTCAGAGAATATACCCTTAAGTTTCCTTTGGTTATATACAGGTGCATGCCATGCATAGTTCTTAAGTGCATATGAGTTTACTTTCTGTTGTAAAGCATGCTCACAAAACAGCCCTCAGCCAGCTTCGTTGTTGCCTAAAGCAGCTGTACTTTTTTAAAGGAGGGGAAAAAAAGCCAAGTTAATCCTGTTACTATGTTAGTATGTTGTGTTTGAGGTGTTTTTTTTTTTTTATATGTGTGAAAGGAACTACATTTAAATGACACTTTTCTTGCTGCTTAACTCAAATTTATCTATGTATATACATTTAGCCATAAGTTACTCTTCAATGCTAGGTAATTTCTGCCTTAAAACAAGAGCTTTTTGATTATTCTTTCAATTCTGGTTCCTGCATGCTCAAGCTGGAACGAAAACACTAAATACTTGTACTGATGTTCTGCCTCTTTGTTATTTCCAGTAGATCTCCCCTTTGGTAACAAAAAAAATAAGTATCGTTTTCTTATGTACCCCCCAACATGTTTTTGTCTCTGTTTACTTTTAGACAGATTTGTTCTTAGTGAAGAGTTTAGGTGGCCAAACCCCACTGGTCAAGCTGTAAATAAGGTTTTAAAACCAGGTTAGGTATAGAACTGGCCTCTGCTGACTCATCTGCTCCTACATAAAAACTGGTTAGAGGCAGAGATCAGCATTTTGGTATGTTGGTTTGAGCTCAAGGGATTTCATAGCTAAGCCAGGGCTCTTGGAGCTGACTGCTGCAAGCCCCAAGTCCTGTGCCCATGAGGCTGCATTATACCAGTGCTACACAAAGCCACCAATTACTGCCAGAGCACGCTTGCCACAGTGGTTCCAGAGACACATCATTTAATAACCAAACAGTCCAATTAGCATGACTCCCAGGCTGAACTTGATCGCCACTACAGCCTGGAGTGGTGTAATGGTTTTCTCTTGGTTACCATAAACTGAGAAATTCATTTGAGAAAGGAATCTGCATAACAAGGCTTTTCTTGACAGGCAGAGCTGAAGTTCCCGACCCTAGCCCATCCCTGCTTTTCCTATGAACTGACAAAGCTGCAGTTGGCTACACATTAATAAGGAACAAGCAGACAACACTGTTTACTGCAGACTGCCAAGCTCTGAACTGCTTCCTTTATTTTCAGTGTGATCTCTTACAATTGTCTTCTGACTTATTATCTCCCTTGAATGGACAAGCAATAATTAAGATACCACCCTCCCCAGACCAATTCTGGATCCAAGTCAGTTCTGAAGGAACAGCTGAACTGATTTTCCACATCCATTTTAGAACAAATAATACCTATACTAAACTGAAGTTCTTTGCTTGGGGCTACTGCCCACTAGGAGGAAGATCAAAGTTCAGTAATCCTAGATTTCATAGCTGAAACCTGGAGGAAAAAAAGGGAAAAGAAAAAAAAAGGAAAAAAAAAAATCCCTAAAACTGGTTTTTAACTTCAGATCACTGAACTTTAAGGTCTCAGCTGAACATGCCTATGACCTGTTGTGGTAGGTTGACAACACCCAGCAGCTGAGCCCCTAGCTTCCCCCTCACCCTGCCCATAGCCGGATGGGCAAGAGAATCAGAAGGGCAAAAGTTAGGAAAATTCATAAATTGCAACATATGGCTTACTTGGCAAAAGGGGAAAAGAAATATTGATGCAAAGGTAACCACTCCCCCCATCCCACCATCAGACTCCAAGCAACAACTGCTTTGGAAAGATTGCCCCCAAGTTATTGCTGTGCATGATGTCAAAAGGTGTGGATTTTTCTTACCTTTGGTCAGTTTGGGTCAGCAGTCCCAGCTGTGCTCCCTCTCAGCCTCCTGACTCCCCCACAGCCTGCTCAGTGGGGCAGGAGACAGACCAGGAAGGGCCTTCACGCTGTGCAAGTACTGCTCAGCAAGAGCAAACACACCGGTGTGTTATCAGCCCTGCCTTGGTCACAAGCCTCAAACACAGCACCATCCCAGCTGCTACAACAGTTAACTCCCTTCCAGCCAGACCCAGCACACCCAGCAAGCTGCAGTTTTAAAGTGACACTGCAAGTCTGCAATGAGTATGTCTTGTAGCTGGCTGCTATTCCATGTGTTAAGCTTAAGGTATGGAGAGAGTTAGAATCACAGAAAGGCCTGGGTTACAAGGGGCCTTAAAAACCATCTCTTTCCAGCCCCTCTGCCATAGGCAGGGACACCTTCTACTACACCCGGTTGCTCAGAGCCCCATCAAGCCTGGTATTGAACATTGCCAGGGATGGGGCATCCACAACTTTTCTGGGCAACCTGCTCCAGTGACTCACCACCCTCATAGTAAAGCATTTCTTCTATTAAGCACATCTTGTTTAAAGTATCCCACAGCTACCCTTCTAAAGCATTTCAATGTCACAAGCAGTGAGCTTAGATATTTTACACTGTATTTCCTATCTTTGTTGTTGGCTGACACTGGCCTCAATAAAAAAAAAGCATGTCTTAGCTCATCTTAAGTTTGCACACAAACAGGATCTAAAGTTTCATCATTTATTTGGTTATGTCTGAATCCTTAAAAGAACATGGTTAAGGCGAGAGATAAGCATATTAGTTACAATTTGTATAACAAGTAATAAAAAGATTTGAGTATCTGTACACTACTTCAATCACGCTCACTTACTGACTGATGCCTTGAGCTATATTCAGCTTAGCTGGCAATTTTGTGTAAACAGTATTTACTAGAACAAAAAATTAACTAGTACTAGCCATACTTCTAATACTCTATTTCAAAACTACTCTTGCAAACAAAAAGCAGTAAAAATACTCATTTGTCTTAGACATACAAAGCACAGCATTGTCCTGGGTAACAACATGTAACTTTGCAAGTGATACCTGGTTCCTTTAGTTGCAATGGCTTATAGTAGTAGTAAGCTAAATAAGAGACCTACAAAAAGAAATCGTAACAGTTGGAATTTCACATTTGTCAAGCATGTAAGGCTACGAGTTTGACAGTGTGTGGATAAACGAGATATGTTGAACGGTAACATTCCCAGCCATTATAGATGCAAATGCTTGATGCAGCATATCTTCTCTCAGCCTCCAAAAAGGCTCATGTGCAGAAGAAAGAGATCACTGAGTATAATAGCCCAAGTTTAGTGGAATCATCATTATATATATGTACACACATATCCATGGTGCAAGTTTAGACTTCAGGAATAGAGTGATCCATCAGGCTTTTCATGATGCTAGTTGCCATCCTAAAGAAAAGGAAAAGGTATTCAATTTTCTAAGACAACTGCAGAAGACCACTGAAGCTCCTGCTCACTGTATCTCTATCACTGCTAGCCCTTTAATACAAATTGAAAGCTGGACTTTTACTTCACCATTTTTGACAATAAATATGTTGCTACAGAAAGCTGTGCTAAACCCCACACGTGGAAGAGAAGCCCATGGTACTCAACATTTCTATTAGTACCTGAGCTACACTGCCAGTATCTTTTGGGATATGGGCATATGTGCAAGCAGAGTACTATCTCAAGCACAAGGGAAGGAGGGGAGGGGGAAGGTGGCTCTTAAGACTGAAAACTGCTTTGTAGAAAGAGCATACCAAGCCTCGAGGGTTTTTAAAAAAAAAAAATAAAAAAAAAAAGGCACAACAGGAGAAAAAGACTCAATTATACCTGAAGCGCTATTGATTTCTAGCAACTTCAAAAACATATTTTTGCAGGACAGATTTAGCTGTAGAAAGCCACTGCTGCCAAAGGATTACAAAAACCCAACTATATCCTGCCAAGAATCATGTTTACGTCACCGGAATTAGCTGCACTAGAAGCAACATTTCAGTTACAAGGCAACAAATACTTGTGGTATTCACCTACTTGAGAGTTCTCAGAAATCCAGGCTTAGTCAAAGTATATTTAGAAAAGGGTTTTTTCAGAGAGGAAAAGGCAAAGGATCACTAACATATGAATAGGTTAAAAACAGAACCAACACAAACAAATTTAACCAAAACATCACTATATAAATTTTCAGACTCCCCCTACCGCCTCCTCCAGTCTTCATGTGATGTTTGTAATTAGGTCTTATCGTGAGTGCATTTTATAGTCACTGTCAACTTGACTATAATTAACACCATGGCTGCTTTGTATTACCTACCTCTTTATTATATACTCATAAATACTGGAAGGCATGACGGTAATGGTCACTACATTTCCAGCTGTTGCCAAGATGTCTGCAACCTGGGGGTCCTGTTATTAAACAAGAAGTCATATAAGCAACAAAACTCAAAGCAGCAGTACAAGAACTTTTTCTGGATGCATTTCATGCAACATAAGGGACCCACAGCTCCTTGCTTGGAATATTTAACCTTTAGGGCAAATCACTGAACAAGCAACAGTACTTCATAGATCCTTGGTGATGAGTATCTCACACAAACTGACTAGAGAAGAGACACAGACATCCTACACAGAATTCCTGAGTTGCACTGATGCAGACTGGCAGGAGAAAGCTTATTCTTTGTTTTGCCAGCAAAGTTAGACTACAGATAAAAACAGGGTCAGCCTCACCAGGTAGAGGCAGAGAGAAATAACAAGTTGCACTGCCTACCAATACAAAACTGCAAAGAAGCCTCAAACCATGTATCTTCAATAAAAATACCTCTTTGATTGACTTTCTTATTCTATGAACATTGAACAATATATTACGATTCTTTTCCCTCTCCAAAACACAACTGCTATATACACGTAAAACATTCACGACTCTCCACACCCACCACATACCACTTATTTTACCTTCAATCCAATTACATTCTGGCCATTAATTTCACAGATGTTGTGCTCTGTAAGAAGTCCATTTCTTGCAGCAGAACTGTCTTTCACTATTGAGGTTATTTTTCCATTCTTGAATATGAAACCAATATGTCCTGTGCTGTCCTTATGCATAGTAATAATTCGTTCAAAAGGTCTAAAAGGACATTTAAAATACAAAACACCATTTTCAGTCTACTAAACCGTGTACTCTAAGAGACTTATACATCAAGTATAATGAAAAGTAATTGGGTTTAACTTCATTTTGTTAATATTGCTGTATCAATAGACACTTGTTTATAAAACTTGCGGTTTTCCCTGTTCTACAGACATTCTGCAGCATCTGGATTAATACTAATACAATGATTCCATACAACATCCACCCACCCATCACCACAACCAAACACATACAAATGTCCATTAAAAATTAAGTTCTCTACAAATGTTACAAGGTAGATAAAAGCACAGGCAGTTATAAAAACTGTAGGTAGACCACAGCATCCTGGAGTACGAGGCTTCCCCAACAACATTTCTACTGCTTTACAGACAATAAACCTTTAAATTGTGTCTTAGAGAAGTAGTAGATATAGGAAGGAGGTGAGGAGCTGGGCAGAGAAATGGCAGACAACCACCAGAGTATTTTGATTCAATACATGGTCAAAGTAGCTGCCCTCTACTGGGTCAAATTTGTTTCTTAAGCAAGACTGAACATGGAAAAAGCTTTGGGGCATATACCTACTCATATCAAGTATCATCTGTCTTCTTGCAGCCTACAGACTTTTAAATTGAGTATGACCTGTTGTTACCACATACAGCTAACTAGCTCATTATTTAATACAATAGAAAATATGTATTGGTTCATCAAGCATACTGTTAGTAAAACTGGCATTAATTCACCTGTAAGCAGAGTTCACAAGAAAACAACCATGCTAAATAAAATTCAAATGTATCCATTAATACAGCAAATATTTTGGTACCGTTGTTATTCCATTTAGTAAAAGCAAAAGTCAAGCTGCATTGGAAAAAAGGGACAGAACTCTTCAATTCAGAGTTTAAATTTAACCTGTGCTATCACTCACTAGTTTATCTTGGATAAACATGCCTCATTGTGCCCAGGAAGTTTACAAGTTAACCATCATTTTGATTGTTCCCCACAAAAAGGAACATCTCTGAGGATCTTTATGGTTGAAGTACATGAACAAACAGGTTTTGTTATACCTGCACTTCTGTTCAAGCAAGGGGAGACCCAAACCCCACAGAATAACTCTGAGATGGATAATGACAACCTGTATCTGCGGCTGGTTTTACCTGTCCCGAATGATCATTGAAATCCTTTCTGCAGAAGCCTGTTTCAGAACTTTATGTGCTTTATCAGAACTCCATCCTGCACAGTTTTCACCATTGATCTGCAGAACTTGGTCCCCAAACCGCAGACCAGCAAGGGATGCTGGAGAGTTTGCCTGAACTAACTGGACAAATATACCCTACAGAAGAGGGAAAAAAAAAGAGGAGGGGAGATCAGGAAGTTCTTCCTTAAAGATGAACACCAGTGACAGAACACACAGTCCTTTAAAATTTCCCATTCTCTATGCAATACCAGCCAAACAGACTTACTAATTAAGAGGCATTTTTTAAAAACATCTATAAACAGACTGATGTTTCAAAGTCTGACAGATAATTAATGCTAGAGTAAGTTCAAAAATTACTAGATCTGTTCCGTCTGGATCTCTAAACATGAAAAAGGAAAAAGACATGAGTGTAACATGAAAGTCTAACCCGAAGGGGTAAATAACCTTCTGTTTTAACAGGAAATCTGAACAACTGAATCAAGACACACTAGTGGTAAATTCACATATCTGCGGCTGCATTTGACTAATATTTTCCTTGCCAGACATCGGAGTTTATATATAGCTGGAGAAACAGATCAGCACTGCTAGAACCCCATGGCAGATTTCTCCTTTTCCAGATTTCACAACCCCACTAGCTTTCACCTTTTTAATCAATTGTGACTTGCTACCACCTCAGGTAGAAAACCAAGGTGTTACAAAACTATTTCTAGTCAAAGTACTCCTAAAAACCAAGTATATCAAAGCAAACTATAAATAATAGCTTTGGGGGGAGTGGTGCTAAAAAAAACACCACCACCCCATGCTACTCTAAGATAACTCCATTTTCTGCCTTACAACTAGAAAAAGCATTTTAACCCTATATGCTACAATCAGTTTTAATTTTATTAAAATATTCAGATTAAATAATTACCCTAATAAAAAAGAAAACAAAACACAACCAACAAAACACAAATAGAACAAACACAGTAGCATTTTCCATGTTGAGAATCAAAAGATACTGAAATAGAAGCTTCAGAGCATGTTTAAGGACCTTCTATAAAAGAGGAGATACTCCTAAGCTGTGAGCAGTTCTCTGCATACTGCTGAACATTAAACACTGCCCAATATTTCCAAGTCCTGAACTTCTGAAAGCATAGCTGCTGTGATACAAGTTCATATTCTAAAGCAGAAATAAAAAATACTACAAGTATTTTTCAGGTGATATAAAACACATGGCACTAAATTGCTGCTGTAAATACAGATTCTAGTCCACCAGCTGGAAATCTAGTTATAGATCTAATTTGGACTGTAAAATTCTAGTAATGGGTAAGAGAACAACACAAAAGACAATTTACTGTCCATACACTAAGTTCACCACTAATTCAGACCAGCAACAAGATCTCTAAGAGACAAAAGCAAGCTTCTACACTTACATTGTCAACAGATTTTAGACGAAGTCCAATTTTGCCATCTTGATCTTTGCACAGAATTGCTTCACGGATGCCTTGCTTTATTTCTGCTCTGCGAATTCCAACATCATTTCCAGTCACTGGAGCTACCATGTAATTAGTAGAAGGTCGTGTTACCAGTTGCTGATTAAAACAAAACAGCCAGACAACTTAGTTTCAACTTTTAAAAATAGCTATATGTCAGTTTATATGAAGTGATATTTAAAAAAACCAATACACAAATTAAGTCACAACACAAGCTCTCCCCCACCCTCTCCCAAGGCTGGAAATGTACAGCTCAGTTTAAGACCAGATTAAAATAGGCACTGTTACTTACAACAACTCATCACTCAATCAAGTATGGTACTCAGGGCAAATAGCAGTCTGCTCTTTTAGAATGCTAGATACACATTTAGTCTTTATACTTTTGCTTTCTAAAACATGCTTGACTGGTACTTACACCTTGTGGCTGAGCAGCTGCTGCCACTGGTAAGTTTCTTTGCACCTCTTCCTCACTGAGGCTCAGGCCCATATACTGAGAAAGTTCTGGATACAATCTGGGATATAAGCCTAGAGGTGATAAAACAAAAACCTGTAAAACTGTTGGTTTAACAGCAAGAGTAGTTACTGCTTTTATATGTACAATTACTCCAACAAATCTTCTGCTATTGTAATTATTTAATTAGAAAATTATGACAGAAAACCCATCTGAATTAGGACTGTTATTCTAGCCTGGTTTAGAAGCACAACAGAAAAGCAGCAGCATTTCTGGGATGAAGAGTTTACAGAGAACTTTCAGTTTCATTTACCCCATTCATCCTTTACAGCACAAACAACATAAGACATGGGATGACAAATTCCAAAACCAATGCTGTGCTGCAATCCTTGATGGTATGCCCTTACTTTAGAGCTTTTGGGCAGTTAGTGGGAAACTACTCTCTCTCCCATCCCAAACCAGGTATGCTGAAACACAGAGACCTTCCACCAAGATGAAAACAGCACTCTCAAGAGGCATCCTTGCCAAGGATATTTCAGATCCCAGGCATGGGAGGGTTTCTGCAGAAGCCTCCTGGGTTTAAGGTCCACGCTACAGGCTGCTTTGAGTCTTTGTAAGAAAGCAGCTGTAATTTTCTCACAGCTTCAAAATGAAGGGGTTGTAGACATGCCTCTCAAGAAAAAACACACACAGCCCTTGAAATATCCCTCTACATCCAAGAGGAGTGAGGAACAGAGAGTTGGAGGAAAGGAAGCTGAGTTGACAGACTAGTCAGACCTTGAGTCGAACAATTCTGAAAATAAGACTGATATTGCTCTTGATATTCCACATTCTCATTTAAAACAGAGACAGCTCTAAATAACAGAACACATCTAAAAACTCGATGTTGTATAGTCAGTCTCCTGCTGCTGCCAGGACAGAGGAATTTCCAGCAGGTTTGGCACCTCCTATAGATGATGTAGGCCCCCCTCTGTTTGGGATATATTGAGTGATTAGTCACTCTACAGCCACACACAGTTCCTGAGCAATTCACACACAAGCATTGTCAAAATTACGTCTTTGTGACTGACTGCTGGCCAAATAACTGTAGGAGAATTCAAACTCTGGACAGCAGAAAGAATGCTACCCAAGAAGGGACTGCTGAAGCAAACTCAAATCTGGTCTGATGAAGTTAGGCCAGGTAAGTATCTATTCCAGAAAGGATCTACCAGAGGCAATTCTCTGGTGAGCTATGCAAACTCCTGCCCTAAAGTCATCTTAGACATACAAGTGCACAGAGGAGAACTGGTGACAAGTTTGGTGACAAAGTTACAACCACCAAGCTGTAATATCTGGTCCAACAACATTCTTGGCAGCCATTCCAACACTGCTGCTGGTCATGCTGGTTAGAGGTTTTAGGCCTTTTAGACCAAGCACAACTTTCCAGAGTTCTGACCTCAAACACATCTGTGCACCCTTCATGGATGTACATGTGCCTGGAACAAATGAAGAAATGGGTACAAGTCATTCAGCTTTAGATCTGATGGATTTCCCACCAGGCAGTTGATTCCAAAATCTGCTGGAAGCTTTACGTTGACTGCAGGACAAGATTAAGGGCCACCTTCCTGGGCACTTCCCTGTTGATAGAGATTTTGTGTTTGTCTGTTCCTAAGCAAGTTCATAAGGAGAAGACTGACACTTAGACACATGCTGACCTCTAAAGCTTACAAATAGATAGGCTGATAAACAAGAACAACTAGATGTCCAAGGTAAGAGTTAAAAAGAGCTCCAATGGTACCAACAACAAATCTTGTTACATTAGGCTCTCTTGGAAAAGGTTTCAAAAAGAGAAGGGGAAGTACTTGCCACAACTTCCTTTTATAAGCAAACACTGGTTTTTACTCCTATAGCACCTTACCAAGGTGGGCATTGGCATTTCCAAAAAGACATGGTCTTGCCCTTTGTAAATCGGGTTGCATATTTATAGGTATTCTTGGCTGTACCGTTAACTTTAGGATTTCATAACTGCCTTCTGCAACATTAGGATAATATACAGTATGTGAGCTTACCTCCATCATGAGGAATTGGAGCAGAAGCTTCAGACAAGATTGCTGGATTAGCTGGATTTGAAGAAAAGGCAGTCTGAGCCTAAAAGCAAAGACATTCACATATGTTATCTTGTACAAGAAAAACAAAACCTTTATTATGCAGGCAGGGGGCTCAATATTTTCTTTTTTCTTGTACATACTAGTTATTATTCATCTTGAAGTCCTGAAGTCAATCTTTTTATTTGAAAAATATAGCTTCAATTCATCATCTATTGTAGTATCATGACTGCTTCAGTAGATCAACTCGTATCTTGCTCAGAGACAAAGCTACAGCAATAATCCAGCAAAGCTTTACCATCAACCAGTTCTGTTTTTCTCATCAAGCAAGTTGAAGAGCCTTAAAGGACACATTAAACTTTGGATGAAAGCTTTCTAACTTTAAGTTTCAGGGTATGACCTTTGGCAGAGTGTTTTTCAGCTGGATAGCAGCAGTTTTACCTCCTCACCATTTACAGATTTTATTAGTGAAATCTACTATAGTCCCTTTCAGGAGTCAAGTTCCACACAATCCAGTGCTACTGGTTTAATATCTTCTGAAAGAAACAGACCTTCTAAACTGATTTTTCTAGAGCACTTGTCTCTACAGTGAACACATTAAGGTTAATTTCTGCATTGCTGACTGACTCACAAATATAAGAGGCCTTATTTAAGTAAGCCAGTTTCCTTCCTCAATACCTCAGCTACTATTTTTTAGCCTTGTGTAATCGTGACCAGTGAAAAACACTGCCTTACAGAAGCCTGTTAAGTGTGATGGAAATAGCTATCCCAAAAACCTTCCTGAGGCTGAACGTCAAAGGTGGGGGAGAAATTACTAAATGCATAGTGAAACATTATGCTGAACAGGACACGTAAATCATCTAACACAACATGACAGTCAAATTACTTCATGATGTTGAGGAAATGCTTAAAAATAGAAGACTTCTTAGTCCTATAGACTCCAGGAAGCTGTCTTTAGAAAAAGATTTCACAGCAAGAATGACTCATTATTTAGCAATATCACATGTACTTAGAAGAATTGGCTCCAACTCAAATGAGGGACAAAAAGAACAGGTTAGAATAATATTTAATGTAACAAGTCCGTTTGCTTTAACCAGCAGTCATTTTAATCTCACTCATCACTTGTTGCCAATACAGACATTCTCTTTCTGTACTCTGCCCCTGTTCCTTCTAGGAGTGCTCTGACACATATTTAAACAGACAGCATCTTTATAATGCACTTTTTGGGAGAGGCAAATAACTTAGCCTTTGATGCCAGCAGGTCAAGGGACGTGATTCTGTCCATTTACTCTGTCTTTGTGAGACCCCACTTGGGGTGCTCTGTTCAGGTTTGGGGTCCCCAGCATAGGAATGACACAGATCTGTTGGAGCAGGTCCAGAGGAAATGATCACAGGAGTTATCAGAGGGGTAGAAGATCTGTCTTGTGAGAACAGGCTGAGAAAGCTGGGCCTCCTCAATGTGGAGAACAGAAGGCTCTGTGAAGGCCTTATAGCAGAGTTTTAATACTTAAAGGGGGCTTATAAGAAAGATGGGGACACACCTTGTAGCAGGGCCTGCTGTGACAGGACAAGGGATAATCGTTTTAAACTAAAAGAGGGTAGATTTAGGCTGGATGTAAGGAAGAAGTCTCTTTTAAAATGAGGGTGGTGAAGCACTGGAACAGACTGCCCAGAAAGGTCATAAATGTCCCATCCCTGGAGACATTCAAGGTCAGGTTCGACTGGGCTCTGAACAACTAATTCAGTTGAAAATGTCCCTGCTCATTGCAGAGGAGTTGGACTAGGTAACTTTTCAAGGTCTCTTACAACCCAAACTATCCAATGATTCTATGAAAAGTATCAGTGAAAATGGAATAAATATATAACACACTGATTACATTTATTACAATTTTCAGTTGTAATACATAAACTCTTGCAGCTGGTGGGTAAAAGACCAATGCAGCACATTCTTGGCTCCAGGCTACTCATTTTTCAGTTCAGCATTATCTGACTGTAAATAAAGAACTTTGGTAAGATAAGAAGAACTGAGTGGGTGGACATGACAAAGAGAAATCCTGACAGAGTACCCACAACTTCAAAAGCCCCTCCCCACACATACAAACACTGGTGAGACAAGGCACTGCAATTTGGGATAGCACAGGAGAGTTAATAAGCTGTTCTATGCAGTTTGCTTGGCTGCTTCCCAATGACAGAAGTAGAGAAACCTTAAAACACAGTATAACTCCTTGCCTTTGTTTAAACTGGGAGGGAATGCAAGTTAAGTTCAGGAAAAGGCAAAATGCTAAAGAAGGCAAGGAAGCCCATTGTGAAATATATTCATGTCATATCTCTCAGGGAGTTCTTAATCCATTAAAATGCTTTTCATCATTTTGTTTCACAGGTATTTTTTTAAGTCCTCATCATGTCTAATAATAAAACTACAAATATTCCTACACATAGAGGGTTTTACTTGGATGTACTGAGATGCCTGGTCACTATCATGACATTGCCAGTGGATAAGTCTGTGATTCTAGATGGCATTAAGAGAGCCAGTGTTTTTCCTTTTTGGGTGCTCAAATGACCATGAAAGCTTTCTGCCACAGATCTGGACACTGGGAATGAAACATGGCAAGTTAAATACTTCAGTCATCACATCAGAGCTGGAGTATGTGAAGAGACTGACTGTTTGTCTACTTAAGACCAAGTATCTATACTTCAAAAAACCCCGACATAGCAACATATTAAAGGTCAGCAGCAGCATTTATGCTTGTTGTTCATCAGAGTGTCCAACAAGAACACAAAAGAATATACAAAAATTAAAAATATATATATCCAGGTAGTAAACGAAGCATTACTCATCAAGCTACAAAGTAAACAGTTTGTCTTTTCCCTTTTGGAGTACTATGGCAAAATAAGTTCTCAAGTACAGTAAATCTCCTCTTACGTAGATTACACATCACCAGATATATTACTATCACCAAAACTCATCTTTTTTGAAGTCCACCATACCTGAATAACTTTGTCCACCTTCAGATCTTCTAGGGAAGGATAGAGAGACATTTTGATGAAGTCTTACTGGGTAGACTGAAAAAAGCCAAATGGGAAAGCAAAGAACAGGGTTAGCTGTCAGACATTTACTGAGTTTACACTTAAAAAAATTAAAAGAAAAATAAACCAGACAAAGAGCTAAATAAATGATCTGTGACCTGCAAGCCGGCACTAAAGATACCTGGCACTACAGATAAATTCCATTAAGACTGCCCATTTAATCTGTTATCAAGAGCAGCCTTTGGGTAATAGGTTTCATTTAATGTACTTAGCACAGTCAAAGTTAAGTCTCAACAATGAGAAAGCCTATACAGAGAAAACCATTTCATAAGAAGCATTGCACAGACAAACTTCAGGAGGCCTAATGATGAGGGTTAAGAAGAAAAACCTAATCACACTCCTCCCAGCTGGGCCAGTATTTTATATACAACTGCAGAAGCCTTCTCTCTGTTATCCAAAATATCTAAACACTTCCATCAGTTCTGATATTCTAGTCACCTGGTTTAGGTTGTGATAATGTTTTTCCTAATAGCTGGTACATATTGTGTTTCGGATTTAGGATGAGAATAATGCTGATAACACACTGATTGTTTTAGTTGTTGCTAATTAGTGTTTATATTAAGTCCATGATTTTTCAGCTGCTCATGCCCTGCCAGTGAGAAGGCTGGAGGGGGACAGAGCTGGGAGGGGACAGAGCCAGGACAGCAGGCCCAAACTGGCCAAACAGATATTCCATACCATGCAGCATCATGCTCATATATAAGCTGGGGAAGAAACCTCACTAAGGGCCACTGCTTGGGAACTGGCTGGGCATTGGTTGGCAAGTAGTGAGCAGGGGAAACACGCATCACTCCTTTTATATATTCCAACTCTTTTATCTTTTTTCCCTTCCTTTTCTGTCCCATTAAACTAATTTTACATCCACCCATGAGTTCTTACTTTTACCCATCTGATTCTCTCCCCCCATCCAGCAAGCAGCTGTGTGGCCTTTAGTTGCTGGCTGGGGTTAAACCATGAGATCCAGCAAGAAGCCACTACAGAGAACTGGCTTCCCATGTCCATTTGCAACACCGTAATTACAGCAAGGGATCATAAACCAGGAAGATTCAGTCAGTGGTGAGTTTCAAAACACACAGAGACTCCAGGCTGGCTGTCATGTGATGCTGGGAGAGCCCTGTGACAACTTATCAGGACATACCACATCAAAACCAAGGGGGAAAAAGACCCCAAGCAAAACAAAAATAAATAAAATAAACCACTTCACATGATTTTCTAAGGCACCATGCTGACCCAGCTCTGTTAGAGCCAGTCACCTGAGGCTTCAGGAAATCACATTTTTCTAGAGCTCCTTCACTCACTCTCTCCCTGGAATCACCTGAACTTTTGAAAACCATAATAAAACATTCCACAACAGTATATTGAAAAATTTTAATGAGGGCAGTGGAGAGGAACAGAAACAGAAGACAACAGAATGTGAAACAGTTTTGCAAGTTACAGAAGGCACTGAGAACACAGTTAATGAGGCATCCTTTATTAAAAGCTTTCAGATTGCGGATTCATTTTCTTATCCAAAGAACAGAGATCCTTATCCATGTAGCAATTTAGCAAAAACTCCAGGCTAAAACTGACCACTGCATAAATCCTTGAGCTACAGCTTCTCTAAGCACAGATACTAAATTAATTTCTAAATGAACACCACACAGAGATGCCTAATGTGATACTGCAGTAACACAACAGACATCTCTTCATATTACACTAAGCTCATCAACAGCTTTTATGCGTGTTCAGCAGAGTGTCCAACAGCTCCAGTATCATGTCAAACCACAATTAAAACTTTTAAAAAAGCATGTTTTAAATGTGACAGAAATCTAAACTGAACACGTGGCCTGTTATGTTGTAAAAATTAATTGCCACTGACATTTTTTGACTAATTGATGCAACTAAACCAAACAGTGTTAAGGCCTGGAAGCTTTATAAATTAAACATACATATTTAAAACCCATTTAAAGTTCTGCTGTAATCCAGCACTGACCTGAAACAACCAAGTGCTTTTGCTCATCCAAAATGGGTAATAGTAAACCCCTTGGTCAGGTAAATTGTGTGTGGATTCTGCATTCTGCTGCAAACACCACTCATGTCACACACAGCACCAATCTCAACATCTTCTGTGCTAGAGCTGCTCTCATAGATTCAGGTGCCGGCCCAAGCACTGGCACATGTTCAAAGTCAGTACATCTCTGGCAGCAGGCAGGAAGAGGGCAGGCCAAGGACAGTGTGTTCCCAAAGGAGTCACCCCATGGCAAGGCGATAAGGGACACAGTGGCAGCATTTTGCAGGTAGTCACCTTCAGCTACCACAGCAGCAGAGAACAGCACACAGGGACTGCAGGGGCCCCTGTCCCAGTGACCAACTTCCACGGTACATCCTGGCTGGCTTCAGTCCTCCTCCACAGACCAGTCTCACTCTGCACACTATTACTGGGCACATTTGTCACAGACAGGCAACCTCAACCTTCCTCTAGTTTACAGGGAGAAGTACAGTGCTTTCTGTAGAAAGGCATTAGCAGAGCTAAATATGTATAAGTTCTCAGATCACATATGACAACACTCCAGCAGCTTATCCTGCCACTTGACAATCCCCTCAGCATCCCCTCCCCAGCCAAGGGATCACAAACCCAAGAGTTTGTCATCAAGTATCTGCCAAGCCAGTTCCTGGTTTTGGTTTTCCAGCTAAATAGCCAGAATAACTGTCACCACTGTAATTGCATTCAGTGAGCTCCGAACTTTGCATATGGTATTTTCAATTTCTGCAGCAGCAGTCGTAACACAAATACCCTTTGTTAGGTAATGCAAGAACAAAAAAAAAAAATACTAACTTCAAATAAGATTTTTAAATTACAATTTCCACTGTCAGGGACCACCAGTAACTGCAGGAAGAACTTGCCCTTGACTTCTGTACAGCGACTGAGAGTATAAACCTGAGTTTCAGCAGGCACTGTAATGGCTCTAGGCACTGGGGAGCGCATACCACAAAATGTGAGTCACTTATAACCTCCGTTCCTCTCAAAAATCTACACCGACATCAGAATCGCCTTGCTCGATCCCATACTCCCGTGTATTGTGAGCAGCACAAGTGTTTAGGGAAGCAAAAGTGAAAGCTAAAGGAAGAGTATTGGGCAAGAGGGGCTGCCCATAACTCAACTAGTGACTGCGAAACCCGTGAGTAAAGACCCCTCCCCGCTTCTCAGCACCCTTGGCTGGAAAGTCCGACTGCCAATGCCAGCACCTCCCACTGAGCAGATCCTGTTTGCCAAAGGGAAGTGCCGGGCCGTGGGTCGGAGACCTGGGAAAGGCGTCACTCGTGATACCCTGAGCCTGCCAGCAGGAAGTCTTGAGGGTGGGAGTGATCCCGAACTGCTTTCGGTGGCGTGGCCGGGAGAAGGCGAGCTTCCCGACACATCATGCAGGTCGGAGAGCCTGGAGCTGAACACAGCAGAGGCTCCTGGTGGAGCCGAGCGTGGCCAGCCTGTACTGGCTGCTGCCTCCGAGACACCCGCAGCCAGTGCTGGGGGAGGGGGAATCAAACCAAAACAAAGAACGCGGCGCTTTCCGCCTGCGGCCCGCGGAGAGATTACAGCGGGGCACAGTGTCAGCACCTGTACTGGAACACGGGGTCCCATTTTCAGAAGTTAAAAGCTTGCGGGCCCCCAAAATCGTCTTTAAAGCAGATACAGGACACCCAACTCCCGGCGGTCAGGTTGAGACACCAGAAACCAAGGAACTGTTTCGTAAGACACGTTCTCCACTAATCAGGAGTGCTTCCCTCCTGATACACACCTAATTAGCCGCGGAGCAATTGCCCTCATTAGCCGCCCAGCTCCGACAGCCGCCGCCTCCCGTTGAGACCCGCGGCAGGGCCGGCCCGGGCAGGGGCACCCTGTGCCCCGCACGCCGCTCAG
>VXBX01006808.1:768178-998991 GCA_013400415.1 Scytalopus superciliaris
GGGCGGGCACTGTCCGCGCATGCGCCGGGGCTGCGGGGCTGCGGGTCCGGCCGCTGGTTGCGTTTCGCTTACAATCGGAGTCACGATGAAAAGACCTTTAAGGTTATCGAGCCCAGCCGCCCGTCCAGCACCGTACCCAGCAAACCGCATCACCAGCGCCAGGAGCCTCTCGGGTACCCCTGGGACGGTGACCCACCGCCTCCCTGGGCAGCCTGTGCCGGTGCCTGACCACCCACAGCAAGCTTGGAAAGTCTGCCGCGAGTCAATTGCCATAATTATTCCCATTTGCCTCGTTTAGAGCATGAACTTCCCTAGCGTCGATTTTCACTCTTTGAAATCCCTCTTCATTACGATTCTTTGCCGCTTGTCAAATGTTGTTCATCATACAGATAATTAAGTGTGCTGAGCACCCTAGAGCTTCTCACATGGGGAACCAGAGTGTGGTCTCCTCCCGCCTCCAGACTCTCTCTCCTGTCCTCAGCCAGGCCCAGCAGCTGTTGAGCTCTTCTCATGGAAGGTTTAACTCATTGCACCAGCAGAAACTAAATCCACCAAAAAACATGAATGTCTTTCTGCTTATTAGAGAGCCAAACTCACAACAAAAAGATCTCCCAAACACCAACATGAGCCAGAGTGTGTGGCTGGGAGCAGGAGAAAGGAAGAGGAAGAAGGAGAAGTGGGAATGAGAGGAAAGGTTTGTTCCTTGCATTCTGGCACTAACAGGCTGTTTCATCATTAGAACTGCCTGCACAATCATAGCCTTAGTTAAGCTAAGCAGACTTTTTTTTTGCAATATATATTCTCCAGTTTTTGATCCTCTCCGGTTGCCATCATTTTTGGGGAGCACCACAGGAGTGCATAGAAATGGGATAGCAGCCACAGCAGTGCTGAATGTGGAGGATCAGGGATTCTCTGGCTGCTCAGAAGGCTCCTGTTTCCGCATCCGACAGTCAGCTAGGCCTGGAACTTTCCAGCATGCCAGCACCTGAACCCACAGCTACTGAGTCATGCAACTGCAGATCATTAAATATATATGATGTGAAATTTTGGGCTGAGGGTATAACTTTACAAGAATCCTGTGTTACGTGTCTTCTGGGCCAGGAGGGAGAGAGGGAGGGGAATCTAGCTCTGGTTTAATAATGACAGATGATTGCTGCTTTTGAAGTGCTAAATTTTCTATGTAGCCAAAAGGGATTTTAACATAAGTGGTGAAAGGTTTAAAACCGTATGCTCAGACCAAGTGTCTAGCTCTTTCTCCTGCAACGAGCTTGGTGTGGTGAAGCCCTGTACCCACCCTGGAGAATCAAGAGCACCGCAGGGTCCATGTGGCATGGGAATTGCAGGTGTGTGATTGACAGTTTTCCAGGTAGTGCAGTTCTCTTGGGTGCCAGTGCTGACAACTGAAGGGCAGTGTTTTCTTTTGATTCGATGTTGAATACTCCTCTCATTGCAAAGACCTTTCTTCTCTCCAAAAAGCTAGGTTGTTATTTGCTGTTTTCTGCATTACTTTATCTCGTCTTGGTCTTTCAAGACAGCTTACTATTATCCAGGTAGCAGACTTTGTTGGTTGGTGGATGTCAGGCCTGCACTGTGAAGGCACTCTCCCTGATTTTACCCACGAGACTGTAATGGATGTTCATTTTCTTTGTGATGATATCCTAGCTCAAACACTTGGTTCCATATAGTCTATTACTTGTTGGGCATACCAGGTGTGCACTATCATAGATACCTAATCTAAGAACAAGCAAAGTCCAGGTTATGGGCATCTATTGTTTGAAAGAAGTGGAACAAATGGCCAAGTAATCAGATTTGGCTTGTTGGAATTAGAATACTCATAGAATACTCATAATTTTCATTGTCAGTGTACTATTTCTGGTTTTTTTAATTGGTCTAGTGCCAAATTTTAAAGAATAATAGAAATCACCTACTGATTGGTATCAGTCTCAGCTGTTGCAAAATTCTTAATAAAATAATACATGGTTGTTACCCAGAAATTCATGTTTCTTCTTTGAAGCTGGAAACAAGTTGTGCTTTTGTTTAGTAGGAAGCTCTCCACCCATTCAACAATGAGACATTATCAGTGGTCACTCAAAACGTGTGCAAATTGTGCAAGATAGCACCCTGTCAGCACTGGAAACAGAATCGTCATATTAAAGTGGTTCTGTACCTGGGCTAGTTATGAGGGAGTTAACGGATCCTGCTCTAAGCCAGGTGCAAGGAATGTCCTGACGTGTTGTTTGCATTTCTAGAACAAACCCTCCTCAAACCAGCTGAAGTAACTGTGGTGTTGCATTGCACTGAGCTGTGCCAATACGCCTCTAGACGTCATGAACAAGAATTTTTGGAGTTTACATATAGAAACAAGAATTTCAGCATAAAACCCCACAAGAAATTACACTACAGGAGCTTTGCCCCTGTAAGGTACTCAACATTAGAAACTGCTGGGTCACTTTGTTTCTGATTCCCTGTTCATATTTTTTTGATCTTGCCTTTTAAGGGCGTTATAACATATTACTTTCACTGTATCCTCCTCAGCCCGCAGGGTGGATGGTGCTTGGTGAGTGTATGATTTTCCACTGTTCAGCTGACAGTTTCATGCCCAATTTCCTGTCTAGTATTCAAACTCAGCTCTAAAGATGGAAATACTAGTGTTGTCACCATCTTTTCTAAGTAACACTCTAATGTCTGAGTGCTGTGCAAACAACTGTTCATTTATTTTCTGTCATAATTCCTGGGATACACACAGGGAATTCAGGCACTTCAATTGAATATGCTCATAATGCATTATTCTGAGCTCTGAGTTCTACAAAATTATATCTCATGTTTGTAAGAATACAGGACATATTTTATTAAATAACCACCTTCCTGATTTCATTCACGATGGTGTGCATCCAACATTTCTGCAGATTAGACCTAGAGCCTCTGTGAGGCAAATGGAAAATGATCAAAACACAGGAACCACTTGTGGAGAGCCTGGCAAGAGGACTTATTTGTCACTGCAGGAGAGCTCTGTGGCAGACATGGGGTCAGCATCCACATCCACAGCCTGGCAGTCCAGGGTGTGAGCAGTAAGACATTCCTCTTTCCTTCTTGGTCATTAGACACCTTCCAACCTGTACAACAGATGAAGCAGAGGCCCTGTAGACAAGACACTCCTTCATGCAAGACCCTGAGTCAGTTCTAGGAGAGAGGAGACAGAAAAGAGAGCCGAGGAAGGGGTGGATTTGAGCTCTACAGAGGCGTGGGGAAGGGAGTGACTGTGCTTTTCCTGTGTCTAATCCACAAGTGGATTTTTGCTGGGAAGGACTTAACCTGAACAGCTCTTTCGTATCTCTAACATACATGTTTCAGTGTTTAAAAATCTATATTCTTTACCTTCATAGGCATAGCAGAAGTAGGGTGTATATTTCACACTAGTGGCAATTTCTTCTGTTTAACTGTTTCCCAAGGGATTCAATGTATTTTCCTTTCTTCTGCTATCTCTAAATCAACATTTGATACATTTCATCATGGATACAGTCTAGTTTGGGTTGTATTCTCTGATTTAGGTGACATTCTGTGTTATAGATGAAGTATGAATCCAGACTAAACAATGACAGACAGATCCCTCTGCCTTCAAAATCATAGAATCACAGAATGGTTTGAGTAGGAAGAGACCTCAAAGATCTAAAACCCTACAGTGGACAGGGACACCTTCCAAGTTTCTCAAAGCACCATCCAATCTGGCCTTGAATGTGTGCAGTGGTGGGGTATCCATAACTTCTCTGATTAACCTGTTTTACTGCCTCCCTGCCCTCACAGTAAAGAATTTCCTCCTCATATCTGATCAAAATATCCCCTCTTTTCGTGTTATAGCCATTTCCTCTTGTCCTGTCACTACATGCCCTTGTAAAAAGTCTCTCTCCTGTTCTCTTGTAGCCCTGTTTAGTTACTGGAAGGGTGCTTTGAGGTCTCCCTGGAAACTTCTCTTCTCCATGCTGAGAAGCTCTCAGCCTGTTTTCATAGTAGAGATGCTCCAGCCCTCTGACCATCTTTGTGGCCCTCTTCTGGACTTGGTTCAGTAAGTCCACATCCTGCTTATGTTGTGGGGCCCCAGATCTGAATGCAGTACTCCAAGCAGGGATCTCATAAGAGCTGAGTAGACAGAAAGAATCACGTCCCTTGACCTGCTGACCACACATCTTTTGATGCAGTCCAGGATATGATTGGCTTTGTGGGCTGCAAGCACACATAGCTGCGTCATGTTGAGCCTCTTGTCAACCAACACCCCCGAGTCCTTCTCCTCAGGGTTCCTCTCGATCCTTTCTCTGCCCAGCCTGTATCTGTGCTTGGGATTGCCCTGATCCAGGTGCAGGACCTACCTTGCATATATTTAATTAAGTAAGTCGCAGAACGTACCTCTGTGTTCTGCCTTTACCGGGTTACACTGGAGTCATCTGAATGTGAAAATGAAGAAGGAATTTAGACAGACTGGAGAGCTGCTGCCAAAGAAGCTCCACTTCTTTGCCATGGTGGCTGCCAGTTGGTCAGTACAGGTGGGGCAGACACCCTAGTGACCTCTCCTTCTCACCTTGAAAACACAGGACACAAGTACTTGTGGCAGTCACAGCATGAGGAATCATGAACTCCGATGCTTCAATGGGAGCCTGGCTTTTTGTCTTAAAATGCCACCAAGGATACATTTGAGCAGAAACCAGCCTTTAGGATGNAGCTGCGTCATGTTGAGCCTCTTGTCAACCAACACCCCCGAGTCCTTCTCCTCAGGGTTCCTCTCGATCCTTTCTCTGCCCAGCCTGTATCTGTGCTTGGGATTGCCCTGATCCAGGTGCAGGACCTACCTTGCATATATTTAATTAAGTAAGTCGCAGAACGTACCTCTGTGTTCTGCCTTTACCGGGTTACACTGGAGTCATCTGAATGTGAAAATGAAGAAGGAATTTAGACAGACTGGAGAGCTGCTGCCAAAGAAGCTCCACTTCTTTGCCATGGTGGCTGCCAGTTGGTCAGTACAGGTGGGGCAGACACCCTAGTGACCTCTCCTTCTCACCTTGAAAACACAGGACACAAGTACTTGTGGCAGTCACAGCATGAGGAATCATGAACTCNATGTTGAGCCTCTTGTCAACCAACACCCCCGAGTCCTTCTCCTCAGGGTTCCTCTCGATCCTTTCTCTGCCCAGCCTGTATCTGTGCTTGGGATTGCCCTGATCCAGGTGCAGGACCTACCTTGCATATATTTAATTAAGTAAGTCGCAGAACGTACCTCTGTGTTCTGCCTTTACCGGGTTACACTGGAGTCATCTGAATGTGAAAATGAAGAAGGAATTTAGACAGACTGGAGAGCTGCTGCCAAAGAAGCTCCACTTCTTTGCCATGGTGGCTGCCAGGTCAGTACAGGTGGGGCAGACCACCCTAGTGACCTCTCCTCACCTTGAAAACGCAGGACACAAGTACTTGTGGCAAGCACAGCATGAGGAATCATGAACTCCGATGCTTCAATGGGAGCCTGGCTTTTTGTCTTAAAATGCCACCAAGGATACATTTGAGCAGAAACCAGCCTTTAGGATGAGATGTTGGGACAGAGGTGGGCACTTCTCTTGCTCCTGTTACGGGCTGTAACCTCTGGCAGAAGAGGAGCAGGAGAGCTGAGGCCAACAGCAACGTCAGCAGCTCCAGCAAGGCTCACTAGTGGCATCTGTTGGAGAATTTTTGCAGCACCCTAGAGGTGGATTAAAGATACCGTTATGATTAAATATATATATTTAAAAAAATGAACAATGCGTTGGGCAGAGTCCCACCACAATATGCAGATCTACATGGAATCTGCAAAGATATGTCACAAGCAGATTCCTTATATACACTTGCACCAGCACCAATTCCAAGAGTATTTGCATGGTGCACCTCAGCTTGGCTGTGGGTCCACCCCTCACCCAGCTCTGTTGTCCAGTTAGCCCCTGAATTTGGGTTCCTAAGTGCTCCCATTTCAGGATGGCTGCAAGACAAAGCTGAGACTGTTTCTTATCTCATCACCAAGGGAAATTTCACTCCCTAGGAAGGAGTCTGTTCTGTCTCTGACATTCCTGCTTCCAGCCAGTTTAACCCCTCCTTGCCCTCCATGCCAGATCATTCCTCTGTCATGAATTACCACTGCTGAACAGTTATAATTAGAATTTTCCTTTTATGTCTGTGACCACTGGAAGTCTTTAGACCAAGCCAAAAATTTGGGGGACACTGTCGTGGGAACTCAAATTGCTGTGAGTGATCAGAAGGCGGCTCATCCAAAGGCATGTGTTGGTGTTGGCACAGTGCTCCTACTTTTCTTGGGAGCAGTCTCCACACTGACTCAGCAAGTCAAATGTTTTCCATAGATTGGGAGTGGGTTTTTTTGAAATCTGACAATGCATTTCTGACCACGCCAAACCTGTTTCACTTACGAGATCAGTCTTGAGCCATATAGCTACTGGAGCACCAGTGTTTGTCTGTTTGTTAAGAAAAGCAATAATTTGTCCCCATTTGTAAACATTCCAGCTCTTTCAATGCTTCTGTCTTTTACCTTGTGTTTTGTCTTTATCTTCTTCACCTGTATTCTGCAACATCTGCCTGTCATCCCTCATCCATCAGTTTTTCCTGCCTATGTTAGCATGTTCTTTCTGTGCATTTCTGTTTTCATTTTTGCTTTTCTACTTGTAATTTAGGTATTTTCAACTGCAAAGCAAAGCTGTAAGAGGTAGATCTCTCATCTTTGCCTATTTAAGCTAAAAATAATATAAAACCATGTAAAAGGAAATGGGTAAAATGCAATATTACAGCAATTCTGGTAATGGAGAATCAATATTACTCATTAAACATCAACACAGAGAGATATTGTTTCAAATGAGCCATCTGCACTGAGTTGTGATTTAATTTTCTGAGGCCAGAAGGCTGATTCACATTTAAAGCCAGTGGGCTGTGCTTTGGACAGCTTGTTTATGTAGTCCCATATTCATGTCTTTTTAATCTAATTTGGACAGTTGAGCAGCCTCACACTTTGAAGTAGGTTTCATATTATGTCTATTACACCACCATGCCTTATTTTTTCTTTCTTCTGCATAATGAAGACATTGTTCACTGCCACAGTTTCCTTTCACCAAAAACTGAAAAAAAAAAAAAAATCCTTTGGCTGCATAGAAATATGATCATGAAGAGAAATGTATCACAGAAAAGAATTGAAGTGATGACTGACAGACTTCTGCTGCAATATAGAAAGGTACTTACTCTTCAGTTCTTCACTTGTATCATTCAATAAATATTGCATTGTAAAAACTAGAACATAGAGATAGGAAAAAATAATACATGGGTAAATCTAGGAACAGAAGAATGTGTATTTACCCTTGGAGAGTGGAATGTGGGTCACTTGCATAGCTGTATGCCCCATGCTTCATCTAGTTCTTCACATTTGGCACAGTCCAGTGAAGCTCTGATCTACGTTCAAAGACATATATCACTCTTCTTGGCAAAATTTCCCATGCCTAGGCAACAGGCTAGCAGAAATCCACCGGGACTGCTCTCAGAGAAGGATCTCTGTGTTTATGTGCAGATTCAAGGGAAAAGTAAAACAATTCTGAAACCAGAGGAAAACTGTACAAGGAAAGCAGTAGTGATAACCCCCAGCATTTTCAGACTAGAGGTCCTTTCCAGGCACAATGTTAATCCAACTTCTCCATTTCCTCTAAACATCTGGAGACTTCTCCAGTCCCAAAGTGGCCACTATAGACACTGAAATCACCACCAAGGGTAAATCACTGGTGGTTTCCAACTACTGGTTGCCTGTTGTCCTCTGTCTCCCCTTAGATCCGCAGTGGCCATAGCTGGAAGGAGTCCCCACTGTGACTATGGGTGCAGAGCTAGCCCCCAGCTAGAATGGCATTCAGCAGATAAGGTAATGGACCTTCTGATTTCATTTCTTACTGGACTGATGGAGAGTGCCACTGAATAGGGAGATCACTTCAGAAGCAAAAGGAGCACACAGCCAACCCCACAGCAACCTGATGTGAGGTTTGCCAAAGCTGCACAGGCTGCAGGACTAGAGGGATACCAGCACTCGCACAGAGAAGATGGAAATAGCTGTAAGCAACAGAGTAGTTCTGAAAATGACATCCTCACAGAAACACTGGTCTCACTGGCTATTTTTAATATTTTTTAACATTCCTGCCCAGTCCTTTACAAACTGACCATCCAGTCTGTTCCTTCTCCTATTACACTGCCAAAGCCTTGTGGCTGTCTTCCAGTCTGTTAAAGCTAAAA
Organism: Scytalopus superciliaris; assembly: GCA_013400415.1. Classification (NCBI taxonomy): domain Eukaryota; kingdom Metazoa; phylum Chordata; class Aves; order Passeriformes; family Rhinocryptidae; genus Scytalopus; species Scytalopus superciliaris. Next base: position 776,462 of record VXBX01006808.1, read on the forward strand.
CCAGATTTATTTCATCTAGAGGGATGCCTTGGAGGGGAGAAGAGCAAAACAACCCTTCTTTCATACTGCCCTTTGGTCTCCCTTTAAAATGCCTGCTAAATCAACAGCAAAGGTATCTGTGAGAGTTTCTTGCTTTCTTGTTGGTGGTTGAGCCTCTGCTGATCTGGAGCCTTGGTTTTTGACTTGCTAGGATAGATTTTTATCTTTTTGATGACATTCATGAGATTTAAATGTCTAGAAAGACACACAGGATAGCATCTTACTTGGACATATATGTAAACAGGGGTAAGGTCTGCAGAAATAAACTTGAGTGTACATATTTTAGGATTTTAGTTTGTATTAGAACTGCAAAGCAAACCTTTCAGATGTCCTGACTTACAATGCTTTGGTTTGCATTTAATGAGGCAGACCTTGACTTCACAGAGTGCCTTTTTTGATTTTAGATTAATGCAAACTTTTGCAGTACAGGAGGACATTTAATCTGTTCTGCTGGTGAGCATTCAGTCCACTGGGACAGAGAACTAGTGTGAAGATAAGGGAAAAAAAAGAGTGGACAGCAGGTCTTCAGCACCATTCAGCTCTACATATCCACTCCTATTGTCCGGTGCCACTTGTTACTGCTGACTTAAACTTGGATGTATTAGGGGCCTTCCAACACCTGAATCTCCTTGGCTTCTAAATGGAGACATAAAGCGAATTGTGAGTATGATGACAGAGGGATCATAAATTAAGCGCTATACTTAATGCATGCCCAATTCAGGTGGATGAATCATATAATCATAAAATGGTTTGGGCTAGAAGGGACCTTCATGATGATCTAATTCCATCTCTACTGCCATAGTCAGGGACACTTTCCACTGGGTTACTCAAAACCTCATCCAGCCTAGTCTTGAACACCTCTCTGGGCAGCCTGTTCCAGTGTCTCAGCACTCTCACAGTAAAGAATTTTCACCTTATATGCAGTCTAAGTCTACCATTCTCCAGCTTAATGCCATTCCTCTTTGTCCTATCCCTTGTGAAAAGTTCGTTCTTGTAAGTGTCATTTATGTGTTGGAAGGCTGATAGCAAAATAGCAACTAGCAAGATACAGGACAGTGCACCTCTCTCTCTTTTTTTTTTTTTTTTTTTTTTGTTTAACACAAAAAGAAGAAAAAGAAAGAAAAAGTGTCAGCAGAAGAAAAGCGAAGGCAAGAAGTGGGAGGCAGAAGTTGCTGTTAACATTCCCTGCTCCATCTGCTGGAGCAGCCCAGAACAGCTTGTCATGTTCACCCAGACAATTGTACCACAGTAAACCTACCTACCTTTGTCCAAATGCTGGTTTGGCAGCAGTGAGCTGTAGCATTTTTGTAATCACATCTGAGATTTGATTTCTCCCTGTTCAGTGCTTTGAGCACCTGCAATTAGGCACCTAGGAGTGATAGAATAATATAGAAGCTTCTGTTTTGTTATCAAATTATATGATCCAACTCCAGACTTCAAAGAAGAAAAAATTGCTTTAAGAAGATGCAGTTTGCTGCACTGTGTGAGGGGTAATAACTTCTCATGGTTTATTTTACAGCCATTTGCTTTCCCTGCTTGGGTCCCCATTTCAGTTCTCTTTTGTTTCTGCTTTCATAATTGCTCTCTTTACAGTTTCTTTTCTGTGATACTTGGAAAAAGGTAACTTTCATAAATCTTAGTATTCTCAATTGTTACCAGAAACCATAGGTTTAATAGTTCCCTTTTCTACAGTTTTAAGGAAACCTGTCATGCTAGAATGCAACATATCATTAAAATACTCTCATTCAAATAAAGGATTATATTTGTTATTAAGATTTAGTTTCTAATGCTTGGTATTAAAGTGGCATTGTAAGATACTGGTGTTGTAAATTCCAGGTTTGATAGAAGAGTTATGAAATTTTCAATTGACATTCCTAAAGCACTAAGAAAATCCCAGGGAGAAAATGAACTGATACAGTGTGAGCAAGCCAAGCTCATTATTTGATATATGAGCACATTCAGAGGATACTATGAGACAAATATAGAAATATTAACTTGGCCATTAGAGGAAACATCTGTCCATACTATTATGTAAATGCCAGGGGCAATTGTCCTGAAACAGGATGCAGATAAACCCAGTTCCCAAGCCTGTCCAACTTTGTAGCCCATCAATGTTGATTATCCTAATGTAAGTACAAGGTATTGTATATGCAGAGTACTTCATAGTGAAAAAACACGACAGGGTCAAATATATCACAATGATACCAGAATACAAAAGAGTTGTATCTCTACAATCTACAGAAAAATAAATAAATAAATATAATAATAAAAGTAATAATAGTCATCATCATCATCACCATCATCATCATCATCATGCTTTCTTAAGAAAGATACAGGAACACTATTTTTTTGGAACCAGATGACTCACAAATTCTGCACAAGGCAGAGTATAATGTAGGCAAAATCTGCCCTTTCAACAACCATAACAGTTGCTAAAATAGAGCTGTAGAGTCTTGTGAGAGTAGCACGAATTTTTTAGATTCTGTAGGTAATTAATCAAATTGGTTTGCATTATTTCCTACAGCATCTCTAATAAAATCTTACTCATATCCTTTTAGATACTCTGCTATTATTTGGGTATACAAGACTTACACCTATTTCACTGATGCAGGAAAACCAGGGAAATGGTGAATCTAGCTAGGGATCCGTTGGATTTATTTTTGGAATGACAGTCTCTCTAGGGAAAATACTACATTTCTGGCATGATCACTTGGTAAAAACTGATTTATGAAGGCAGGCTGGTGCCATGGTTGAAGGTCAGGAGTGTTGTTGCTAGTGGACACAGCAGCCAGTGTTCTCTCCTCTGTGCCTGGAGCACTGCTGATGCTTTCCAGTTTGTAGACATATGGAGGCTGTGTCAAGTCAACAGTGATGCTGCACAAGGACCTTCAATTTCTGGGCTGTCCCAGCAGTATGGAATCCTGTGTGGTGACAGCCATCATTCCTCTCTACAAATAGAGGTTTCATGTGGCTGGAGGAGAGTAAAGCCCTAACTCCATTGAATGCAACATTTGCAGTGACCCCAGAAAAGCTTGGCCTTCAGGAACCTCAGCATATCTCCATATCTTCATGAAAATGATCCTTTTACGTAAATACAAAGAAAAATACATAGACAGATAGAATAAATGCCATTTTTGTTGTATAGAAACAAGAAAGAAATAGTGACTCACAAAGTTCAGTGACTGCTGTAGAACACAACACACAAGTGCCACACAAGTTGGTTTACCAGTAGGTGGTGACATATAATTTTTTATTGGCCATTTTCTTGCTGCAAAAGGTTCTGAGCTACAACGAGCTACACTGTGCAGCTTCTTGTTTAGGCTTTCCTTTCATAGTGCTCCACATTTCTGAGATCTCTTTTACATGTTTCACAGCTGCAGAAATGTTTCATAACTGCAATTGCATCTCCTGGCTGTAGTGCGTCAGCCGGCTCCCATTCTGTGAACTGCAGGGCTGACTTCCCACTGCTGAGCAAAATGCTTTTTTTGTGTGGTTTCGGTGCTTTTCATCCATTCGTGAAAGAAATTAACCCAGTTCTCACAATACATGCAAGAGAAAGAAAGTCAATCCTTTCTTTATACCATGTACCTCTTATTTACTTCCAGTGAATAAAAAAGTTTTATAGTTAGGTGCTATTTATTACCGACGTAATTACTTCTGCTGTTTGCTGGCAGCAGGATGCCATTTGTAAATGATGTTATCATCACATTGCAGTACAATAACCCAAGGCGTGTAAGGAAAAGGCAAATGTGACTGACAGTTCTACCTAGTGCAACACAAGGTAGTGTGAGCAGCCACAGGCAAGTGTTTCTGGTTAAATGTTATTCCTGTGTGTTGGACACAGAACTGACAGTAGCTTCTGACTCTTGTTCAGTGTTGTTTGTACATAAAAAAGACCAAGACCTATGTATGCAAAAAGAGTTACACACAAATATGATAACATTATTATGCTTGTTTAGGATGAGGAAGTCATAGGATGAAGTCAAAGATGACACCCAGAACTGAAATTTTCTGTAACAGAAACAAGCAGGAAATGGGAAAAAAAGATTTTTAAAAAGCAATTATATAACAACAAAATAAATTCAGCTGATGAAAAATAATTTCTTATAGGAAAATATACACCTGTGATTAAATTAAAATGGGATAGAGGACTGGATCTTGAGCAGAGACACAAAAGGACTTGACTTTTAGATTTAGTGAGGGCAAATCTCAATGCTGTAAAAACAGTTTATTTCTTCAGTATAGCAACTTAAAAATTGCCTCAATTGCAATGGCATGTGCACAATTACCCCATGCCTCACTGCCTGCCTTGGTTTGAAGCCAGGACAATAGTCGCATCAGCCAGATTTGCATGTCAATGCTTTCAGTGTAGTGTTCAATTGTGATAGCAAAAATTCTAAATCTTTACTGTTTTGTCACACAGCTGTAGGCACACCAACAAAAACTGGTACAAAGGGGAGCATGAAAAGCCCTTCCATTTATCTCTTAGAAACATAATATGCCTTGGATGACTAATGAAACATCACTATACCTGAGCTGCCTCCTTGATGGCTTGATGCCAGGTGCTAGGAGCAATCCAAAGCTTAAACCCTCACCAGTCAACAGCAGAAAGGGGAAAAGATTTATCAGGAAAATAAAAGGTGATCCAAGAACTATGAAAAAAACCCAAACCAGTGTGGTTGTGTGATGGGTTGTTTTTGTAGCCCTTCCTTGGTAACCAGGGTCAAAACCTAGCAAGTATTCCATCCCATCTCTATACGTAATCAGGTGTATATAAGGTGTAGAAGGAGGTGTTCTTTTTTCCTTCTCGGGTTAGCATGGTGGCAGGCTCTCAGTGTTTAGGCCTGGCTCATCTGTGTTAAGCAAGGCCTGCCCCAAGGGCTGTTTGCCTGGGCCGGCGTCAGAGGTTAAGAATCTGCTTTTCCTAAGGAAAGTAGTGAGTTTACTATTGTGTTCGTTACTTACTGAGTTAACTCCTAAGTTTAGATTGTATATATTTGTTTGTCTCCTTTTCGTTTTTGTCTCCCTCTCCCTTTTCCCTTCCCCTTGTCCCTTATTGGGGTTGTTTGGGGGTCCCTGTCTCGTTGTACATAGTATATACATTTAATATATGTAAGTATATATATATTTCTACAATGTTCTCTTGCTGCTTTTTGCCATTTTGGGAGTGGGATGGGTAATATTTCCTGTGAGGTTTGGCTTTTGGCAGAGAGCCAACCCAAACTTTCATAGGTTGTCTAATCCTTTCTTCTCTCTTGTGCTGTCTTACGGAATGCATCCCTGAAAATGTTCAAGGCCAGGCTGGATGGAGCTTTGACTAACCTGGCCGAGTGGAAGTTGTCCCTGGCAATAGCAGGGAGCTGGAACTAGACAATCTTTACAGACCCTTCCAAGACAAACCATTCCATCAATCTATGATTCATTCTATGATTCTGTGAAAGCCCGTTTTTTCCCCTCTCTTCCAGATAAATGTTATTAGAGGAAGTAAGTCCACCTCCGCAGCCATCCCTTTGCCCAACAGCTGAACCCTGCTGTTCCCTCTTGCACTGGCACACCAGAGCCAGGCCAGTCCACAAGGAGGAGGGAGGGGGACAGGCTGGCAGCTGAAGGACAGCACGGACCGCAGCCACCACTTAGCCTAGTCTGAACCTTCTGGACACTGGTCAGTAGCCATTTCATATATTGCTAAACTTGAACCGTAAACTGCAATTGGTAAATCTGCAGGATTAATCAAAATACACCTGACTGACCTTCAAATTATCAACTATTACAGCTGTTTGGTTACTTTGGAACTGCTACTGATACGTGACATCAGCCCAAGGCCAGATCTGCAGCTGTCTGCATCAATCCAGCGAAGCTCTCTGCAGAAAGGTGCCAGAACAGAGACAGAACAAGCTCTCTCCAGAAATGGTTAATCAATAGCTTTTAGGTTGACTCAGTGCCATCAGATACAGTGGTGCACCCACTGTATATAAATCGTGACCTGTCTTGTTTGTCATTCTCAGTCACCTCTCTTGCCATCCTGGTAGTAACCAATTTTCCCCTTGGAAGTTTTTGGGCATTACCAGAAATGTTCCTAGCATCCTGGATCTGGGGAACAGCAGTAATACTCTGCTGTGCATTCTATTTTCTTCTAGGAAGGAGAAGAAGGTAAGGAATCCATTTGTACATGCATTTCAGTGTACCTATCCTGTACTTGTGTCAAATATACTGTGTACATAACTAAAAGAGCTGTAGTCTTAAGACTCAGATGGACAGATGCAGGATAGCAGAGGCAATGCTTTTGATAGATTTATGGTACAATAGAATTCTTGTGTATGAACTTTGTAGTAACAGAGTAGTAATGCATAGAAATAGCTGTAGATACTAATCTATGCATAAATGAGGTAATTGAAATATGAATATGCATATTATAATTTCCTAAAGTTCTGGGCTATAGTTTCACCCGTAATGTAATCACAGCTAATACCTACTTATATCTAATTATAGTTTAATACCTACTTATATTTTCATATTATCTCATATCTAGTAACACAGGTAATATTTATATACCTCACTATGTCAAACATATATTCCTTAAAAGCATTTATCCTAATGGCACATTTACATAAGGAGCAAGTAATTCTCTTATCTATTATGATTTTGTGTTTTTCAGCAGTCATTTTCTTTGTTTATTAAAAAAAGTTTAATAAAAAAGGTGGAAATAATTAATTTCATATAATAACTATTACTAATTTACTGGAAAAGCTAAAGTATTATATGAAGGTTTTTATGCAACCATGATGTCCTTATACAGAAAAGTAGCTTTCTGACTCAGAAAATAAAATCATGTAAGCATGTGCTTAACTTAAAGCATGTACTTGATGACACTTGGTCTGAGAGACTAGCTCTTATACTTACTGAAGATCATGGCAAAATTCCCACTGTTTTCAATAAGATCTGGTCCATTAAGGAAATATGCCAATAATAACAACCTTTCTACACTAAAAACTTACTCCACTTGGTGTTCAGATGAAATTGTGGATACCACTGACCAAAAATGTATCAATTATTTATTAATGTGACAATTGCATGACTCTGCATATTAGCTAATGGCAAGAATTTTGTATTTAAATGGGTGAAAAAAATACTCCTGATCTAGGGAAAAGAAAGATGGCATAATCAAACTGTGTTTTATCATATTTATTAATAGTGCAGGCTGTTGAAGTTGTGTTTTCTTACATAGAAGAGACCTCACAATCAACTTAGCCCTTAAAGGAGAGAATTTATATTTATCAATATACTATTTGTTCTTTTTTTTGTTGTTGTTCTTTTTTTTTTTCACACTACAAAACCCGTAGCATCAGTATTTTACCTATCTGGTAGTCCTGAAGAAGAGATCTTTATACATACTTATAAATACAGCTTCTGTTTGTGTTTTGTAGGCGACAAGGTGAGCCACCACTTGAAAATGGGTTACTTCCATATTTGGGCTGTGCCTTACAGTTTGGTGCCAACCCCCTTGAATTCCTCAAAGAAAAGCAGAAGAAGCATGGCCACACCTTCACTTGCCATGTAGCAGGGAAATACATTCACTTCCTCACTGACCCTTTTTCATACCATGCATTGATGCGCCAGGGAAAACATTTGGACTGGAAAAAGTTCCATTTTGCTACTTCTGCCAAGGTACTGCTGTTTTTAATATCTAACATGCAAAGTATCTGCTGACATACCCAGTTAATCCCTATAAGCATAACTATGCCTTTGAAACAGAATTGTTTTCACATTTCTGCACTTTTACTGGTTTAAAACATTGTGGTCTTTTTTCCCTTTCCTTAATGGAAAGGCAGTTTGCAGTCATTTGGATTGTCTAAGACTACATTATTTAGCAGTCATGCATCCCAAATTGTTAAAGCAGAAACACAATTAGCACCCCCTGCAAAATTATAGTATATCTTGCTGAATCTGAAACCTTGAGGAGATTCTCACTGCTTTGGAATATTTGGTCTAAATGCCTTATAAAACAATGTACTGCAATAGGAGCTCAGTCAAACTTCTCTGGAAGTAAGCAAAAAGTCTCCTGTTGATGTCGGTGGCAGTTGAATGAAGGTCTGTGTAACCATGCCATTTATTTTTAAACATCTATTTGAATCTACTTTTGTTGGCTACTTCACTGCTATGGATCACTGAGAAAGTATCAGTTCTAGTATCAATCGCCCTTATTATGCTTCCTTCTACTAAGCTGTGAAATTGTGCTTTGGCGTTCATTTCTGTTAGACTTTATCATCAAGGTTATGACAGGCTTTACTTATCATGCATACAATTTATTTTGTGACAGGCTTTTGGGCATGGTAGCATTGACCCAGCAGAGGGAAACACCACTGAAAATTTTCATCAGACTTTCATTAGAACCCTTCAAGGAAATGCCCTAGATGCCCTCATTGAAGCAATGATGGAAAACCTACAGTATGTCATGCTGCAGTCAAGAACACCTAAACTTCAGTCTAATACCTGGGTTACAGAAGGACTTTATACATTCTGTGGCCAGGTGATGTTCGAGTCTGGCTTTTTAACACTTTTTGGTAAAGAATTTAATTCAAATAGTGACAAAAACCTATCGTCAAAGCAGGAAACTGAGAGAGCTCGTATCCTAAATGCCCTTGAAAACTTCATGGAATTTGATAAGATCTTTCCAGCCCTCGTGGCAGGGCTGCCTATTCACCTCTTCAAGAGTGCTCACAGCGCACGTGAGAAGCTGGGAGAGGCACTCCTCCACAAGAACCTCTTGAAGAGGGACAACCTGTCTGAGCTTGTCACCCTTCGCATGTTCCTGAACGATACTCTGTCAACCTTTGATGACATGGAGAAAGCAAAGACCCATGTAGCAGTGCTCTGGGCCTCTCAGGCCAACACCATTCCTGCCACTTTTTGGACCTTGTTCTATCTTCTTAAGTAAGTCCCAATGCTTCTTGTTCCTGAAGAATAAAAATGTTTGTTTTCTTTCAGAAACCAATTCATTAATACAGGCCAATTCCACTGCTCAATACTTCATCAGTGTTAAAAAACTTACTGTTTGGAACTGAAGTGGTATGTTGTTCTGGACTTCCACAGGAACCCTCTTTACTCCTCTGAGACCACGAAGTGATAGCATAGAGCAATTCTGTAGAGTTCTGGGGTTTTTTTAAACCATCACTTCAGGGCAATGCTACACTTTGTCAAGAAAGCTTTGGAGTAAATCTATATGATATGACATCACAAGTGCTAGTTGCCGTCAGAACAGTAATTGTATTAAAGGATTAAAGGCTCCCAATATAACTGGACATTTTTAGACCATCTCACTAGAGCAGGCAAAATGAGCTTAAAATTCATTATTGTTTTCACAGGTACTTAATAGAAAACAGTTTATGCATTGATAGATCCTACTGGGGTTGCAGTGCAGACTGCAGCTGGCGAGCTTGTTACTCGTGAGACGAGTGCACAGTTCAGATAATACTATTAAATGTGCATTTTAGAGTGGGCCTCTTTATATTCTACTTCAACATGACTAACTCTGAAGTATGTGTCTAAATTGCAGACACTTTTATTTAGCACCCTCATATCTACCTGCCAATGCTAATCTGTGAGATTCTTTAGTAGTTTTGACTCCCAAAATGCATTTGCTTTAGGTTTTTTTGACTTGTGCATTCATCAAGACACTATCACATCCTGTTTTATTGTCTATATGTATTTCACCATAGCTCATATATCTCATGTCTGTAAGAAAGTTTGGACAGTGAAAGATACTATGTGTGCTTTTAATATTAGGAAGATTCTTTTCAGCTGGACAGAATATTGCCACATCAGCTAAAATAAATGGTTATAAAGCTGATGTATAATCCCGTTCCTAAATTTTCTACCTGCAGCAGAGCTATTTCCTAATCTACAACGGGCTGGTTTATTTCTTATTCTTGGCATTGTGTTTTAGTGACATTACTGTTTATTACCCAAGTTATGCACGTCAGTTCTGTTCCACTTGCCATTGGAGACAAAATCAAATACTTGGGGATTTTTTTCCTTTTTTTTTTTTTTTTAATCTATCATGCCTTGCCAAGACATGAAAAAAGGGAACTGCAGCATTTTGTTGCAACATTTTCGTTTTAGAAGGTTGTACTTGTCAGCTAACAAACTAATATTAGTCAGGAAGAAAGTTAATGGCAAAATACCTTTTTAAAGCATTCTTAAGTGTTAAATTATGTTATACCTTTTCTCTCTTGATCTTAGGAGTCCAGAAGCAATGAGAGCTGCAACCAAAGAAGTGCAAAATATTTTGGAGAGTGCTGAAGAGAATATCAGCTTAGATGGCAAACATATTTCCTTGAACCGAAAACAGCTGGATAATATGCCAATACTAGGTATGATAATTTTATGCAGGAGTGACAGAAATCGTGCTACAATTTCCACAGTGTTCTAGTTATCACCATCTAAATGCTTGCCATGGAATTGCTGTGGAATTACTATGGAATTAGCAAAGAAACAGAAGAACAAAAACCTATATGTTCCTTAGTGATAGCCAACACAACCAGGCTTCCAAATGTCCCAGGTGGTCCTGAGAGTATCAAAGTTCACACAAATAGCACTTTTTCATGGCTACTGTCATGTTCCAATATTCCTACACAGCTACTTAACATAGTATTGGAGACTCGTGGATAATTTCAAACATTATTTTGTTTGGATATATCTTCAGTTCAAATAAAAAGGCATTGCCTAAGTTTATATACCAATTCTTATGCTGTGAAGCAATATTTTATAATACCATTATTTTTATTTCTTCTTAATATTTTTCAAGTTGTAAGTACATTTTCCAGAAATTACAGAGGGTTTTGATAATGTGGCCTTTAAACTGCTGTTGTTTAAAAAAAAAAAATTAGCCCGTATACTGAAACAAAAAAATCCCCCAAATTCCTTTCTCTCTGAGCATGGGTTTCTATGTAGCGCCTCTTAAAGTTTTAGAAAATCCTTCTCACGGCACTGTTTCTTCTTCTTGTGATGTTTCCACTTTTCACTGGTTCATCCTTTATCTCAGCGACAGTGTGTCTCACTTTCAAACATTCTGTTACATCTGCTCTAGGCATTTTTCTAGGGGAAAGCAGATTAGGTTCTCAGTGTTATCTGAAGAAGTGATAGAAATGCTAAAAAGAAATGAGAAAGATACTTTCTCAGGCATTTAGAAAGGTATTATTGAAACATTTCTTCTAATAAATTCAGGGTTTGATAATGGGTCTGAAATAGTTCAGTATGCATGACTTTCCTCAAGGATGTGAACATACTATTTCCATGCTAATCATTCATTTTCCTCTCCAACAGACAGCATCATCAAGGAGGCAATGAGGCTATCGAGTGCATCCATGACTTTCCGAGTTGCCAAGGAGGATTTCACTTTGCACTTAGAGAACGATTTTTACAACATTCGCAAAGATGATATTGTAGCTCTTTATCCTCAACTGCTGCATTTTGATCCAGAAATCTATGCTGATCCCTTGGTAAGTATTGTTCAAAGTGCCTTAAACTCAGAGAAGCCACCAGGCCTTTAAATAGAGTATTTGTCGGGATACACCATGGATGGTTTTCTGTGGTACTCCAGACAGTCTGTTCTTACACCTGGAGGTGTTGGCAAGAAAAAGAATAAAGTCAGTGCAAGCAGTCTCTGCAAAACAAAAGTGTGCTGCCAGCTCCAGAGGGTCTTCTGCTTGCTGCCTTCCTCAGTGAGGGGAGATCACTATTATGGGGGTCTTTGAAGAAGGACAAGGATAAGGATAATATTTTCCCAAAGAGAATTCTTCTTGTGTGTTCTGCTGCACAAACAAGGATGCAGGTTATGATCCTTCATTTTAGAGGTCAGGAAAGAAAAGGAGAGTTATTAGCAAAGAACCTGGGATCATGTCCTGCATAACAGAACTTCTCAGGGGTTACCCTTTCCAAAACAGCACCATGGGGCCTGGCTGCTGTACAATGCTTATTGCTAGAGGCTCTGCTTTCCCAGCCTGCATTTTGTGTCTCAGTGGCTGTATCTGGTCTTTGGAGGTATTCAAATATCCAGTAACTCTTTCGTGTGTCTAATTCCAGACATTCAAATATGATCGCTTTCTGAATGAGAACGGAGAAGAAAAGACTGACTTCTATCGCAGTGGCCGCAAGCTGAAGTATTACTACATGCCATTTGGGACAGGCATAGCAAAATGCCCTGGCAGGTTATTTGCTGTCCATGAAATTAAACAATTTTTGACTTTGATGCTTTCCTATTTTGAGATAGAGCTTGTGGACAATGATGTAAAATGTCCTTCTCTAGATCAATCCCGTGCAGGACTGGGTATTTTGCAGCCATCCAATGATATTGATTTCAGGTATAGACTGAAATGAATATATATTTTGTATTATTCATATAGACTATGTAGTATATAAATATACTATATAACATGCACTTTATATACATTTTACGTATATATGCAAATGAGATGTTTCAAGTCTTGGGGGAAAATCTATAGGAAGATACTAATTCACCAGTCTAATGAAAAATGTCTACCAGTATAGTATCAACATGCAGTGGGTTTAACGCCCCATGTTGATGCAAATGGCTCCCGCTTTATCAACCATTTGGAAATGCAAGTTAAAGTTTTGAATTGCATCTCTATAGTAGCAGCTTTTTTTTCAGTCAGCAAATACTTTCCCACAGTTACTTAGAATTTCATCAGCTAATTAAAAATAATTTTAAAAATTTAACTAATAACTAATTAACTAATAAGTCAATACTTACTCTTTTTTATGATTGAAATATTGGGAGGGGTGGTTCTCCCCACAGGTGAAATAAAGTTTTTATTGTATAAAGGCAGATTCACAGTGGGGAGAGGAGAGTTTCTTGGGGAAGTACCTTTATAGTTTTATGAAAAACTAGAAAAAGATTTGAAGAAAACCTACAAAAATGTTCACGTTCAAGTGAAACTGCAAGACTTGTATTATATTCATTGTAATATACTTACTTTCAGAAAGTTGTAACTGTATTAAAATAAATTATATTGGCTGAACCAAATGCATCTCGAGATTGTTTGTTGTTGTAATATCTTCGCGTTATCCAACGTTCATGCACTCATCCAAAGCCTCAAAACCGGTTTTAAACTAGCCAACTCAAGCACCAGTATGGAGATAAATAAGCATCTGCATTATACTCATCAGTGGTTCTGGCTGGATTTTGCCCCATTGTCTAAACTCTGTATTTTCATAAGCCTCCTTAGATCTTCCTAGTCTCATTCTATTAAAGTTGTCATGAGTAGCATGTCCATGCATTTCATTTTTAGTGGTGATATGTCCATAAGAACAATTGTTCCAGGGTTAGTATAATTTGGTTCTCTGTAACATCCCTGTCCTTTTCTGCTGCAAATGACAGATGTATGCATGTCACAAAAGTCCATTTTTTAATGAAACATCTTCAGGCTGAGACAGCTTTCTTATCATCTGCTGACAAAAAGAAAAATGGACTTAAAACATTACTGTTATTCTACCTTTGTATGTTTCTAAGGGCTTACGGCCTGACCTTTTGTCCTTGACTCAAAAGGAAGCCTCATCGCAAAAGAGGAGATACAGGACTATTACATATTTTCCAATTTCTCATTCTGGCAGGACATCTAGTCTAGTTGATAGAGCTCTTCTTAAACATAGAATTTTGGATTAACTACTAGAACTGCTTTAAATTATCTATTTGTTTTTCTTCTCACTATCCACTCTGCTAAATATCAAAGGTGAATAAAAAGATTGCACAGTGTGTGATTATATATTATCTGTGTGTTGTCTTTGTAATTTTATTTAACCTTTTTTCATTCTCAGAGGAGAGCAGAGAACACCAATTCGTTCCCATTTGCAATATGTATGATATTAAACTATTATGTATAATGCAAGGGGTTTTGAATTATTACTTTGCTTCTCTTGGTAAGAGAAGTATCCAGTACAGCTCATTTTAATACTTCTGTCAGTTGTATTTTCATATGATTTATATAAGTTATAGCACATTCAATGTAAGCTAGGTCTGATTTAGAGAACACATGCAAGCCTGACATAATTACATGTGCCCTGCATATATTGTTATCATTAGAGTATCTCCTCCCCCTTTCTTAAGCAAATCCTGCTTCAAACAACAGTATTTGAGGGTAGCAAAGCTATGCAATGTTTTAAGGAAAATACACTTCCTTGATGAAAAGAAATTCAGCATAGAATTACAATTAAGCCTTCTCTTACATCCCATTGTCGCCTTCAAACTGACTGTTCCAAGCTTTTCTGACTGGGTTTTTTTTTCAGTTCCTTTGGTCTGTGAGAAACTGAAGTATTCAGTAGCTTAGAGCTGATCTGACTTTCAGCTTCCCAAGTGTGGAAAAGTAATGGAAAATTGGTGAGAAGGACTGTGAACGTGTTCAAGTGGCTTGCAGCGGGGGTGTCAAAACCCACACGCATCGTACTAGTCATTGTTCAGCCTTGTGTGTTGAACAGCATCTGTGTTTAGGTAACATAGGCCTGTGTTAGACTTAAGAGGCACCCTATTTGCACATGCTTGAGATTCCTGCCCTGCTGTGGGAGAGATCAAACTGTGGCAAACTACACCTGCACAAATCCCTGATATACATGTGAAAGAGCAGGTTTGGTGATTCCCCAGCACACATCGAACTCCGTGGTGCCTGCATTCCTGCCTGTGTGCCTCTGACTGAGTGCTGCTTTGGGGATCCCCCCACTGGTAAGTGTGCTGGTTTAACACAGCCAGCAGCCAAGCACCACACAGCCACTTGCTCACTTCCCCCACCAGTAGGATCAGGGAGAGAATCAGAAGGATAAAAACTAGAAAACTCATGGTTTGGCTTTAACAAAACCACATTTTCTCTGCATTTCATTCCTGGTTTTGTGATTGTTCCTGTGTTGTGCCTGAGCTGGCTCACACATCAAGGAGTACCAACAGTAGAGAACTCAGAGGAAAGGAAAAACACTACAGGATTCACCCCACAGATTAAAGTCAAGTTCTGAACATTGTGGAGAGGCTGCTGACTTAACTGCAGAATCATAATAAATTGACAGAAAGCAGCACTGTTGCCAGACAGGGTCCTGCCAGGGCGGCTCACGTGTTCCTGCCCAAACTCCTGTGGGAGCGTGGTCCTCAGCACTCAGCCTGCCACCACTCCTCTGTGGCTGGGGTAGCAGCTCTCCATGGGTGGCTGGACCCTGTGGATTGATACTCAGTGTATACAACAGGGGCAACCAGTTCTTTCTGCTCAATTCTGAATTCCTGTAACATGAGGAGCATGCAGCAGTGTATCTTTGGGTGATTCTGTGGTGCAGTGACACTTTTTAGTGCTGACCTAGTGTTATGCAGCTGAAAAGATTCAGCATAAACCCCTGAGTATGCTTCCACTTTGTGAAAAAAGACACGCAAATGAACAGCTTGGATAGGGATTTTTTTTTTTTTTTTTTAATATTGAGCTATATACAAGTATTTTGGTTTGCTGCTGTGGCTGCTAATTTTCTAACCTCAGATAAACCCCTGTTACTGGGGTCACACAGATGCAAGTGAGGGAAAAAAAAAAAGAGTACAAAGTCTGTGGCACGATGCCTCAGCTAATGTAATCAAATACTTAGCAAATCAATAGTCATCTGCCTTGTCAGTGTCACAACACCAGAAGGTTATAACAGGGCAGTTCTCTTTGCTGCCCCTCCTAAAAGCAGTACTTTTCTTAGAAGAACAGAAAAAGTATTACTTACAACCATATGAGCAATTAGAAAAATAGTGGTCAGATCCAAACTGGTGGGAAGCAGGCAGCCTCTGCTGTGGGCTGTGTGAGTCTTTCACATTACACACTTACTTTACTAGGTAAAACGCATAAAGTGATACAGGCAGAAGAGGGGCAAAGACCTCACCCCCTTGGTGACCACCCTAACCATTAGGTTAGCTCAGGCATTCACTCCTTTTTTCAAGGAATCTGTAGCCTGTTTTCTCTGAAAAAATGTAACAGATTCAACAGGATGATTTATATGACTCCCTGACAGTGCTCTTATACCTAAAGTGCTCTCTTACCTGAGAAAAGATTCAATTTCAACATGGGATTGAAGTCCCTGAGGAAGTGGAGGTTGACTTAGTCCAATCTCTCCCACACCCCAAGGGACAACTCTAACCTTGTGGTTGTCCTGTAAAGGGTGAGTAAGAGTGAGTGGTACCTCCTGAGGGACACTTAAGTCTACCATTGATTTGGCATACTAAGGAATTTAAATGCACAGATTTTTTTGGACCCAGATGAGCTCTGCATCTGGCTAGTCAGGTGCCTCTGCAGACTGATTTTGGGATTAAGAGCAAGACATAGCCGGCTGAGAGCAGGCGGCTCCTGATCCACAAAGAGGCATTTTGGCTGAGCAGATTGAATCTAGGCAATGAAAATGTTTTACAGTTTTCAGGCTAAAAGAAATCTTTACTGATCATGGAGTTCTTGGAAGTGGCATGGTGACCTTACTAATGAAACAAGACACCTTGTCAGAAAACCAGACAGTTTTACATTTCTGAAGCCATGCTGGTCACAGCTATTGGTCATCAACCAGGATTCATCTGCAGAGAAACTACTGAGATAAGCTTTTGCTGGATGTTAAGGGTCATGTAAAACTACCCTGGGCAGAGTGACCTGCCTCCAGCAGGCTGAGCCAGCTCCTTTCCAGCAACATGAGCACAGGGCAGCAGCGGCCACACTCGAAGGCAGCAGGGTTAGGGTTGGAAGCAAGAGGATGCAGTGTGGAGGGGGCTCTCAGGGGTGGGGACTCTGCACTTGTTAGTGCAGCATGCTGTGATTTTTCTCGAGGTTAGGGTTTGGCCTGGAACTGCTTGACAGAATGAAGATAAAACCATCATAGACAAATTTTTAAAAGAAGTAGCTGCCACTGTATTATGTGGGGAACTTGAGGAGCTCCCAATGGTAGAGAGAACATCCTGGTCTATGGATCCTCATGGGCTGAGGGTCAAAGCTACATGCAAAGTGCTGCTTTTCTGCAGTACTTTTGGGTTCAAGCAGAAGCAGAACTGCAGGAACCTGGTAATAGAGCAGCCACTCTTTCAATTGTCAGCAGTGGTTTGGAAAGAAAGATTGTCAAGTCCTGCCTAAAATTCATCAATAATTTTTATAATTTACTTTAGAAACACCAGGATAAACTGATGTTTATATTATGAGACCTTAACTGCAATTTGCTGATGAAATAAAAGAGGAACTAAAAAGAGGGAAAGTCATGGGGCAATTTTTCTGAAAGCATGAAATAAATTTTAGGGATAACTATTGGGATAAAATATTTGGTTGATGATGGGGTGCTTCAAAAGTTGTGGTTCATCATCTTGGCATAAATGGAGAGCTGTAGCAGCATAGTTAGGTATTTGCTATTTGTGAACTGCACAGAGTGTTACAGCTGCATGTCAGCAGGCTGAAGATAGGGTCAAGATCTTCTGATGCCCCTGCTCATTGCAGGGATTGGACTGGATGACCTGTAAAGGTCCCTTCCAACCCAAATTATTCCATGATTCTATGATTTGCTCTCATTTACACCACCAGGTCCACACAGTTAAACAGCACACAGATGAGGCTTGATCATAACTATGCCTAGCTGCATGCAGGAGGTTTGGTGGTAAAAGCAGTCAGTGCCTCCTAATAACCTGAGAATTAAATAATGAAAAGGTTACATACTATTAAATGGACTGCTATCAGTGTAAATACCCAGCTTGCTAACTATTGTTGACTTTAATTTGTTTTCTGCCAAGACAGACAACTCTGTGGGACACATTTCAAACCAAATGATCTTCAGTAGCCCATGTGTCATGAAAGGAGAGAGAGGTCACTTCAGAACAATTCACTAAAGAGCCACAGATTTTTAAAATTGAAAGTTCATTTTACTTAATTCACCTATCAGTAAGATACTGCAGACCCCAATTATCTTTTTAAGGAAAACAGTGATTTCTGAAATTTTTCTCATCAGACAGCAGTATACCACAGAGATTCTAAAGGCTGACCAAGTAACTCTTGAGAACTCTTCAGGCTATGTGACAGGCTATGTAATTATTTTTCAGTAACATTTGTGCAACAGTCAATTGGAAGGGGATTAGATATCTCCCAGCCCCCAGTAACTGCAGACTTGAGACATACAAACATCCACAAGAAGGGCATTAAATACCATAGGCTGGCAAAAGTTAGGGTAGGGGTCACATCACCCTAGCTATGGCAAGAGGTCCACTTTACCCAGGGATATGGCAAGCAGAGGTGGAGCTCCCTTGGGAGCTCCTAAGTAATAGATTTGCTCTCAGAGATGCTCAACCTACAAGTGGTCAGCACATTTCCAGGAAACAACTTTTTCTGTCAGGTTCTGGAGGGCTTTGGGAGGCCCTGTCCTCATGTTAGCTGCAGCTAAGCACTCTGTGTGGAGTGCTGGCTGGTGGGAGCACGGGGACAGTCCTTGCTGCCACCCCTGTGATGTGCCTGTGCCTCTGCCAGCTGTGCTGTGGCCAGTCTCACCTCTCACTCTGTTTACGGAAAACAACGTCTCATCTCAGCTCGTGTTCCATATGGACACGTGGACTCTGAAGTTAAACCAAAGCCTGCAAGGGAATTGCAGAGAGATGAATGTTTTGTGCCTGTGAAAGCTCTGTTCCTCACCCCCACGAGCTTGCATGGCTGGTTTGAAGCACGAGGTGAGGAACATTGGCCAAAGGGTTGCATCAGCAGGCAAGAGGGGAACTGGGTCTTTCTGACCTGCAGTGACTTCAGCTCTGCTCCCTTCTTTAATAATGATTGCTCCTTACAGAGGCAAAGACTTCCTCTCTGCTTTATGCGACATTTCAGCTCCACTGCTCTGCCCAAGTAAGCAAAGCCTCGGGAAAGGCAAACAGTCAAGGAGGGGCTTTCTAAAAATACACCCTCCACACTGAACTGACTCATTTCAGGCCAGTTTTGTTTCTTCAATATAAGAACTTGAAACAAGGAATAATATCCTTATTAGGATTAAAAGCTGATTTTAAAAACAACAGGGAAAGCCATTAATGATGCAAGGAATAGTCAATTACTGACTAAAGGCATTGGGAAGCAGCATCACTTCCGTAAAGCAGGTATAAATTCAACTGATGGGAAGCCAGAACAGCATCTAAAAGTGCTCCAGAATATGGTTTTTAACATGCATTCTGCAAGCTGTGAAGCAAGAAAGGAACACGACACAAACACCACTGAAGTAAGTTTGCATTAGGCAACAAAAGAATGAGGGATAACAAGAGGTTAAGGGACAGAGTGACAGACAGAGTGACTCAGGAGATATGACAGGATGGAGTCAGAAGATGAGGAGAGCTCTGTTAAGAGCGTGGTTTTGTGGAAACCACGGACCTCAATTTCCAGAGTAGACCTCAGACAGACCCTATTCCAAACAGCTACTCTGTAAATAAAACAGACTGAATCCACATGCACGTACTATGCAAATATTTGCCACCACTCTGATCAAAGTTATTAGGTGATAATGTTCAGCCTTGAAAACTGGCCTTGAATGGCATTTATTAAGGTGTTCCACTACTACAGCTATTGCTAAAGATCGGTACATCAAACTGTACCGTCAATCAGCCTTGAACCTTTGTGCAGAGGACTACCAGTGAAACCATACAGAGTATAATGTATCTGGAGTCTGCCAAATAAAACACACGTGCAACTGTCACCAGCACCATAGAACCATTATTACAATTTATATACTGTCAAAAACATGCTGGGTAATGTGAGGTAATGAAGAAAATAGAGAGTTTTTACTGATTCTTATGCTTATCTGGGGAATAATTCTAATATTTTTCAAGCAGGTATTTTTCTTAACAGCTTTTACTTCAGGTTCCTAGTTTCAGTGTGATATACATTTTTGTAATGAATATATGGTAAGAATATAAGAAAGAAAGGGGAAAATGGGTGCCACATAGCTATGTTAATGTGGCATAATATGTTATGGTCTGAAAAATAAAATATTAGATTGTGCCACCAAAGACTCAAGCTTAAAGTCCTATTTTGAGAGTGACAGACAGACAAACTAAGAGTAAGCTCACAGGTTAAGAAACCTATCTGTAGGTGTCCATATATGAATTAGGTTTCAAAACTCATATAGCCAGTAGAGACCCGGCCAGCACATGCAGGCAGCTGAGCACCAGCCACTGCCAAAATATATGTGACTACTTTAGGGTAAACCAAATAAATCTCTAAATTGAAATGATGACACTAACAAGGGGTTTGACTCACTTGTCCCCACACAGGTATCTAGAGACATTTGAAATGCCCTGAGGTATCCCATGTATCTTTAGACACCCTTCATACAGACATATATCCCAAGAGTCAAGTATCTTGAGTTCCTGATGTCTTTGGAGACTAAAAAGCTTCTGGGATCTGACTTGGGATAGCAGCCTGATCAAGCCCTAAACTTCCACTGATAAGAATGGGAACTGGGCACCTTGCTCATAAATAAATGTGTACAGGTAGATATTTACATTTAAGTGCCCTAATCTTTGACATGAAACCCATTCTCAGAGTTTCAAGGACTGTCAAAGAAATGCAAGCTTCAGATTCAGTCTTGGTCATCAGCATTCAAAACACAAATCTTGATTTCAACAGGAAGAATAGCTTTTGTTCATAGAGATAATAAACCTACCCTGGAGATTGCTGCACTCAATTACACTCTGAAAGGAGATCCTGGAGAGACAGTGTTTTTGGTTTAGGGTTTGTATCATGTAATTTTTGCACAAGCCAAGGGAGTCAAGACTGCAGAGATTTGGAAAAAACTTTGGCCAACAACTTCTGTGGAAAAAAATGCACATTGTAGTCAATCAAAACAGTTATACAGGGCTCGTATTTCCTGAAATTCTTGGATTGGAAATAAGCAAATTAATTCTTTCCTTTCATTGTATTCCAAATGACACACTTTCGGTTTTCTTCCCATTTAGAAATCTTTCATTTTGAAATTACTTCAAATTAAAGGACTAAAAGATGGAAAGAGCAATTTGATCTACACTGGCTGTGACTGTGTTTTGGTTTGATGAAAACTGACATATTTGACTTAGGTCAGATCTACTAAATGTTTATCAACTAATTCTTTCTGAAATTAATTATTTTTATAACTTCCCTAGTAACTAAAACTTCTGCTATTCCATTTCAACTCTACAACTGTTACTTTTCTCCTACCATGCACTCAGTTATTAAAATCTATGCAGACTCATATAGTATCTACTTTTGAAAATATTAACTAGCCAATTCATTGGAGTTCTTACACAGTAAAAGTTTCCCAGTACACTTAGGACTAATTTACTTCCCAGCTTGGCAACATCAATAAGAACTTAATGTAAAACTTTCACCACAGGAAGAGAAACCAATGTGTACTGCTCTTGAAAGTCTCCTCTATAACTTTTACTGTAAGGGCAGAAAGTAACTGTATATTTCTATTAACTTGAAATCATGGAAGATAACTCTGTATTTCTCTTAACTTGAAATCACAGAAGATACGTATCAGAGCAGATTTCAAGAATGATTTTCTATCCATTGTTGTATGCACAAATAAGGATCCATCAAACTGCAGAGATGTTCCTGTCTGCTGACATTAAATTTTGGTATGCAGCATCTCATGACTATCACAGCCATAATGTTTAAATCAGTTGGTGAGATGCACGTTGCATAAAGCATTTACAGTAAACATTCAGGTGCAGTGCTCCATCTTTTTTGTTTACTTTAAAATATAACAGAGAAGACCTATCTAAATGCCTAATCACAAATCAAAGTCACCAACCGCTATTTTGTAATAGTACATTTTTTGGTTTTCTGTTTATCCTGATAAGCCTCTACTTATTTACATTTGATGCTGCATGAGAATTTTATTAATTTACTTGTCTATAGATAGCAAAATAAAACAGTTTCTACTAACAGAAGGTAAAAAATCTACCTTGCTCAGCTCATAGGTGTAAGTCAAATCTACTTTCATTGTTACTTCCCTCCAAACTTCAGAAAGAAATTACATTAATCATATCATTCAAATAAATAATTTTAAAGAAACCAGAAGACAACTGAAAAACTCTTCTAGGAAAGAATTACCTTCTACCCTAAATGACAATCTCACTAATACAGTCATATTAAAAATAGTATATAAACATGATTCTCTGGGCAAATATTATATTTTAGTCTTTGGATCATTCCCTTTCTTGGTGCTAATTCCCATCATTTTTGAAATAAGGTGAATGAAGTCCTTCAGAGAGTTGTCCAAAGAGGTCCACAAACCTTCATCTTTTAATTTATCATGTGCATCACATCTGTCTGTTTTTTCTCAGCCAGCCAATTCTCAGAATCATAGAACAGTTCAGGTTGCAAGGGACCTTGGAAGGTCCAAATGCCACTCTGCAATAAACAGGGACATCTTCAACTACATTAGGTTGTTCAGAGCCCAGTCTAATCTGACCTTGAATGTTTCCAGGGATTGGGCATCTACCACCTCCCTGGGCATCTAGTTCCAGTGTCTCCCCACCCTCAACATAAAAACATTCTTTTTTATATCAGGTCTAAATCTGCCCTATTTTAGTTTAAAACCATTACCCCTTGTCCTGTTGCAGTAGGCCCTGATATAAAGTCTGTCCCCATCCTTACAGGCCCCCTTTAAGTTCTGTAAGGCTGCTCTAAGGTCTACCCGAAGCCCTCTTTGCTCCAGGCTGAACAGCCCCAAGTCTCTCAGACTGTCTTCACAGGAGAGGTGCTCTGGCTGTTTATGTTTGTTGCCCTTCTCTGGACTCACTCCTTGTTCCTGCGCTGAGGACCCCACATCTGGACACAGTCCTTCGGGTGATGTCTCACCAGAGCAGAGGGGCAGAATCACCCCTTCTTTTGATGCAGCCCAGGACAGGTTTGGCTTTCTGGGCAGCAAGCACACACATTGCTGGGTCATGTCCAGTCTCTCATCCACCAGTATCCCCAAGTCCTTTACACAGAGCTGCCCTCAGTCTGTTCATCCCCCAGCCTGATACCAGGAGTTGCCCTGACCCACATGCAGAACCCAGCACTTGGCCTTGTTTAACCTCCAAGTGACTGATGCACCGCTCACAGGAAGAAGATCATAAGCAGAGTCAGTCTTCCTGCTTGAGATTTTTTTTTTTGTTTGCCTTTTAACTTCCCTATCCAGATAACCTCACCACTCACAGAATGAGAACAAATTCCTGCTGACTTCTATAGCAACCCAGACTGTTCTGCTTTAAGACACAGAGGAACAAGAAAAAAAGAGAAGAAACAAAAAAAAGGGGAAGTTCTCCCATAGCTGGGTTGCAATATCTGCAGTTTTTTGGCATGTCACGGGGTTGACAGACCAGCTGCAATGATGGCTAAAATCACATTACTGGGGTGAAACTGGGATGGCAATACTGTCAAAGTGCCCTAAGCTTAGGCTAAAGGTGATAATTGTCCACTTAGTCAAGAAAGTTAAAAGAGATTCAAGGTCTTTGATATGAAAAATTCAGCTTAGCTATGGAAAAAAACCAAAAAAAAGGTGCAGGATGAAGAAAGCAGAATCTATTAGTGGTGTTTGCATGAAATACAACAATCCTTTATTACTGGGGAAGAGTTGTTTTCCTTTCTTCTGCTTCAATATGTGTCTCCCAAATTCTTTCTTAAATACAGACCAAAATCTGGCTCTCAGAAAGAAGGTGAATCCTTGGGATACAAACTATTATGATCAGCCACTTAATCAACTCATTACTCAAGAAGAAGCATTAGCTGCAGAAGACCAAATAAAATGGATGAGGTGAAACGTAACAGATGAGATTCTGATAGTACAGAATTAAACTTTATTGTCAGAAGACTCCCTCAGTTTCAGTGATGGATGTTTAAGGAGGCAAGAATAGAAAAAAAGGAATGACAGTTATCAAAGGTGAGCAGCCACCTGCATGGGAAGTGCAGACTGCAGGCTCTGTGGTGCTATGATAGCAGGAGTCAGAAGGCAGTGTCTTTTATTCTTGTATTTGTTGAAGATTTACTAGCAGAAATACCTGATATGAATTATAATCTATTCGTCCCTCAGAATGACAAGATAAAAACAGGAGAAAGAAACTCCCCCTAATTTGTTGTGACCATGGCTATGACTATGATAGTATAGTTAAAGATCTTTTTTCCAACGCTGTCCTGTAGGAATGAGGTATCCTTATAACCGCAGACAAGCTTTCTATAACAATGCTTCCACTACTGAACAAAATTTCAAGTTCTGAATATATTACAAAATTCCCTATTATTGACTATCACAGTGTTGCTCAAAGGAAAAGAGCCTAATTTGTTCATCTAGGAGTATCATGGAATCATAGAAATGTTTATGTTGGAAGGGGCCTTAAAGATCATCTAGTTCCAAGCACCCTGTCATGGGCAGGGACACCTTCCACTAGACCAGGTTGCTCAGAGCCCCATCCAACCTGGCCTTGAACACTACCAAGGATGGGGCATCCACAGCTTCTCTGGGCAACCTGTTCCAGTGTCTCGCCACCCTCACAGAACGCGATTTTTTCCTAATATCAAATCTAAACCTACTCTCTTTCAGTTTGAAGCCCTTCCTCCTTGTCCTGTCACTACATGCTCTTGTAAATAGTTTTTCTTGAAGGCTCCCTTCAGGTACTGGAAGGCTGCAAGTAGGTGACCCCAAAGCCTTCTCTTCTCTAGGCTGAACAATCTGCATTCTCTCAGCCATTCTTCATAGGAGAGGTGCTCCATCACTCAAAACATTTTAGTGGCAACTCTATTAGCAAAATGTAGCTTTCTTCATAATAAAGATACCTCACTATTGTAACAGCATTTAATTAATACTTAGTCTACAAAGACAGCAGCACTATCTGAGCTTGGATATACTACTATTCTAAGAAAATTCATAAAATTAAATGCGTGTTTGTTGCTGGCCTTGACTATGAGTAAAGGCCATTTGGAAATCACTGACTCCAGGTCATCTCTACCTTCTCTGCTTGCGCAGTCGATTGGGTAATAATGCCCATACAGACAACTAAGGCAAACAGACCTTGCCAGGTTGACATGTTCTGATACTGTGATATCAGTCCCAGCATTTGCCCAGGCACTGGGAGCTGGAATTGAAGAAACCAGTAATGTAGGCATGAATCTAATTTTTTAATGTTTCAAAGTTTTACTGCAGTAGGACCTAAAGATTGCAACTAGAACCAGGCAGTCACTATTTTTAGGAACTATAGACACTGAGACATGAAACCAGCCACAAAAAAACTTAGGATTAGAGCATCAAACCTAAAGTTAATTATTCTGATGTGTGCCTACAGGCAGGCCAGTAGTTGCCAAGGAGTTGCTTAGGGAGACAGAAGTTAAAGAGACTTTCTCTCTACAAACATAAAATAATGTTTAGACGAGTAAATAAGAAGTGAAAACCTCTGTATGGAAGAGGTCAGTGCAGGTTAGAGAAGAAACACTGTTAATCAAAGTTCTTCCAAAATCCTTTCAAGATCCTAGTTTTCTCACATCTATTTATTTGCTGACACCATGACCTAACTCCACATTCTTATCACATGTGCAACCTAAGCTTGCTTTCTTTGTTTGCACCATGAGATACTAGTATAAACCCAAAAAACCCAGACAGAACTGTATTCCAAAGGCTGGGCTCTGCAACAACAGGGATACAAAATCTGCTAGCCAAGTAAATCTCACATATTATTGAGTTCTTTGGTGGGAGTGGGGGGATCTATCAAAAAATAGAACTCGAGTGGTTCATCCAAACTTTTCTGGTTGTTGGGATTTAAGAGCAGAAAAAGTGAACCTGAATCCAGAGCAGATCCTTTTAAGGTCTAATTGTCTTATCTCTCCAGCTGAAACACTGCTCTCACAGAGACCAAATCTTGGCTTACAATTTTTTGTGTAGTGACCAAGGTTACCAAGCAGTTCCAACTGGGTCTGAGGTCTGTGTCTGTTTCCAGGAAATAAGAGTGTTCAGGAATACTCCTTAGAAAACAAAAGAAATTATTAGACTGTAAGAGCAGGAGCAAATAATTAGTGAAAAATATTTTAACAATCATTTGCCTATATCCACTTATGTTCTGTCCTCTGCTTTCAAAAATTCATTTTAAACTACAGGACTGAGGAAATGCTATGGGAAGTAGCACTGCTTTAACAAAAATATATAATATAATTTTATAGTTAAAAGACCTGAAAGCACACACATGAAAACAGTATCAAAACATACCAAAACAAGAGAATCACTATTTAAAAAATTACAAAGTGGAAACTAGTATTCACATGTATTGAAATTGTTATTCATGGACAAAAAAATGGTAACACTACTCTGCATTTGCAGCCAAAGCCTTCTCAATTGAAAAATTTTCAATTTCTTATAAAAAGAGTCAGCTTGCTAAATGAAGAATTCAAATGCAAGTAGAAATAAATACCTTATCTTTGTTCTTTTCTATTAACTGTAAGCTTTCAAAAAAACCCTAGCACTTATATTTTCACACATTTAGGCTGAGTTTTTATTTGCAAAATCTAATTTAAAATGGATTAACTAAACCATCACAAAAGACTGTAAGGATATTTACTTTGTGAACATCTGATTAATGATGATTTAATATAACTTGATTAGGAATGGTTGCAAGATGAACAGAAATTAATTCTGTTCACTGAAATGGAACATCTGTCTAGAGTTTGTACAATGCAGGCAGAAGTTCTGAGGCTTCCATTGGTCCGAAACAGTGTAGACAGCTATTGCCATGAAAAAGTTCATTACATTTATTTTGGACATCAGAAAATTTACTTAGTCCTCAAAGTGCAATTATTTGGCAGTGTGAAGGTTAGCGCTAATAAATACTATGAATTCTGGTTTGTTTGTTTTTTGCTAGAATAGACAGTGAAAAATTTTGTATCAGCACCTCGTAAGAGACTAAGAATTCCATGAACTAAATAGCAGCTTCACAGTCCTGCATAAGTAATTCATTCTGTTCAAACTTCAGCTAAAAATACCATATAGGAAAAATGACTCATGATTATTGCCATTTGGGAGTTCTTGCTCATTAGTATTTAAATGGTGTAAGATCTCACTAAAGTAATTTGAACTGATGTAGATTTATAAATGTAAAATAATAGCTCTTCCAGAATAATTCCCTAAAGGATTTTTTTTAGCTCCACAGTTAAGAATGTCTCTCTTGGTTTATCTTAATGTAGTGTGGAATAACAACACATCTACCTTCTCGTACCCCTGGAAGAGCTAAAACACATAGCTTACAGATCACATTTTTAACTTCAGAGCAGAAAGCTCCCAGCCAACAAAAAAAATAAAAATTAGATACTCTCCTGATTTCTCAATGCTTGATGAAAAACTATTTAAAAGTAGTTTTTTAACATTTAGATGTGCTGCCAGAGAGCTTTTCAGTTATGGGCAGAACAAGACCATTATTAAAGGAGAAAAGTTGCAAGCAAGAAGTGTAAGAAGGTGAGTTCTAGTCTGTAATCTGAGTTCTTCGATGTTCAGCAAACTTTTTGGGGAAGATCAGTAATGAAAATACTGAAGATGTAGAGTGATGTATGTAACATCTCCAGTAGTTTAGATATGAAACATATATAAGATTTATTAATTCTGAGTATGACTAGGCAAAGGCAAAGTAAACTGTTTTTCAGAAAGTAAGCTACCTTATTTTGTCTCAGTAGCAAACACAAATAAATTTGGTTTAATTAAAACAAATCTTATGGAAGCTATCATAATGAGAACTAAACAAAAAAGTAGAAGTTGATTTTCAAGGTTAGTTCATTCCAGTAGTTCTACTATTGAAAAATGTGTTTGAATTTCACTTTGAAGATACCTGAGCTTCCAGCTTTGTACAAGCTTCTAGTTTGTGTTATGCTGTCCTCTACCAAACAATCCTCTAATAACTTTTTCCTCTGTAAAGTAACAGTCCATTTTAAATCATCTCACCTCTGTTTTATTCCTGAAAAATTACATATTTTGAGTTATTTTAAGATAAGACATTTGATTTATCATTTACATTGCTTTTTTGGTCCTGTTCTAAAACACGTCCAGCATCATAAACGTTATCAAACTCACCAATAACAAACACAGGGATTAGAATCATCTCCCAGTCACAATTTTGTAGACCTCAAAAGGGTGTAAACAGTTCTGCTGCATTGTTTCCTACTGTCATACAACTCCGTTCCAGGGCCAGTGCTTTGCAGGCTATTAGTGTCTTTCACAGTTGGTTCCAGATTCATAAATTGACACTTGGCTGTATTCAGGATGCAAGTGATCTGATTGCTACAGTTCACTAAATGTTCATCATATTCACACTCTGCTGTTGTTTATGATTGCGTTAGTCCTTTGGTGTTCAAATTTATATTCAAATAATTGATAAGCAGCTAAATAGCAGCTGTCCTACTTTTAATCTCTTCAGGAACTCATTCCAACTATATCCATCCTATAGAAATACCACAAGCTTCCTGCTTTTGGCATGTCATTGATTCAGTATTTATTATCCTAGACTCTCTCTGCTCACTGTGTCACCTGCAGGTAGAGCAGCATGTGCCTATGCTGTGGCCTGTCAGGTTTAATCAGCATAAGCAAGGGGAAGGTGCATCTCTCTGTTCTCTCTGTACACAATAACACAATTTAAAGACCACATGAGCAGTAACTTAGTGCAAGCAACTAAGCAGGGAGCTAGTAAATAGCACCACGGAGTACTTGTGTGCTCTTCCTCGCTTAATTTAATATTGCACAGATTTTCACTAAGGAGCAAGAACAGCATGAGATAACTCTTAATAAATGCTAATTATACAAGTGTGTCCAGTAGTCTAATTATTGCAAAATGTTTACAAATGTCTCAATGTGCTGCTCAAAAAAAAAAAAAAAAAGCCCAAAGCTAACATTGTATTTATCCAGAATAATTTATTAGAGATTTTTTAAAGAAAATAATGTAGGTTTTGATTATTTGGCTCTTGTGTGATAAAGAATTTATAAGAAAGACAAGCAGAGGTGAAGCCTGAGCCTTTCATAAGTTATCTGTAAGAGCAAGCAATAGGATTATTACCTGTATTTCATGGAAGCTAAGAGGAACTCCCAAGCTCAGCAACCTTACTGTGAGAGAAAGAGGATCATCCTCAACAAAGTTCCTTCTCCCTGCAGCCAGTCTTAACTGTGAATCCACATAGGTCTGGACTCGAAGAACAGTTTTGTGCCAAAAATGCCAAGATATTAGCAACATGAGTAGGCATTTTTGATAATAAGAGATATGACATAAAATTATGAGATGGAAGATTCCACAGGTTTTAAAGTACTGAGAAGCAGTGAAACATTTAAACACAAGATTTTATATGTTTTCTTAGTGCTTGACAAAATCAGGTCAACTACTGGGACCCTCAGTTACTCTCAACGGCTACTGAACACTAAAATTTACCAGCAGCTATTTGAAGCAAAGAGATTTTCATAATATGCAGCTGTGGGTTTTGGCATAAGAAGGAAAAAAACCCCAACAATTTAGTTAACCACTGCTCTTCATACATCAGAGTTTAATTAATAATGGTCTTCAGAAAAAATAAGCAATGTAACTTTACGTATATTCTGAACTGAAATATGCCCAAACCACAGACTATCCAAGATCAATATCACAGTACTGACTTTGGCCTCACGTTTACATAGAGAATTGCTAATATATAAAATATATGCACAGCACGTGTCCATTCCTTTCTGTCGAGGCTTAAATATTTGGCACACAGAACAATCACCACTTCATCACAACATAAATTTGGAATAAAACAAGAAGTCTTGCCTGTGGTCTTTAACATAAAACTTTAATTACTAAGCACATGAAATTAATTATGACTAAAACCATGCAGACTGCAAAACAAAATACTTCAAATACAACTGTATGTTTAAAATTTACTCAGTCTATCTCAGTTTATCTACTTTGAGGTAAAATATAAGAACATACCGAGAAATTATAACTTTAGCATAAATAAACAAGTATTGATATTTCCAGAACAAAATAATCAGTGAAACCAGCAATTTTTAACACATATATCAGTACAAGAGAAACAGCCTATTTATCTTCCTTCAGTGTGTGATCCCCTCATCTGATGTAAATCCCCAAATACTATAAAACTGCATACTCTAAAGCACAGCAGCCAGTTGGCCCCCAGCATAAGACTCCTACCTGTTTACTACAGTATTAGGGCAAGTTATTTGAAAATATATATAATTTCAAAGATTAGGGAATTTAATTATACAGCTTCCAAACAAGCACACTGAAAGCTGCACAACCAGATCTCCATGGGAGTACTACAAAATGCCTTTGGCCAAAATTTCAAATATAAAGAACTGATAGTCAGGTGGAAAATGCATGACCAATTAATATGTTTATGCTGTCACTTGCATGCACAAAAGTAGACAAGTTCCCTGTTTGTGCACCTTTTTGTATTTTCATTTGGACTTACTTAAGTAACTCCATAAAGAATCATGTAGCTGCACAGGGTTCAACTACATATGCAGATTCAAAGTGGCCACAGGCCTTCTCCCAGTCACATCATTTCCCCAGATGACAGTGGTTTCTCATATTTCTCTAACTTCAAGAAGAAAAAAATTCATATTTATTTTCATCACAAGTAGAACAACAAGAATACAAGTAAGAACAACCTATTATAGTCTGCAATAGCTGAGGTTTGCATTTCCTGAACTGATTCACTCATACGAGAAATGATACAAGGAAAATAACAGAAAAACTAGAATATAAATATTATACCGCACCATGAAACACTACAAATAGAATATACAAAAATTATATTAGGGCATTAATTATCTGTAAACTTATTAAAAAGAACATCTTAATACAGTTTGGAAGGTAAACATAACCTACAGTCTAAGTTTTCAAATGGCTGTTTGTCAATGCAGCATAGAACATTTCCATAGTGCAAATCTTACCAACTGTATGAAAGATATTGTCCCCTTCTGAAAAATGCTCCTTTCCCCACCCCCTCAAAATAACAATTCAAAGTCCTATCTCATTTCACATTGAATACAAGATGTGGTTTGAAACATACCAACATATGGAAGCTTACTTTTAACACTGAAAAAAGGTTGAATAATGTTGAGAAAGTAAAATAAACAAGTTAGATATGTTATAGCTGGAAGACATAAAATCCAAAAATCTGATCCCTGGAAATCAGGAAATAAAAAGACACTGGTATTTTCTTTCTTTCATTTGCTGGAAACATATTGTATGACAATACAGCAGGCTCCCAATATTGTACCACAACCGTAAGATTACTTTAACTGCTGAAGAATCACAGTGTTAAGTATGTCTGCTTCTTGTAGTGTCAGGCTTTCATCTGTTAGCTCTTTATTTGGAAAGGTAGTCACAAGAACAAAATCAGTTGTTGCAAAAGCTGGACGGGACTGGATAATGAAATCTCGAATATGCTTAATCCTGTGAAAAGGATATGGACATGAAAACTATGATTCCATTTTGACTCATATCTTTGTACACTAAGATGATTAGACAACAAAAACGATCAAACAGACTAAACTATTAAGTAAGTCTTAAATTTCACGTTTCTATTTGATCCAGATGACTAACGATAGTAGCCTACCATTTTTTGATTCTTGCATAAAAAAAACCCTGAAAAATTAAAATTATTGATGCTTGTTTTCTCAAATAACAGAAACAAAATTTTTAACATGGAAGTATATTGCAAACTGATACCTAACACAGGAAGTCAAGTAATTTCAACATCACTGCCAAAAATTTCATTACTAATTCACAGAATCACAGAATATGCTGAGCTGGAAGGGACTCTTAAGGATCATCAAGTCCAACCCTTAGCCTTGCACAGGACCATATCCAAAAGTCACACCATGTTAGCATATTCCAAAAAGGTGAAATTATTAATGTCAGGAGGAATCTTAAAATACATGGTCACAGTGAAGAGAAAGCACAGGAGAATTATTAATGCACTTCAATAGCAAGAGGTTTGCCTTATTTTCACTTGGCACTGAACTTCTGAACAATAGTTAACAAAACAATCACATCAACCGTATCCCAATAATAATTTAATTTTATAAGACATGGATGAAAAAAATAGTATTTTAGAGATAAAAACTAAATTTGAGGTTTCTTCCCTAAGACACTAATCTGAGAATAAATCTTTGAAGTTTTTTTGTAATTAGTAAGTTGGCAGATTTACTGTAGCCAAATAAGCAGGGACTTCAGCTTTCCATCAGTCTTCAAGGCCTATGACATAAGCAATGCACCTTAGTAGCTGATTTTGATCATGTGTAAGTCGAGGATAAATAGACTCGCAGCCAAAAGAAAGTTAATCATGATCAAAGTAAGCTCCTGCCATCACTGTTAAAGTATCAAAAATTATTGCTGTATCTTCCTCCCTATTGGCACCTCAGCTAAAATTGCCTCATTGTGGTCTGTGTATATTGTCAGGTGAAGAAAGCCACATGCTGTCCTTATTCTGAGCAAGAAGGAAAAAAAGGAAACAAGTGAACTCTCCATGTAACAACAGGAACATGGAATTGGGTTCATGCTAAGACACAAGTCAGGATTCAGACTTCAGCTGTGTTCTAACACAATGGTGCAGGTTTCAAATCAAGGCTGGCTTGAATACTGCTTAAGCGTGGGTGGACTATGGCCCAAATCTCTGCCCTCTGCCCAAAGTTCTCTCAGCCACGTAGTGGAAAGCAGAGCCTTGCAGAACCTTGCACTAACACAACCTCTTAGGCAAATAGATGGGGTTGGCCAACACCATTTGTGGCACTGCCCCAAAAATGTCAATTAAATTTGTTGGCAAGCTCTAATCAGAGCAAGCAAGCTACTAACAAATCTAAAAACCCCACCAACTTCACACACTGCCAGTTCTTAGGAGACAACCATCCAAAACAATACAGAATTTCATTCTCAGTATCATGTCCAGCCCACATGCTGGAATTGCAAATGAGCATATTGTGTCTATATACCCTTCTGCATATGGACTGCAGTCTACACTTAGAACCCATGTCATGTTTAGCCACACTCTTGAGTAGGTAGAAAGCCGGAGCTCTTGATTATGGGCCACAGGATTTCTCTGCTCATAGTGTGGACTATATTCCAATTGAGACTATACTCCACACTTTGCAATAAAGTGTTTTCACACTGTTTTCTGAGTCATCCACCTGCTCCTCCCAAGAAGGGCCTGGGGCTGGGATGACTACATAGTGGGTCTGTCCAAATTTCAGTCATCCTGAGAACAGTTATGGCTGGCACTATGACCTATACCACAGGATATAACTGGTTATAAAAGTTTGTGAATTTGCAGTTATCAAATATCTTGTGTTTCCAAATACAGAATTTTGCTCTGCAGTCAATTTATCAGCACATCCATATAATGAAGATGACACAGAGCTATATATTTCAGTGAAGCTGTACTTCCCCCTTTTCAACATCTTGCTGATACCCATTTAATGACAAAACACAAACTTATCAAAATAATTATGGTTATCTGCACTGCTGCAGAATCAAGTTACCTGTGTGTTTGATTAAATCTTTGTATTAATCGGCTTCCATCTGCTAATCTGATTTGAATTTTAGTTGCTGGCATGGAATCGTCAATCAGAACAGGCGCATTAAGAATGGATTTCTCCTCCTCCTCTGGGGAAGAAGGCGTGCTGACTATTTCAGGTGTAAGGCTAAGAGATTGAAAAAAAACCCAAACAAACCAGTTGTTACTAATTGAGCCAAAGCAGAACTGAATGTTTCAGTTGGTGTTTTTCATTGAATAACTACCATGTATAGCTAGTACAAATGAGCAATGAAAATCCTCCCCAAGTAATCTGAACTAAGTGTAAACACAGCTTTTCTAACAGACACAAATAATGCTTTTGCAGTTTCTTGTCAATGATTGCAATACTTCATATTTATTTTTCTTATAACTGTGATATCATTACATTTGCATGATTTTCAATAGGTAACCAAGTACAAATAGAACTATATTTGTTTATGCTTACAGAGCATGAAATGTCAGATGCCTCTGATACTAAGATTCATGTCCCGTATCTCCTGGACTATATTAAAAAATAATCACACACCATTACAGTGCACTAAACTGACACAAACTGCTTTAGGAATTGCTTTTAGGACCATTACTTTCTGATTCTGGGCATCCCCCACCCTTTTGAAGCACAAATTATATCAACAAGGCATTGATAATCACCACAGACCATGTGGACTCTTTTACAATTAGCATAGTAAGAATGTAACTCTGGTTGGAGATAACCATTTGGCTGCTCCTGTCATTGCTTGCCTGAGACTTCATCAGCTACATAACAAACAGAAACACCATACAATTGGTGTGCACATTTTCTTATATGTGAAACCTCCAGCTATTTTCTTCAATAATCTGACTAAGTGCTCAGGTGAAGGAGTTATCATATACAATTGTTCCCTATTTCACTTCTACCCCTTTTCAGTTTTACTGAGCACATTTCCTCATTTTTAAAAAGATGGAGCATAGATTAGAAACAGTAAAGATTCATTTACTGAATTAAATTACTTGAAGAAGCACACCAGTAATACCTTTTCTAGGCAACAAAACACATTATATGAGTAAATGCAATGATGAACAGAAACCTAGAATTGTTTACAGTTCAACAGCTAATATCAAGTGAGTTGTAAAAGATGCTTTAAAGCCTGTAATTGCTGTGTGAAAAAGCTGATGATAGGCAGAGCTGAGGTCAAATTACTGTTTTTTCTGATCAATGTAGGTGAACACAGACTATGCACTTTTGGACAAAGTAGTCTGACATTTTCAGTCACAGGAATGAAACAGGATACAAATACAGAGCACAGAACAGAAAATCTAGGGTTTTTCACCTTCCAAGTTTTTGCCCTTCGCCACTGAAAGCTTTGAATCGCAGTCTGGGCTTCACATATTCCTGTTCTTGGTGATCTTCCATATCCAAATTAACCTGGCCACCATGAACGAGTCGCTGTAGTTCCAAAGGAATTTCCCTTAATGAAAAAAAATATTTTCCCAATTTCATTCTCAACTGCAAAATGAAATTATGCAAAAAGTACACACACAGTATGAGTCATTATTAACAACATGTTTACTTTGAAAGTCACATTCAATTATTTTATGAATTGATTTCAACTAAAGGAAGTAAAAAAAAAAAACAACAGTGAGCTGACAGTCAAAACCTAAAACATATTGACAGTCAAAACACAGAATGAGCAAATAAAACATGAGATCTAAAAGCTGCCATAACAAGTACTATTCAGAGTTAAACCACCAAAACAACCAACATATTCCGAATGTTTAAATGTCTCATCCATCTGATGACAAACACAGAATACATTTTGTGGGTGCAGGCCAAAAAGAAGCCTGGAGGTATTACTAACTATAAACATGTGGAGAAAGCATTTTTCTTCACTTCACTTGAAAGTCATACTTCAAAAAAGTTGCCATTTTAACTTACCCTCTTTTAACAGACTCAAGAAACTGAGCATTTGTTGGGTCTGAATAGGATCTCAATTCACCATCATCTAAACTGAAGCCGTTCCTCCACAGTTTCAGCAAAATTTGAACCTAATGGAGCAAAACAAGTGAAATAAAAAAAAGTGAAGACAGACACATAAGGCAGTGCAATTTCATACAGATTAGTTATACAAGTTTTGATCTAACTTAACAGATTTTGTACGAGATCACAAACAAGAATGCAAACAACAAAATAAGAACCGAGCACTGGACTGTAATTGTCATTGTTAGAATCTTTTTTAAAAAAGCAAATAACTACTATTTACTTTGAGACCACTTTCACACCTGGGGAAGAAGAATCTCTTAATGTGCTATCCATGACAAAGTATGATACAGTGACTGTGCATCTTCACAGCATTCTAATTATTTTCACCAGCAGTAAACATTTTTGTTGATAAATTAAAAAATAAACTCATAAAATTACAAATTCCTGTTGATACATCTGCTACAGCCAAAACTACTTTTTCCTCAAATTATTACATGCTGAGCTCCAATGAATGTGACACTAGCTCCATTCAGTTCAAATGCTGAGAATCCTGGAAACCAGCCTCCTTCCCTCCCTGCTTATTTTGCTACATATAAGGTGCAGCCAGAACATTTCAGCTTCAGAGCCCGCACCTCTTCCTTGCAATCCAGCATAACTAGCCTTCCATAGCCAAGAAAACTGGCCTTTCCTTAGAAAACTATCCCTGCTCCCAGTTATGGTAAGCCCACAGGTTTCTGGCTGAGTATAGATGGGTATTACTTGGAGAGCAGAAGAATTACTTAGGAGGCAGCAGCTCCTGGTGTGACATAATAGCACATCCCAGCCAGAACCACATCCTTACTCAATTCTGAGCCTTATTTATTTCCTGGGTTTGTTTCTAAATGAGCTTAACATTTGCTCCAGCCATTTACAAAAATGTCAAAGTGCAGAGAACTTTGTTTTTCCTCACCCTCACTTCCTGCTTTTAAAGTGATAAGAAAGAAAGGCCAGACAATTTCAAAAGGCCTCTAACATGCTACTTCACCTTTCCAAGAATACACCCATGCCCTCCAGTTTGAGACTGGCTACTTTGCAAGCCACAGCAAGAATCAATTCCCAGAAGAATTAAAATGTTAGCATAGCAAAGAGAATGCAGAACAGCAGCTGGTGCAAAGTAACTGGAAAGAAAGTGTGCTAAGAATTTCAAAGTAATTTACACCCAGCAATTCCATAAAGGAGGCCTTTGGGATATCCAATGAACATGTGTTCTCTTTGGACACTTTAACAATTTCTACTTAACACATATCTAATATTTAGTTATTATTTTTTCCACATAGACATAGAGTAATACTGGCACATTTCAAGCTGTAAACATGATTAAACACGCATCTGCTGGAGGTTCCGTTTTCTGCTATTCAGAATTTTACTTACATCTTGATTTTCTCCATATATGTATTCAGAGTGCTTTTGTGATGAGTCACCCAATCTATATCCACCACCAGAAAATGACTGAAAAAAAATACATGGAAAAGCTTATTGAAATAATTAACCAATTTATTAAAATTCTTACCTAGATGCAAAAAAAGAAGCAGCCACAAGCTTGCTTCCTTGATAAAAAGCAAATACGGTGTTATAACTTGCATTTTCTAAGTGGAAAATTATACCTAGTAAGTATAATCAGGCTAAGCAAGCTCTGTCTGATGCATTTCAGTTTCTATTCTGTACATTTTTTCAAATGTAAGAATCATAGAATAGTTTGGGAAGAGACCTTTAAATGTTACCTAGCCCAACTGCTCTCCTGCAACAAGCAGAGACATCATCAACTATAACACACTGTTGAGAGCCCCATCCAACCTGACCTTCAATGTTTACAGGGATGGGGCATTCACCACCTCTCTGGGCAACCTGTCCCAGTGTTTTACTAAACTTGTTGAAAAAAATTTTCTTATATGTAGGCTGAATCTACCTTCTTAGTTTAAAACCATCACCCCTTGTCCTATCAAAACAGGCCCTACTAAAAAGTCTGTCCCCATCTTTCTTGTTAGCCCCCTTTATGTACTGGAAGGCTGCAATAAGGTCTCATCAGAGCCTTCTCTTCTCCAAGCTGAACAATCCCAACTCTCGCAGCCTTTCCTCACAGGTGAGACACTTCATCCCTGATTATTTTTGTGACTTTCCTCTAGACTCACTCTAACAGGTGGATGGCCTTCTTGTGCTGAGGACACCAGAACTGGATGCAGTGCTCCAGGTGATGTCTCACACCTGGAGTGGAGTACAGGGGCAGAATTGCTGGCCACACTTTTTGCAGCCCAGGATATGTTTGGCTTTCTAGACTGTGAATGCACATTGTGGGTCATGTCTAGCTTGTCATCCACCAGTACCCCCAAGTCCTTCCCCACAGAGCTGCTCTCAATCTGTTCATGTCTCAGCCTGTATTGATACTGGGGGTTGCCCTGACACATGTGCAGTGCTTTGCATTCAGCCTTGTTGACCTCATGAGGTTCCCATAGGTCCACTTCTCCAGCTTGTCCACGTTCCCCTGGATGGTATCCCATCCCCTCAGGCATGCCAACCACAACACTCAGCCTGGTGTTGCCTGCAAACTTGCTGAGGGTGCACTTCATCCCACTGTCTATGTTACTGATGAAGGTATTAAACAGCACTGGCCTCAATATGGATACTTCGTCACCCATCTCCATCTATACACTGAACTGTTGAACGTTACCCCCTAGGAGCAATTCTACAGGTAAGAGATTTTGATTTGGGATGCTAATTTAGTCTGATTTCTTTTTTTGTCAATTGCAATTAAAACCAAAGCAAATAATTCCAGTTCATGATGATTTCTAACAATATCCTCTGAAACTGTGTGGCTCTTCCCCTGTATTCTAGAGCAAGCTATTGAAGCACAGACAACCCACAGCTGTGCTGAACAATTCCTCTGTGATTTGCAAACAGCAAAAAGGTGGACTTGCTCTCATGTCATTTGATGAGTTTCAGAGACACTAAAGTAAATAGGCATCAAAACATCTTTTAACTTTTACCTTAGCTTTACCAAAATCACCAGATGCTCTTGAGGCTTCATCTAATGGGACAGCCCCGTGTTCTTTTGCTTCCTTGAAGAGTTCAGCAACAATTTTACTCGGATTATTAGAAGTCTGTAATCCTCTGTATTCTGAGTCACCTGAATAAAATCTTTAGAGTAGTAATGTACATAAGCAACAATGCTTTAAATGACAACCATAATTTTTCTCTTTCCATCAAAAGAAAAAAAAAACGAACAAAGAGACAAATTTGGCACAAAACCTTTTCATTCTGATCACAGAAATGTTCAACTTGGTTCTGACCTTCCCAGTAATCCAAGCAACACTGCACCATAGATATTTCACTAACAACCAACCAAGGCGCCTTCTGGAACAGATCCCAGAGGTCAGAGGGCAGGGCCATATGTTATGAGTGAGCACAATCCTGATGGAGCTGTCCATCTAATGTGGATGTCACCTGCTCCCAGAAAGACACATTGCCTCAGGGGTGTCCTGTGCATGGGCTGGATAGAATGCAGAGTCTCAACTAACACCATCTTGGCAGAACAAACATAAAACTTTTTCTGGAATACTTGAATAGTGCCACATTCGATTTTTTAATTCACAGACCTAGCGTATTTCCCTTCTTGCCAATACCAGAAATGGAATTTTTAAAATAAATTTAATTAACCTTTCAAGGCATTTAAAAACCTGCAGAAACTGCTCCAAAAGCTAACTTGTGGGTTTTTTCTTTCACCACAGTCCCATTATTAGCTCTTGAAGATGAAATGTTAAACTACAAATAATTCAAAATAGTTCAATAGGTCAAAACTGCATCTGTTTGATTATGAAGATCAAGATTTTCCTTGAGAATTATCTTGAGAAAGGCACTATAACCCCCAAATACCGATGGAATAGATGCTGTAAAAAAATCTGTATATAAATACATAATCTGGCAAACCTGAGTGTTTTGTATTTGATTACAGGAAACATTTGTAACTAGAAGTGCTTTTTACTGTCCTCAACTTTTACACTTAACCACTTGGGGCAAGAGAAATCCATGTGAAACTGTCTCTCAGGCCAATGACTTCAAAACCTGTTGATTCCACGATAATAACAGTTACTAAAAACCAGTATTGGGTATGAAGGTACTATAAGACCATACTGCTTTTATAAAGTGACTAATTGTCAATCCCTTAGTGTCATCTCCCCTTTGTACATAGATCTGTATTTATTATCCCAACTGCATTTATATAAAAAAATCTTCAATTATCAGATTTAAAAGAATGATAGTGGCAAGGAGATGAAACAAGAATTCTCATCATAATTTGCGTTCAAGAAAGAAAGGAAGTACTCAAATATTTGAACAATGAACACAAGGAACAACTCAGGACATTTGAGAACAGGTAAAAAAGCTTTTGAGTACAAGTGTAAGTTACAATCTTTACAACCATACAATCATGTGTTAAGGCATCTACAGGTCCTACATGACCATAGTCAGATTCTGCTAACAGTTTTACTACAACAGTGTAGAGTTAACACTTGACTTTAATAATTCACATAGCATCCCTGCAGTTGCTAGCCCTTTGCAGGACAGACCCAGCTCACATGCATTTTGAAAAAACAGGAGGGAGCAAAGTGTGAATGTGACAAAAACCCCAATTAGTTTCACAACTGTTAAATGATTTATTTTTTTCTTAAATACCTTTGGTTTTCTTTGTCATCGCTCATGCTTCTCTCTGGTTTTCTCAACCTTCTAAGAGAGTCCAATTTAAGACTGTCAAGAGAATAAAAGAAAACTTTTAGAGATGACTGGTACATACACTTGACAAAGTAATTAATGTCTAACTTCTGAAACTACTTCTTTTTCAAAAACTAAGCATATCAAGTTGCAGTGGTTTTTTTGGTCTTACTTTTCTTTTTTTTGCCAAGGTACATAGCCATGAATGCTTAACAGTTGGACTGGATGGTCATTGTAGGTCTATTCCAACAGAGCTATTCTTTTCTAGCATAGGTTATGCAGAATTCTGCTTTATGCCACTGGTGGTCCCACTGACAACACAGGATATATGCAAGCTCAACAGCTGTTTCAGAATCCAGATTACCAGAATTAATTATATGTCAATTATTTCCACATTTTAGCTCTTTTTGTCACGAGACAAGTTGCCTAGTCAACATCAGCTTTCCTTGATGTCCTGGAATCCCTATCTATGAGGATCCTAAAACCTAAGAAGTAGTAGTTTTCACTTCTTGTTTACACAATTTTAAAAATGCTTTGAATGACAATATCACAAAGACTTTCAAAAGATGATAAAAATGTAGAATCAGACTCTGCTTTCTGATAGGGCCTGATCAACACACCAGGGTCGTCAGCTTGTACAATGCAATGAAAAGCTGTACAGATATATGCTCTTATGTTGTAGGACTTGATAAAATTCATTAATATGTTTATGAGGTAGCCAACTACCACAGAATAAGAACAAACATACAATCTGCTACAAGAGTAATGGTAGATCCCTAATTCAGATTTATACAATTTATCTGGTTACTGTACCTTTGAAATCAAAGTGTAGCACAGAGCTGGCCATCTCTTTTTTTACGTATCAGCATTGATGAAGCAATGTAATTCTGTATCTCAGTGAATCTGGTTCTAATTACTTTTTAAGAAAAAAATGTATTATTATGGTCTTAGATCACATTCACAAGGACCATTTTTAATCTTAATTTTAATAATTTAATTCTATTTTCTTCCTTTGTCACACTGGAGGTTTGTGTTTCTGTGTCAATAGTTGTAGGTTTCTCAAAGGAGCTGACACAACATGACAGCAGGGCCCAGAGGCATCTTCTATATGTGGAATTTCAAGAGCAGCACTGTGTTTCCTCACAATTAATCCACTGCTCATCCAAGAGCAAACTGAAATCTACTAAAAAAACATCTCTTTTTTGGATACTATGCAAATAGCAGCCATCTCTTCTTTCTCAAACAGATTCCAGTGTGATTGCCCACAAAGAACAAGTGTTCGCCAGCAATCACACTGAATTATTTGAGATATGGTATTTTCCTTTGGCTGGGAGTGGGAAGTTTTAACTTCACAATATGTATTGGTAAATGGAGCTGTTTGCTCATTTGTTTGTAAACTTTGTTCTATGTAGCTGATTAGTCAGCTTAAGGTGGCTTCACCAAAATAAACAAAGTCACCAAAACAGATATTATTTTCCAAGTGTAACATACTGTGCTAAAATATCTCTTCCTGAAGAGATCTGCATTTAAAGATGCACTTGAAACATGACTGGTGACTCAGATCTTTTTTTTTTTTCCTTAACATCCTTTAACACAGAGATGCATATTGGCAGCAAATGAAAGACAAGCCAAATACAAGACTTGTTATGGCATTACTTACAGTAATGTTATAAATACTTCTCTTCTTCAATTAATTAAAAATATTAATTAAAAACTGGCAAGATTTCTTTATAAGAAATTCAACACTGCATGGAATCTTCAAATGCTACGTGAACTGCAAACACTGCAGGCTAGCAAAAGCTGGATTTATATATAGATCATCTTTCCTTCCACCTGTCCCATCCAGACAAATTCACTCAGAAGTCCTTATTTCTCTCACCCCTTAGCAGCCTACTAATGAACCTACTAATAATTACTATTTGTCTCACCAGGTATGACCATAAATATAACACTGAAAGCAGCTCACTTGCAAGTTTCACACAAAGAACTATTTGCTGAATTTTGAAGAAGCCAATAACTGCAGTACTTTTCTGATATAGCAAATTTCCAAATTCTCTCTGTGTAAACAAAGAGCAACACTGCATTTCACTTACAGCATCTTAATCTTATCTGAAGTGACTTTAAAGTGTTTTGGAATTACTGGAATACCATATAGCAAAGAGGCTCTTAAATAAATACAATTTTAAAAGCACTCTGAGAAGACAGATGATGCATTGCAGGAATTCACAATTTTGGATTATGAACTGCTTTAGATTGCTTTTTACACAAGGAGAGGATCAAGCAAGCATGACAAAGTTTTGTGAGCTAATACAGCAGCTATCCACACATTTCTGAAGTACAAAGCATGTCTTACCTCTGTGATACTTTTGGGTTACTGATCTTTGATGGTTTGTCAGAACACAATGACTGCCTTTTAGCTTCATCTTCGTATAACTCTGTCAAGGCCAGCTGTAAGAAACAGAACTCTTTTTAGAAATCTGCAACACTAGAACTACACGTGCAACAGTAATAAGACACAAATTAATGTGAAATGTGGATCTCTCCAGAAAATTAGAAACATCAACGTGAGAAACCCCAACTAAGATTCAACTTCCTTTCTGCTTTATGAAAAAACCCACACACAATGCTTAAATGCCATTCTGACCTGCAACTCACACTGCTTCCCTAGCTACACCATGCCTGTAGTAGATTCAATATCACAAGAGTATATACACACATGTAGATACTAAGAATCAGGTCATTAATGTTAACAAATCAAAATAAAGTGTCTACGTAACCCTCTGAGAAGACTGGGCAACAAATAATAAATATTACAAACATTTTACATAGAAATGGAAAAAAATGTAACACAAATAAGCTTCTGAATTCAGCCTTTCTGGCTTGAATTCCAGACATCACTGCAAATACTTAAAAAAAACCCAAGTATTTTTTTCATAAAGATTCACTAAATGGTGCCGTATCACTGGCAAGTTCATTTTAAGGAAGTTGTGCGAGGCACATCTAACATGCCATTTTTAGCCAACTACTTTTGTCTTGAATAATACTTTATCAAATCACCTTCAGTTTTGTCCCCAAATCATTTAGTTCACACTATGCAACTGATATTTTTATACATTTTTAACATTTTATTATATACACCAGAAAAGATACTAGTCTAGAATTTCACTGAAGTTTCATATTAAAGGAATATACATTTAAATAAAATGGAGCATCATTTGTCCTTCAAAACACATTGCTACCAACACAGGATATTAATCCCATATTATTGTGAAGCATTTTTGGCAGGGAAAAAATGTGAGCTGAGGAATTATACCTATTAAGAAAATTAAACTGAGTAAATAGCTCAAGAAAATCACTGAAGACCTCCATTCTACCCAAGGACAGAAGCAAATAGCTTTTAGATATGTAAAGCTGATGGAGTAAGTCATAGAGAACACGTCCATAAGCAGACGCTAAAAGGAATAGGCGAAGATCTACCCGGTAACATTCCTAATCCAAAAACTGAGGGGTGCTGAGGGAGGATAAAAGGGCATGGTCAGGCTTCTGTGCTTTCCTCACACCACGTATCTGATGGTGCCACGACAAATCAAGTACAGAGCTGGATGGATGGGCAGCTACTCCGACCCAGAAGAGTACTTGCTTGGGTTTTAACACTTAAATCAGTAAGGACCTACCCAAAATGCCTGTCTGCTTCAGTTGACTAAGACCTTATGAACCAAAAGTATTAACACAGACTTTACCACTGTTACACACTGTAACAGTAATAAAGCAATACTGGAGATTCATCCTACAATAATACTGGAGAAGAGAAGGCTCCCGTGAGGCCTCAGTGTAGTCTTTCAGTACTTAAAGGTGGCTTATAAAAAAAGTGGAAGAGCCAATTTTTATACAGGCAGATAGTGACAGGACACAGTGGAATGGTTTTAAACTAAAAAGAAGAGCAATTTAGATTAAATGTTAGGAACGGATTCTTTACTCCGAGGGTAGTGAGGCACCAGAACAGGTTTCCCAGGGAAATGGTGGATGCCCCATCCCTGGCAGTGATCAGGGCCAGGCTGGATGGGGCTCTGAGCACCCTGGTCTAGTGGAAGGGGCCCCTGCCCATGGCAGGGGGGTGTAACCAGGTGATCTTTAGGGTCCTGTCCAACCCAAACCATTCTATGATTGCAGCAAAACTAATTTCAACTAGATGAAAATTCCAAACAGTACCCAAGGGAAAAAAACCCCAGACACCTATACCCATCTTTCTCTATTAATTGTGTACAATTAAATAGAACAGGGACAGTTTCAGTTACTAAATGTTTCACCTGTTTTCCAATTGAGTTGTTGCTAAAATATTCCAAACCTGCACACAGTGTCAAAGTTCCACACAAAAAGGGAATACTGCTAAAAGGATTTGTAATTAAGCCTTTAAGTACCAGTGCCGAGATACATTTGTGATCATATTGTACTTTTCCCCAA
The DNA here is from genome assembly GCA_013400415.1 of Scytalopus superciliaris. Lineage (NCBI taxonomy): Eukaryota > Metazoa > Chordata > Aves > Passeriformes > Rhinocryptidae > Scytalopus > Scytalopus superciliaris. The sequence continues at coordinate 821,222 of VXBX01006808.1, forward strand.
TAACACCTAGGAAAAGGTCTCGTCCTTAGTCTTACACCGCATCTGTGGCGGCTGACATTTCCACGTGGGACAAGACATTCCTACCAAATAACCAGGGAATACAATGGCACCAAAATAACTGCAAGCACACCTAAGAGCGTCAGGTTCCCCGGAGAGTTNGCGCCACCGCCATGGCAACCGGGGGGGCACGCCGGGCCCGGCCCGCCAAAGGCCGCTCCCCGAGCATCACAGCCTCACCGTGTTTGTGCGGTTCAGCATCCGTTGTGTGCGAATCGCTTGGCTTTTCTGTCAGCTGGCACTCGAACTCCTATTTGCTACTTATGTCTCTCGCCTGCCGTGCTAATTAGTCCTCAGGCTCCGTTCTTCCCGTTGTTTGAGCCTGGGATCCGCTTTGAGTGTGTGGTCAAGGAGCCGGTGGTGGCCGTCGCTCACTGCCGGAATTACCTTTTGCAGAATCACAGAGTCAGTCATGTTGGAAAAGATCTCTGAGGTCACCGAGTCCAACCATGACCGGACAGACCCTGGCACTGAGTGCCATGTCCAGCCTTTCCTTAAGCACCTCCAGGGGTGGTGACTCCACCACTTCCCTGGAAAGCCCATTCCAATGTCTAATCATACTTTCCGTGAAAGAATTCTTCCTGATGTCCAACCTAAACCTCCCCTTGTACAGCTTAAGACTGTGTCCTCTCATCCTATGGCTAATTGCCTGGGAGANCCCAAGGGGCTCTCCCAGGGGCCTCCCTCATCCCACCCGGGGCCGCGGGAGGCGGACAGAAGACAAGCAGCCTCCTGGGCTCCGGGGCCAGGCCGGGGCGGGGCGGCCCCGGGTGGGACCCCGCGGTGCCCTCAGGGCCGGGCCGGGGGAAGGNAGACCCTGGCACTGAGTGCCATGTCCAGCCTTTCCTTAAGCACCTCCAGGGGTGGTGACTCCACCACTTCCCTGGAAAGCCCATTCCAATGTCTAATCATACTTTCCGTGAAAGAATTCTTCCTGATGTCCAACCTAAACCTCCCCTTGTACAGCTTAAGACTGTGTCCTCTCATCCTATGGCTAATTGCCTGGGAGAAGAGGCCGCCCCCCACCTGGCTATGACCTCCTCTTGGGCAGCTGTGGAGAGCAATGGGGTCCCCCTTGAGCCTCCACTCCAGACTAAACAAGCCCAGCTCCCTCAGCTGCTCCTCACAAGGCTTGTGTTTCAGATGCTTCACCAGATTCATCGCCCTGCTCTGGATCCTTCTCTTTCCCCAAGCTACTGCTCAGTTCTGCTGACTTCACGCCTCCTGGCTCTCCTTCAGACAGCCCATTCCTCTCGGGATTATCTTCTATTTTGCTTAAAACAAAAGATCAGCCAAGTGTATGGCGTTCACAATGCGACTGCTTAGTCATAAGTGTCCAGCTGCAGCTACTGATTGACAACCAAAAAATAAAATTAGAAAGTTTAACCCAAGCATCTATTCAGATCTTGAGGGGCTCAAATCTTGAGGGGCTTGGTATCAGTGGAAAGGGCATGTCCTGCCACCACCGAGGAAGCTGGGACATGGATGTGTGTGTGTTGATGTCCCTGTCTGTCCCTCTGTCTGTGTGCCCTCAGACTCCTTTCCCCAGGAGGCAAATTGTGTGCATCCCCTCAGGCAGGAGGGGCCCAGCTGTGTCCATGCCAGCAGGCACAAATGGCAGGGTGGGTTTGCCCATGGCCTTCTCTCAGCACCTGGAGAGGGAGGAAAGCTGGCAGCCACTGACAGGAGACTGGCAGACCTCACTCTGTGGTGTCAGTGCAATGGCCAGAGTGTGCCTGTGGCACTCAGGGAATTTCTCAGTTTTTGCATGCAAGGCTGTCTCCAGAACGATAAAGTACCATCTATGATGACTAAAACCCAAACTGGGTTGTTCACTTAAAATGCTTAAACAAACCTGAAGGAGAAAGGGGTATTGGTGCTCAAAGCAGTGACTCTTGGGTGCCAGAATGCCAGCTTGGTTTTAAAAGTGTGAGATTTTATTTTGTTTCTGATTCTTACATAATAGGGATTAAAACCTTTTTATAAATGTGGAAGTTGAGTTTGTCACTTCAATATTATGGGCTGACATATCCTGAAATTTCTAGAAACATGCAGCTGTGTTGTCATAATTCTGAAGTCTGACTTGACAAGGTTGCATGTCAGAAATTAAAATTAGAAACTTAGAAGTAAAAACTGGAAGTTCTCTGCTACCTGTAATGTGGTGGTTTGACCCTGGTCAGTAACTAAGTGCCCACCCAGTTGCTCACTCACTTCCCACTAATGGGATGAGGGAGAGCATGAGAAGGGTAAAAGCCAAAAACTCATGCGCTGGGATAAAGAAAGTTCAATAGGTGAGCAAAACCACTCATGTAAACAAAGCAACACAGGGAATTAATTCACCACTTCCCATCACTCCAAATGTCCTCTCCTTCCTTCTTCTTTTCCCACCTCTGTGTGCTGAGCATGATGCCATATGGTATGGAATGTCCCTGCAGTCCACTGGGGTCAGCTGTCCTGCCTATGTCCCCTCCCAACTCCTTGTGTACTTCCAGCATGCTCACTGGTGGGGTGTGGCAAGAAGAAGGAAAGGCACTGGTGCTGTGTAAGCCCTGCTCAACAATAGCCAAAGCACCACTGTGTTATCAACATTGGTTTTTAGTCACAAATCCAAAATACAGCTTTTATGGAAAATTAACTCCAGCCTAGACAGGACAGAGAACTCTTGACTGTGACCTGAATGATGAACTGTAATACTGTGAAGCTGCAGCTGGAATGGCCAGCTAACCATCCCCTGTTGTTTCCAGTGCCATTCAGTTCAAACACCCACTGCTTTCTAATAATCTCTCTGGACCCTGTTGACACCAGCTTACAGTTCAGAAACACTGATAATGTTGACAAATGGAGCTGGGATCTCATAGAACCATTTAAGCTGGACTATTAAATTGTGTGCTTGTGTTCATGCCTTCCTAGTCAGCCAAGCCCCCAGTGAGAATGTGGACAGAACAGGCTCTTCCAGCCCACGAGCAACACAGAAAAAACCCACATGGTCTGGTACACAGACCCATCTCAAGTGTCAATGCAACCAGCTCTACACTGGTGACAATATTCTTCCTATGGAGAATGTAGATAGGAATGATTGGGTTTTTCTCTACAGAACTGTATTGTGTGTTTGACAAAGAAGAATGGCACCACTGAGGAGATACATTCAGTGTGTATATATATGTATATAACAATTTATTTATAATACATTTCATGCAGCTCTCACATTCTGAGCTTTATATGCTTATCATGTATGCTTGCAAAGGACTCTTGCTCTTTCCTTGATTCAGGAAAGAAATGACCTGAATAAAAATGGGATCCCACCTCAGCTGACTCCTGTGTTTTAAGCATTTGTATGAGGACTATGTCAAGCATAAAACCATAGTCACATGTTGTTTCTTTCAGCCTTCCTTGCGTTGATACATGGTGCACAGCTGCTGTTTAAGTCAAAATGTCCTGTGGTGATGCACACTGAATTAGTAGAGAGGATGTCTAAACTGTAATTACTTTAAAAGCTGAATAACTTCATTATGAAATTACTTTTTTATAATTCAGTGTTCCATATTTTGACAGGCATGTCTTCCCTAAACATTGGCATTATTCCTGTCTGTCTTTCTCTGTGATTGTGTCCTCTGGTTAAGGCTGCCAACAGCATTTCAAGAGATCACCTGACTATAGCTTAGCACATAATTTATTTTTTTTCAGTAAAATTTATATGGTCACAGATATCTGGAAATTTAAACCTGTCTAACCCAAGCAGCCACTTTAATTTGCATAACATTATTATTGTGGCCAATGTTTTCTCACACAGCAATAGATTTAAAACATTTAATTAGTATCTGGCAGGTCTCATTCCGTAATTAAATTTGGTCCTCTATTTTTCTTTATGTCTGAAATACTCTTCAGTTGTCTTAGATATTTTCCTCCTAGAGACTAAAACTAGCAACATTTACAGTCTTCTGTTTAGGAGTGAGCCAAGTCCTTTTTTTCCCCAAAAAAATTTCACTGCAGTCAGTGCTGTCCAGAATCAAATACATAATTAAAACACAAATAAAAATAACAAAAAATAGTTATTAAATCTCAACCCACTCACCACCCCACAATTTGGATATAACTTTAGAGAGAAAAAGGAAATAAGAATGAAGTCAGAACAAAGATAAAATTAATAGTAACTTTCTTCAAAAGAGATTTAAAAGAAAAACACTGTAGAGGCTTTAAAAAGAGTTGTCAAGATAGGGATGGACAACAAAATTGACATTTTTAGGTTTACAAACATTAAGGAAAAACCACTATAAAGGGCTCGGAGGCTGAGACAGAGCTGAAATTTGATGTGATTAAATGCTCATTGAACTGAGATGGAAGTGAGACAGGTGATATAGTCCCAGGTCTTTGAACTTATGACTGGTGATGCCGCATTAAATTTACTGTGTAAACAGAACTAGCACAAAATATTTAAATTACGAACTGATTACATATTTGCACAATGGGATTTTCCAAAACCCCAGAAATATCTAGGAGACCTTATTTATCTTCTAGGGAACACATAAATTTGGAAGGTAATTTTCAATATAATAGAAAACAGGAATGAACATATTTTCAAATAGTAAATAAAAAGTACATATTTAAAGTGACAAAAGTCTTGTGGTTTATTTAAATATATCTATATCTAGAGAAGTAGGAACATGAGAGGTTATAATCAGTTTACTTCGTTGCAGTACATTCCTTAGCTAAATATGGTTTAACTGGCAGTATATAGTCTGCATGCAATATGTGGGATCTCACCTGCTGTTTGTTCTTGAAAGAAACAGAGAATAACTGTTTGGATTGGGTTTATTTGTCAAACACCTATCTCTGCTCTTCGAGGAAAAGCCTCCTGCCTTTAGTGCTCTGAATACAAGGTGTTCAGAAAGATCTGTCAGCAATGTTCCTAGATCAAAGGTGTTCAAAGGGAGATGTCATCTGGCAGAATCAGGACAACTGTTGAATGTGTTCAATGTGGGGTTTGTGACGTTTCCAGCATTTGAACTTGGCTGCTGTATTTCACTGAGTTTTTACTATGATGGGCTAAGTCTTACATAGAAAAGACAATTTTCTTTCAATTTAGCTTTGGCAGCTATGACCTGCCTAACCTGTGAGAGATTCTGTCTGTCCTGGGTCTGTCCAGGATTGGATTTCCAACAGCTCTGGGCTTAGAGAGCTAGCAGTGGGAGCGGAAGCTTGAGGTGGATATTGCTGAGATGTTCACTTTGTTGTTACATTGAGAAGGCACAATATCATTGCAGAAACTCTTGAGAAGTATCTGATCCAGTAAGAGAGGCAGCTGGAAGAGTCCAAGAGACCTTTAGGAGTGAGTTTTTTGCTGAAATATAAGGTCACCAGTAGCTCTTGTAAATATTCCATCTCCTCTCTTGAGAAATTTTTGCTAGAGATACTTTGACAATTTACTGTGCCTCTCCATCCTTTAGATTTTGAATGTACAATTTAGAATTGAATTGGCTTCATACAACATTTCTGTGGTAAATTTCCAGGTTGTTTGGTTTTGGTTTTGTGTTTGTTTTGTATTGGGTTTTTCTGAGGGGGTTTGTTGTTTGTTTGTTTGTTTTTCCCCCCCTTACTGAAACAGAGCCCACACTAGAGTGTGAAGAATGAAGATATGTAAGATAGAAGTTTTTAAGGGCACTTCTGAAGTACAGTGAGGCATCTTGACTAGCAAACCTGCATCCTTTGTACTCAAGCACCAAACCAACTAATGCTGACATAGCGTTTGGATTTAAATTAACTTGCTTGTTGCCTGCCAAAAATGCATAGTCCTTTAAGGCTGGTTTTGTGAGTAGTGAGCAGCAGGTAATGCCCTGTTTTTATTGCTTCTCCAGGAGCTGCAGTCCCATGGAACTTGTGCTGGAAAGGCAGGAGTGTGGTAAGGAGAAGGACATCTGTGCTATGTGGTTGTGGAGTGAACTATGTTAAAGAGAAATTTCCCATAGAAAATAACTTCAGAACAAGAAAAAATTTGAGTGAACACAATGGGTTGTCATGGCCTATGGTCTCAATGTGCCAGCAGTTACTGATAACATTGTACAATAAATTAAAGGAAATTTCTTAGGGGGTGATTCACATTTGTATTAAAAAATAGAATCATCACAAAGCAAACAGACCATAGCTCACTAAAAATCTATTGGTATTTCTAATTTCTAAAGCTCTACAGTTCTCAATCTCAGTATGTTAAAACACTTTAATAGGCCTTTTGTTGTTGAGGTCTGATGTTCTGCTATTATCCCATTACTTCAACCTAGAATTTCTTCATCCTAACTCTGCAGTTTTTACTGAATTTGATTATAGACTTTATATTACAATAACTGCCAAAGAGAAACAGTGTCTTCACTTCCCTGCTCCTGTTTAGTTGTCTCCAAATGTTTCATCACTATCAACATTTTGAGTTTTGCTGCATATAATTACCTAGGGTGTTGAAAAGATTTAATAATGTATCATTCATTTATGGGATTTACAAATGACAGCAATGGCTTTTTTTTTGACATGAACTGCACATGGGCAAAGTTTTCTGCCAGAACATAAACAGTAGAATAAAATGAGGGAGGAAGAGGGAAGAGAAAAAATGGAGGGGTAGGGAGAACCCAAAACAACAAAACAAAACCAAAACTATGGCTTCAGTTATAACATACAAGAGCAGAACTGACCTGCCCCCAGTTACAGTGGACAAATGAGGCTGGTCATTTGAACACCTGTGAAAGGAAAATTCAAGTAATTTGGATCCCTGACAACTTTAACCTTGCACTTCACACTATGTAACCAAAGGGTTCAAGAACATACAGGAAAGAACAGAGGACTTTATGGGCTATCAGACAAATCTTTTAAATACAGTACATGCAAAATAAAAGCAAAGTAGATATTTTCTTATATTTTTAAGGATATTTTGAAATCAAGCCTTTCTATTTTTCCTGCAGATGCACTGAAAATCAGGATATTTAAATTCATCCTGCCAGTGCTAGGGTGTGTTTATTTCCTTTTGATGCTACATTAGCCATCTCTTTGTCTCCCTCAGGGGCACTAATGGATGCAAAGACATAGCATAGACAAAGATGAAGGTTTCAAAGGTTTGACAATTGGTCTGTAGTGAAGCAGATGCCGAAAATCAGATTTATGAGACTGCAGTAGGAAAGCATCCTTATGAAGAAAAGCAGTGAGGACACATTGACATCGATGTGAGAGCAAGTCTACAGGCAGTGTGTCTGCAACAGACTTTCTACTGCTTTATGCTGTGGAGGCAGCTGGAATAACAAAAATATTAGACAAACAGTTCCTCAGAACTAAGGAAGCCACAAATCCATATCCTACATTCTCTATTTCCATTTCTCCCTTTATAGATCTTCCTATTATAGCCCTCTCCAGTTCCAAGCCAAAATATCAGCTTCTTCCCTTTTCCTGTCCTCCCTTAAAGCCATTTCAGAACCTACAGCCCCTTCTCTAAGTACCACTGGCCTTTAATTTGTTCCCAGCACCCTTGCACTGCAATGGCCCTTCTTCCCTGCCATGTCTCATCTGCTGTGGCTTGCTCAGAGCTTCATGTCTGGCTGTTTGCCTCCCAGAAGAAGAAAGAGACTTTATTACCCCTACATTTCCCTTTTCTGGTGCATGAATATGCTATCTGTGCTTCACTTGGGTACCTATTCGGTAGCTATCTATCTAGCAAAAAGGAAGTAGAAATCAACTTCAAATTAGTAAAAACAGTTGGTATATTTTGCAACTATTTTATAATAATAGAATATTATGATTTTATATTTTATAATAATAGAAACCCACTCAGCTGGATCACCAACATAGTCTGGATGTGACTGTGTTAAGTGAGATGAATCCTCCCTTAGAAATGTCACAACAGGTGAAATATAATGTGTGCACAAATCTTTCCAGAATGATTCACTGTGCTGATCAATCCAATTTTGTTTCAAAATATTTGCAAAAATATGATGAACTAGATAATATGTAAAAAATGATGCGAACCAGAAGTCAACTCCGCAGATCTCTTCTACTGGTTTCAGAGCAAGTTTTGCCTAACTCAGGATTTAAGAAATTTGGGTAGACCTCTTATTCTGTTCTCCCTAAAACAAATAACATCAATACGAATTGTTTGGTGTGGTCCCAGAAGAGTTTTGGAAACAAAAAACTTTCTTTCTCATGCCTCCTATTTTTAGAGCTTAAATGAAATGAAAAGGGAAAACTTCTTGCCTGCATTACAAGGGGAAAAGTGTGAGGTACCAGCAGGTGGTGCTCACACAACAAATAAGCAGGACCCGTAGGCTCGGCTTTAAGGCCAACACTTCAAAAGTTTTCCTCCCAGCTGATACCATTACCACATCACTTTCTAATTTTAAATATTGTCTTCTTATTGCTGTGGCGGCTGAGAGCTGAAGCTGTGTGCCAATGCCACACAGGTCCAAGTTCTACATACATAGAGACCAAAAAGACAATATACAGCATTCTGTTGTTCCACTTGCTCAAGCAAACAGGTTAAAAACATGTTACATAGCAGCCATGGAAATTGTCAGGAGTTTTGACAAAATGCTAACAATGAACTAAAGATTGAGATGATTTCTTTACCTTCAGTATAGTTCTCACCTGTGTGAATACCTTTGTATTACTGCAAACATAAAGAGACATGCCTGAAAAGTTGCATTATATGGCAGGCACTTGAAAAAGGATTTGTAGAGAAATAGTCTTTATATAGAACAGCATTCCTACCATTTCAACTTGTTATCTAAAATTGAGTCATTTACCCTGTAAATTATTCAAAGAAAAACATATTTCCCACACAGTCCTCTTAAGATAAATATCTCACAGTTACACAGTTGTGGAAAGTACTAATTGTCCTTGGGTCTTTTTCGCTCCTCTCAGTGCTGAGTTTTACCATAAATTAAGGTGAAATTTTGGGAAACATCAGTTGAAATAAAGGCAACAAATTATAATGAATTTAATCCCAGGAAATAGTAATTTGTTCTTTAATTTGCTAGTGGCAATTGCAATGCATGGATTTGTTAATTTCCTATCTCTTATAAGTAGAATCGCACACAGTTCTCACGCATACTTTCACATTATTTGCACTGAGTATTATGAAATGTGATTAAGTCCCCTCCCAGTTCTTCTGGAAACAAGTATAGTCCTGTCTTGGGGTTTGGGTGTTTTTATTTTGTTGTTGTTTTTGTTTTGGTTTGGTTTTTGTTTTTTTGTGGGTTTGTTTGTTTGTTTGTGTTTGTTTTTTGTTTGGTTGTGTTTTGTTGGTGGTGGTGTCGTTGTTTGTTTTTTTTTTTTTTCCTTTTTAGATAAAGATCCTAGTTACAGAGTAATGCTCAGAAAGACACATCTGGGAACAAAAAAATCACATTAAACTTTGTTCTGGACCCTGGGGGGTGCTTGTTCCTTTTTATCCTTTGCTGTTTCTTCCTTCGTGAAACACAGCTTGACATGATCCTCTTTTTCTCAGAGTGTACCAGGGGATATGGGCAATACTTCAATCTCATTCACTTGAGCTTCTGAACTTTAATTCAGTGCAAGCTCTAGAAAGTCGTCTACAGGCATACTGCCCATGCAACCTTTCCTTTCATTTCTGCATTTTGCATTTCTCATCTTTGTCAGTTCTTTAATCTCCCTTCGTTACTGAAACAGTAAATGGAAGCAATGAGAAAGGAAAGAAGAATTAAAGGAGGTGAATAACAAGAGATAGCTGTTGGCTGCTACTCCACAGCCACAACAGTATCTTCTAGGCTCTTACAGACAAATTATAGAAATTTGAATCTACAAATCACCCTCCTATTAATCTGCAGTAGTGGGGGCAGCCCATGGTGGAGTCCTAGAACCTGCCACACGTTGCAAGCTGAGAGATGATGAACACCACCAGTGCATGTGAACTTTGGAGAAAGACACCATCTGAAAAATGTCTATAAAGTAAGAATCCTGGAAAAAGAGACATCTCCAGTGAGTCTTTGAAGTGCTCTGTACAAAGCAAAAACACAGGAGTTCAGGGAAGGTCAATTGCTATGGCACAAGCTTGTAGGTTGATGCTTGCAGGTTTCTGCACACTAGAGTAGCTGGGAGTCAACTGCAACTTATTTTTAGAAGCAAAATGGTTTTCTTCCATTAATTTCCTTTTTTTTTAATATCAGGTTTGACCCTTGTTCAATCAGGATGAAAAATTAAAATCTTGAAATATATTTGTGAGCAAAATTACATAGGTCATTTATTTTTAGTGATTTCTTTGTTGTTTTGTTTAGATAGTTTGAAGTAGCTTGAATTTCCAAATGAGTAACTTACTAGAGTTGGAATATCCCAATTAATAATGATGTTAATGTACATTTTGATGGGTTCAAAATATAATTCTCCAAAAATTTTTTTTGACAAATATTTATTGAAACCAAAGCCCTTTCCTCACTAATATGTCAGCTCTGACAATCTGGCACTTTGCAGTCAAAAAAATCACTGGAGTTGCAAAGTTCTGCTCAGATATATTTATAACAGGGAAAGGTTGGGCAGTTCTGCAGTCCTTCCCCTTCGCTCTTCCACATAAACAACTCTGAAAATTATCTTAAGGTTCTCCAAGTTCTTCACCTAATAATCCAGTCACTCACCTCTGAGTGAAGACACTCTCTTGTTATCTGCCTTGCTGTGGCATTATGTTTCAGCCTGTCTAATGTGAAATTACATTCCTGCCAAATATGTTAACAAATTTTGGTCCAGCTAGTGAAAGTGCATGGTAAAAATGGTCCCAGGTTGGACAGTGAGGGAAGTTTTATTGTCCTGTGGTGATGCATGATGCTGGACATCCTCCCATTCACGACTAATCAGGGAAGAGCTGCAGGTTCCTACAGCACTAACAAGCAGCATTAGCAGAGCCTATATTATTAAAAGAGTTTCTGAAGAGTTAATTCATGCTTCTGTTGTGATTTATCATTTATCAGCTACAGTCTGTCAATGGGTCACTCTGCTTTCAAAAAACAGGTTGCTGGAAGTTTCCCCTGGTGTGTTTATGTAAACCTCGATTCCTCTCTCTGACTTGTGTTGTATTTAAGTGAAAAGCACTTTATAAAAAGGGGTCTTCAGCACTCCTCATTCTCCATTTTACTGTGTAATACTACATGATGAGATACAAGTAAAGGCAAAACCTTCCCAAGATGGATATTCCAAGGCTGTACAGTTATAATGGAGCCAAACGCCCTGGAAAGACTCTTCCTCATGGAATATTTTACATAATCCAAATCTCATGCATGATTGCACAAGTAGTGGCTATAGGACAATTTTGTCCTTGTTTGAAATTACTCGATATTACATGGCACACGTTTCTTATTCTACTGGATTTGGATCAATCTGCTGTCAAAACTTTGCAAGTTTGGTCACTGTTTGAAACTGTTGATTTATTAAGGCTTGTTTTTATGTAACTCTACCCACCTGACTGTGGAACTACATTTGATATTGCTAGTTGCACCAGGTAGCTGGCATTTGTCCAGGAATCAAAGATACTAACAAGGTGTAGCACCTTCAGATACACTGACATTAGTCTGGCAGACTCAGAACAAGTGCTGTTGGTGAGCACTATTGGCTACCCCTTACAAGAGACAAACAATAACAAGATAGAGATCTTTGATCAACAGAGAGATTTCTTTTGCAGTGACACCTCTGGCACAGCACATCTGTGAAACAATTAGATGCTACATTTGTATTAGGAAAATAAATGAACTGATTTTTATTGTGAAATATAAGGGGGAAATGGTGAATTGCTCAACAGAATATAGTTGCATTAAATAATAAAATATGAGCATATTTTGGGCCATTGAGGGACCTTTCTGTATTTCTGTTATTAGTAATGACATTAAGCTCAATTTGCTTGTCTAAATATACCCTGAATTTTCAAAACCTTTCCAATGCTGAATGTGAATATTGGATTGCACAGTTGAACATCTGGATCATTTCAGTCATCATAAGCTGCTTTCAGTGCTTACCAAGGAGGCCAGTATAGGGAATTTGTACTGGAGGCTTGATTGAGCGGAAGGTGTATGCTGGTTTCAGGTGAAGTATGGATTACAGGATTTGGCATTGTGATCTGTGACTTGAAGAGCTTCTCCTTGTCAACTGCATGGACATAACTATTTATGTGTGCTCTTAGTGCATGACAAAAATAAAGAAACATGATTTAGATTACCCATCTTTAAGTGAATATTGTAACCTTACAAAAAGTTCAAGTTGGGGGTTTTGGTTTAGGTTACCATACCTTTGAAAGGGTTAAAAGTAAGAGTGTTGAAAGAGATGTGTTGTAACAGGAGCAGTTCAGTCACCAGAATAATTATGCTGGTAGCACAGTCCAAAACTTTTTCACATGTAGACAAACTTGGAGAGCCTTCAGGCTGTAATGTGATCTGTACAGGTTAACTGTTCCGACACAGTTAATCATTGTACCTTTTGGTACAACTGGCAGTGAAGTTTGCTAGAAACCAACAAGTGAATACTATAGAAAGCAAAATTCAAAGTCTGAATTCTGTGAATGTTGGACAGTTGAAATTTACAAGGAAACCTTCGTTGTATTTTAATTTACTAAAGTTATCAATTGCTGCTGTATTTTATGTACTTCCACCACAACTCTGAGAAAAGTCAGCACATTTATACTCCCTGCAATAGAACTTTATGGCAGAGCGGCTGATTTTTTTCCGAGTTACTGAAGTGGCTACAGACAGAAAAATGTCTAACGTGATTTAGTGTCTAAATACTTTTTAAAATCTGGTCATAAGTGATGTGCATAGGATTATGGTGCAAACCTGTGATACAGACTTGAACTGAAGTTTTAGAAAAGGTCTGTCTGTTCCAGAAGCATACACCAATATTTGCCAATTTTTACAATGAATTTATTTCCATCAACTTCTGACACAGCACAGGTTCTCTCTTGTTTAGCTTTGCTAAAACTGAAGATGAAACAGCTTCCTTCCTATTTTAACAAACTACCTTTTAGCATCCTGAAAACTCACTTCTAATGCAGAGTTTCTACCTTCATTCTTCTTCTGAATATGCATTTAACTCATTTGTTTTTTGACTTTGAGAGACCATGGCATGAGGTCAATACCAAGAAGTGGTCAGAATTTTAAACATAGACGAGAGACAGACTTTCTGTTGACATTTGAAAAAACTTGATCTCTTCTATTAACCATATGCAGCATAGGTCAGTTAAAAATTAAGGGAGGATGGAAGTAAATTATTTCCTTCTTCATGGTTTAAGAAAAGGAAAATGAATCTGAAATTGAAAGGTTTTTTAACAAACCAGTCTCATAGGGCTGAATAAATTAAACTGTCAGACTTTAGTCATTACACATCTTCCTGTGTGAAGCATGGAAATTGGAAGCACAGACTGTGCATATTATGTTAATACTATTTACTCTACTTGGTATCCATGACGTATTCTGGTGAGTCTAAGCTACAAAAGAATTATGCCTTACAGAAAAGAAAGAGAAATAAGGTTAATGAAACGGCATCTTGGCACTATAGCTAAGTAAAACACATCTCTGACTAGAGTGCTGAACAGTATTGGGGGTATTCATGAGCTATTCTGCAGATGCTATGGCTCACATTAGCATGTATAACACCAAATCATCCTGTCAAAGAACCCTTTCTCTGTTCAATGGTGTAACAAGGCATTGATTGTGATTGTTGGATTATAGAGTCTGTCTACTGAGATTTGTGCAAGATACTAAAATGACACAAAGGGCCATATTCTTCATGAGAATCCTGAAGTGCAACTTTCATAAAATATGTTGTCCCCAAAATATCAGGGAAGACTACATTTAGAACCAACTTTCTGTTTTGTTATGCTTTAGTATTCTGTAATGTCTTACATGATACTTTAATTTCACAGTAAACAAACTTTTCAGTTCCACCAAAGAGATATTTGTGTTAAAATCATTTACAGAAACCCTAGTGATTTCCCCCAGGGTAGAAACTTACTTTGTTCTATTGAGTGACATCCTGAAGCCTATGAGATTATTTGAAAGTAAGATTTTTTTCAGGTAAAGATGAGACAAAGTTAATGAGTGTTTTTTTATGCTGTACATTGCATTGACTTCAACAGAACAAACACCAAACCACTATTGGATGTTAAATCATTCTTTTATGCTATATAACATAGACCTGCTAAAACACAGAGCTGATACTTCAGGAATTAGTGACTGTCTCTAGGTCTACAGTTGGCCTCGCATCCTCCATTATGCTGGCACCAACTAGTTTTACTTTGGGAAACCTGAATATTTATTATAGTCACAAGAAGACTGAGATAGCATTAGTGAGCTAATCCAAAATAGATGCAAGCTGCAGTATGGATGTGCAGGTGACACTCATGCTCTGCTCTCAGCACTGCAGTGTCCTGTGCAGTTACATGGTGATTCTACAGCTGGAACACAAATGATCTTATTACATTTTCTTTGGAGTCAACTCCAAGAGTAACAGCATTGCAAAGACAGGTAAGGCCATGGCACTGGGAGCCACCTGTTCTGCATTGTGACTATTAAAGTCCCATTGTAACTTTACAGGAAAATGAAGTGCTGAAAGGGCTTTTATGCCTATTAGCACTAACCAGAATTCCATGCAGGCACCTCACTGTGTAGTGAGTGAGTAGATCAGCATCCGTCAGTCCTGCCACCAGAACAAGGCACACTTCTGAACAGATGAGAGGGGTTGCTCCCTCCAGCCAGTCACAAGCACTTGCTCCCATCTTCCCAGAACAGTCCTGAGGGCTTCCAGACCAAAGCTGTGGTGGGTATGCTTTGTATTATGACTGGAAAGGGACAGCAATGCCTTTTACTGGCCATGGGAAGAATTTTCTGGGTCTTGAAATAGAAGCACTTATAAAGAAAGTTTGTTTTCTGAATCTGAACAAAATTTTAGAAAGAAATTCTTTACTGTGAAGGGAGTGAGACAGTGGAAGAGGTTGCCCAGCGAGATTGTAGATGCCCCATCCTTTGCAGTGTTCAAGGCCAGATTGGACAAGGCCTTGAGCAACCTGGTCTGGTAAGTGGTGTCCCTGACCATGGCACTGGGGGACTGGGACTAGATGATTTCTAAGGTTCCTTTCAACCCTTAACATTCTACAATTCTATAGAAGCATTCTGGAATGAGTGAAATGGTGAGATGTTTTCACTGTACTTTGTTTGTTTTCAAAGTAAGACAGAATAACCATTTTCTTCCACTCGGTCCCCAAAAGAATGGGCACTCAAGGCTGTTACATATTAAACAGGAGTACTTAGCTGGTGCTGCTGACTGTGAGAGTTCCAGACAGTCCATGGACTGGCCTAGAGATGTACAAAAACAGGTGAAAGGTCAAAAAGGTTAGGAAAAAAATAGGTAAAATTATACATATTTAGTGACAGTAAGTGTGGTGAATGGGAGATGGGGAGAGGTGGGGAGACATTCTTGTGACTTCTAAGAGAGGCTCAGAACTCGAGAATTTTATCTGAGAGCAATTGAAGTCCTGCTCATTTCTGAAAATAACATATTTGATGTCAAGGAAACTTCTGAAAGAAGTTATGAAGCTGTGTACATTGAGAATTTTCTTGCCCTTGGTGTGCATCTTGAAGGTTGTATTTTGATACAATTTGGAGGCAGGTATTTCTGCTGAAAGAAACTAGAATTTTCTAATCCATTGGTCACAGACACAAAGTGACCCAAAATTAAAGTGTAATGATGGCTCTATTTGATGTAATATATAAGAATCAATTTAAAAGTGACATATAGCATTATTTTGAGAAGATTCTAATTTTTTAAAATTTAATTAATGAAATTATTTGCATTGAACACTGTGGAGTGCTGTGAATTAATTTGACATTGACATTAATATTTCTCTTTAAACTAGCATAACCTATTCTTAATTTGCTTCGCTGATAAAAATATACAGCTGTAATAAATTTGAGGATGAGAGGAAATTACCAAGTTCCAGAAGGTTGTTTCACAGCATGTTTTACCAAGTGAAAATTTGGACAGAGTATCTAGAGAATCTATAATATAATTTCTCTTTATTAACAGTAAAAAAAAAAAGTGTTACTACCTTCACTTTAGATTCAACAACAAGTAAGACAAAGTTATGACTAGATAAATCTAGCATGTGGAAAGAAGAAAAAAGCCCAAATATAATTAAAAGTAATATAGCCCCCAGTATACTACCTTTGTTTAAAGAAATAGAACAATAAAGGAATTTAGGTGACCACATCATGGGAAAAAGGAGGAAAGAGAGGGACTTTAAGGGATACCTCAGGTACTTTTGGAGCTGACTCAGTGATGAATATACTTAATATACACTGTGTTGATTTTGCTGTTTCATTCTACAGTTTCATTTGAATGGGTGGTGGGGAGTCACAAAATTCACTCAATAAGAATTATGTTGCTGCAGAAGAGAAATATCTTAGAAAGAAATAAGACTATGCAATATATGTGTCACTTAGGAAGTTATACTCTAATTAAAAGAATTAATCCTAGGCACATTTACATGAGAAAGGAAGAAATAAAGGAAACTCGGTGTGGTTTTGTGCAATGTTAATTTTACTGGACTTTATGCTTTTGTCCAGACAGCACATGTGGGCTGTAGAATACAAAACGAGGCTGGAAAACTGCTGTGCATCTGCTTTGCTTTGTTCTGAGGGACTGACAAATATGGTTCCCACCAGACTTCAAAAGGCCAATCTAAATGGTTGAAAGATATGAAACTTTGGAACAGTATAAATACACACGAAGTGTTAAAATAAAATGTTTAAATCCAAACAGCAGGACCTTTCTATAATCTACAAATATTCCACTACATAAACAGACCCCCTCAGAGTGGCAGAGATTGTAAAGGGAACAAGTCTTCCTTGAAGGAAGCCTTTTGCAGAAAGCTGGCATTTGTGTTAAAATTGCTCTTTGATGTAGACTGCACCAATCTGACAAGCCTCACACCACTGTGAAAATCATTGCAACTGCTTATCGAGCAGGGAAAATGTCAAAAAGCAATATGATTTATTTGCCAGCAATAAGAAAAGGCACTCTACACTACAATGGGCTTAACCTAAGGCCATTTAAATTTAACATGAGAATTTTATAAGACCTGAGCAACTACACCTCCAGGAAATCATGGGGAAGAACAAGTCACTTCATCAACTTCTCCTGACTGTGCTAGTGCTTCAGTGGTGTTCTGCTTAATGTTTTCTCTCTCACCTCCATCTGGTGCTGGTAGTAGCCAAATGTTGATATACTTTGCTTTCCTGATGGAACAAAATAACCATTTTTACAGCCCCATGTCCTCCTTTTACAGCAGATCCATCAGCAGCATTAAGGGTTCAGTAAAAGTGCTGGGCAAACCCTGGCATCTGCACATCACTGCGGTCAAAACGGGCCACCTGAAACCAGTGCACCCAGCTATGCTCCAAAGGTGAAATTTTGGGCAAAAGAGCCCTGGGAAGAGAAAGAATTGTGATATTTCCTTTGCATGGGAGAGGTTTTTTTAAAGGGAAGGACTCAGGACATTGCATAGGGATGTGGGGCTCTTCCAGTGAAATGAAATACAGTAGCATTTTTTATCTCCTCGTTTAAATAACAGAGTGCAGGACTGCATCTCCAAGGCAGTGGGAGCTAGTGGAGCTGAAGCAAATAGACAGGTGACAGAGGGAAAATCCATAGAAATGCCAAACTTTGGGATCTGGCCATGCTGTTGTCTGCACTACATTCAAGAATAAAACGTATCTGGATGAGATAGAGTGAGCGACATTTTCTAAGCATTAAGGGATTTTGGATCTAATATCTTGCAAACCCTCAGCATCAGGTATGATTCCCTTGCTGCCCTTAAAAACCCCAGCCACTGGAGATACATGTTATATTTGGAGAAGTATGGAAATATCCTGCCTACATTGTAAATATTATAGCTTTGAAAACAATACAATGAAACTTTTCAGGTGGTCCAGCCATGTCATCCATGGTGATTGGATTGAGGTGGGGTTTGAGCCCTGCCACATTTTATTTTTTTTTATGTAACAGTTAAATATTGGGCCATGCAAATGTGTGTGGAGAAGAAAAGCCTTCAGTCTCACTTTTCCCTAGGGACATAAAGTGCATAAGTATTTCAGCCCTCAGTGCTTCATCTGGCATTATTGCTGGTGTTTCCTTTGTGAAACGTGGTAGGCCAGAGGGATTTGTCCCATGAAGCACCAAATGAACCCTGCTGCTGTACATGATCTTTTGGATATGATTACTTGGATATATTTTTTAAATATTATGATCATTTATTCTACAAGCCAAATTTATCTTGCTAGCCTGAGGTTAGAGTCAAGGTAGGACTGAACACTGGCATTTTAACAATATTTTATTTTGTAAAATTAGGGCTATGTTTGGTGAATTTTATTATGTTACAAAACTAAAATGAAGAGAATGGATAACTTTTTTGCCTCTTCTTCCCAGAGGTTTTTATACTGACATTCATCAAAGGCAGCATAGCCTTAAAAGCCCATACAACAGCCTATTCTACTCTGTTCCAAGAATATGTCATGTGGTTACATACTGAACAGGGCTGTGTGCAACAGAGCAGACTTAGCTGAGATGACTGGAGAAAATGTTATCATTAGCTCTGTAGGCAAACAACATTAGGAGACAGAAAACACTTGTGGAAGCCAATATGATTAAATCACTGCTTGCTAGTCACGATCACGTTGCATGCCATGTCCAAAAATATCAATGCAGTTATTGAAGGTAGGACTAACAAAGAGTGCAAGTGTCACATCTTTGAGGCAGGAGAAAGCATCAGACTTATCCCCTCCTTTTTTTTTTTTCCTTTTTTTTTTTTTTTTTCCAGGCTAAGAAAGAAAAAGTCTTGATTAAAGGAAATGATATCATGGGACTTTTCTAAGCAACATTCAAGATACAGAATAGAAAGTTCAGTAGTAGAAATGAATCAAAACGTCAAGTAGATATTGTTAGGAAGTCTAGCTTTTGCAAAAGCTTCCTCGTGATTTCCATGCTAATTAAGCAATAGAAGATGAAGTTCTTTCTCTGGCAAATTACTGTACTTTAACAACACTGTGGGCTACAAGGTATCAGACAGTGTCACCTTAGGTCCAGAATCGATCTCACTGTGCAGTCGGCTCTGCCACCCAACACATCTGGGCTGCATCTGGCCACCAGTGGAAAAATCTGTGCAACACTGGGTAGCAGTGCCTGCACTGACCCACTCAGGCACTTGGATCCCCATGACTCTGAGTATCTTTGCAAGACCCTCCATTTTACAGTGTAGCTATACTATGAATTACATATAAATGGGTATATTAGAAGTCAAATGTCACTGACTTGTTTGTATCCACAGTACGTAGCATCTGACTCCTTTAAAGCAGATTTTTTCAAGGATAAACCCTGTTGAAACAGTCCCAAAAAGAACAAGCGAAGAATGAAGTAATGTGGGCACCCAGGGCTCTTTTTTCTAAATTCACTTCTATGCCCTCTTTCGTTTAACATCGTCCTGACCATGCAGTACGGAAGACATTCAGTCACATCATTCCAGCTCATATAATCTGCTACCTTCTTCCCATGCAGTGTCCTACTTGGCATGTTACACACCATTGTGTATGTTATTGTTTCTTGAAAGCAATGTTAATAAAAAAAGGGCTCATTCCTCACCACACTGCATGTGGTATATAGAAATTTGACATGTGTTCTCAGACACTGAATAGTATGTAAACAGATATGTCAAAAACTTCAGCCTGTGAACAATATCAGCTGTCAAAAAAAAATTGTATGTAGATTATATAATGAAATCTGGAAGAATGGAATTGGTTACCAGGCAGTGTTTTTAAATGTATCCATTACTAGTGATGAGACTTTAAATTCTTTCTGCTGCCATGCAATGAAATGAACTGTACTGAATCAAATGTAATAAACATTGAAAATATAATAAGTATTGTAGCCTGTTGTGAAAGAAGATGGTTTCCTTAGCAATAAAAATTATGCCAGAAAAGTACCCTTTCTCTTCTCTTGCTTTCTTTTTGGTAAATTCTCATGTTTACTGGCTGATAGGAAGAATCAAATATCTGCTATCTAGCTTCAACTGATGTAAACAGACACAAAGTGAATAGATTTCATGCTGATTAGTGACTGGTAAATTTTATACTTTCAGGCTCTACTTGAAATATTTATTTATAATCAATTAAAATTATTTTAATGTTATTGTGCGTTTCCTGATTGATGCTATGGGGAAAAATGTATTATGTAACTGGCACAAAATTTGAAATGGTGAACATTGGCATGTCATCTACATTGGTTTCAGGTCTCATACCATTAGTTCACATGAACATATTCAATGTTTAAATCAAATTCTCAGACTTTGTACTTGGGGGAATTGAGTCAGAAAGGATTCATACTCTCTCCCTATTCTAATAGATATTAGAAAATAAGTATCTTTTAGGTAGGGATTAAATTCTGTCTTATTGCATTCTTATGTGGAAACATTTTATGAAAAATCAACCAGGAATTCTGAAAACCTGTTTCTGACAGGACCTGATTCTTCTTTAAGGATATCCCAACACTTTTCTGGCAACATGAAAGAACTTTAAACCATGTATATTTTGCTCTTGAGATATAAGACAAACTTCCTTGTTATCCCTGGACAAAAAAGAAGTATGTATTTGTAGAGATAATGTATAAATCTATAACGCAGATTTTTAAAAAAGTAATGAGATTCTCTGTTAAAGCAACTACACACAAACTTGAACATTCTGTATTGCACTCCTTGAAAGAAGTAAACAAAACCAATCTTCTTCCTGTGTGTCTCTTACCTACAACTCATCTGATTAAGTTATGAACCTTAGAGCACTGTGTTGCAGGACATGCAGTGCTGTTCTTTTAAATAATAATCATAAAATATTCTGAACAAAGCTGAGGTGCACACAGCATACATTGCTACGGTTTTGAAAACATATTCAGAAATATGTAGATAGCACATTCTGAAAGAATCTGTACCTTGTGGGATGAATAGAGCAAGAGACTAAAGTAGATGCAGGTAAGAGCGGGTTCTGCACAAAGTAGTAGGACAGTCATGCTGAATTATAATGTCGTGAGTGGTCTGCAGTGATGATGATCAGGAAAGAATATTTTGTTTCCACACTTAGCAAATGGAATGGCAGTCTGATGGACAAAGCATACTGTGTGACTTAAGGACTACTTAAGACTCTGTGCAAAGTGGTTTAACACCTCCAGTAAATGCACATTTTAGTATGAACCAAAAGACCTCATACCTTAATAAATACGAGAAACCTTGATTCCAGTTTTTCTGAAATACTCATTATAACTGAAAATATATCCATTATTTAAGAGCTTTACATTCTTATGTTTTCATTCCTGCCATAAAATGTCTGTGTATGACTGAAAGATAGTACTTTAATGCCTTGTTGGGCAATGGATTGGATGGCAAATATGTAAAGTACATTGGCCCTTGAGCCTTTGAGATACTTGGAAAACAGTACTGATTTTTTGGTAGGAAGTATAAATGAGTCTAATTTGAAAAGAAAGCTTTCCCATGAAAAGCTGAGCCAGGAATATCCTAAGGGAAATGATCAGATGAATATTATCTCCATGAATTTCCTCTTTTCCTGTGTGTCTGTCTTCCAGACCAGCTTGGAGCAGACTCCAAAATTTGATAAATCCACATGAAGTCATCATTCTCTGAGGCTCTCAGAAGAGCTTCATACAGAACACCAAGCTGTTGACATTACTGTATTGGTCTTGACAGGATGAAGCTGACAACAGCTCAGGTGTGTGTCAGGGTTCTCTCACATTACATAGGGGTCATTAAATATTTCCAATACAATCCCTTTACCAGGAGCCTTTAACTGATAATTTCTATTTTCTGAATATGGAATTCAGCTTAGAGTTCTCTGGTATGACATTTAAAAAGCATAGCCCTTGACCCTTCCAGAGTTAGTTCACCTTCTTTTTGCAGGCTCTTATTCCGTGCATTGAAAGCAGTTGTCTTTGCTTTTGAGTGACATCCACATGTCAATACATATTTTCCATTATAGAGGGAAAAAATGGTTTCATTGTAATGGTTTCATTAGATAGAAGTCCAAAACATTCTGCAACTCTTTGCTCTCAATAGGACTTTATTTTCTTTTTAGCCATGTAAAATTACAGTATAATTCTTTATTTGATTTCTGAAAGGGAGTGTTTTGATGCAAGAGATAGCACAAACTGTATATATGCTCTTAGGGATGCTTTTCCTCCATTCATTTATGTTGCCTTTTCATTTCCCAGTACTTCCATGCTATCGGTGGTATTGTTGCTAGTTGCTGATATAGTGATATGTACTATTCTACAGGTCCATTAAACAATAGAAAGTGTTTGGTTTTATATTTTTTTTTTTTCCCTGAAGAACAATGTCAATTGTATATCTAAAGATTCATGATGTTTTAAGTCGTATAACACCAGCTTTCAGTGCTCTTTCTTTTTTTTCTCTGCCTCTTTATTTAATTTCACCACTGCCCTGCATTGGAGTTGGTCAAGGATTGCAATGTCATTGCTAAATCTATCAATTATTATGTGAGAATTGAATCACAAGAACCATTTCAGACTAGAAAGGAAGTCCCAATTTTATATCACCTTTTCTTCTCCCAGATATCCCATCATTAAGTATGGGATGTAAAGTGCAATCCCAGGGTGTCCTAAAAGTCCCTTGGAAGGACTGGTCACTGAGTAAAGACTGGGGTAGGTTCACTTAGAGAGGCATTTTCACCAGACAGGAGTGAAGGGGCTGTGCCTGATGTGTTACCCCACAGCAGACACAAACCCAGATGGCCAGTCCCAACCCAGCTCATCCCATAGGAAATCTCTCCACGCAACTTTGCTGACTTCCATGCTTTCTCCAGACTCCCAGTCAACTGCTCTACCTGCTCCATAGGTCCAGATATGCCTTCAAAAGCCTAGCAGTTTTCAAAGATTCCCTTCCACAAAGGTCCTCGGTGAAGATTTTGGAAGGAAATTGAGGACAGAGGACAACATGTCAAGGCACTTCGATGGTACTTGTGCGTCCCTTCCAACGTAGAATATTCTGTGACTCTGTGAAATGCTGAGGCTGCTCTGGTGGCTGAGAAAGCATATAATTGGTGAAATGTCACAATCCAACTGTGGTGATGCATAAAATTTCCTTCCTGCCTTCTCAGGCAGTTCACAGCATCGGGGGAGAGCACTTGAAGGGAGTGTTAGGCATTCCTTGCAGTGGTGATAGTGCTTAAATTGGGCAGTGGCATTTTCAGGTTTTCAGATGAAACTTAAAATATCACAGCTGGCAGCATTTCCAGCATCAGTTGCTAAAACTCCTGTGATAAACTGAGTTTTCACTTCTCCTTTCTGCATTGAATAAATTGAATTCCCTTCAGCTTGCTACATGATGCATATTCAAGACCAGACTTCAAAAGTTGTGTTTCTGTCTGGGCAGCACCGACATTAAAAATCTTCTGGCTAATATATGAAGTAGCTTCACCTTTCTGTCCTCAGCAATGACTTCCCTGTCTCCAAATGCCGCAACTGCACAGTACCACATGAGCTACCAGTAGTCTTTCACACTTGAAGTAGCTATGTGTCACTGCTAAAGGCTGTGTGTCATTAAAATACGCTTTGCCTTTCTTTGGTGTGTGAAGGCCTAAGGATATGCATTATTCAAAAAAGAAAAATGCTCTTCCAAGACCTGGCTAGGCTTACCTAGCTGCTTCCTTTCCCTTCTGGAAAGCAGAGAGAACTTGCACTGTAACCATGAGTCAAAAAAGCATTTTCAGTGATGTTGTCTGATGCATTGCATTTAGCAGGCAAAATTAATACAAAACTCTGATTAGCATGAAGTCAAAGAGCATTCCTGTCACACAGCTTCTGCAGTTTCTGTGTTGCCAATGTCTGCAACATTTTTTTCCACTGTATAAATATTTGGTTGGGTTTTATTTGTATAAACTGTTTTCACTGCTTTGGCCACGTTTAAATTCACTGAAAGTAGGTACTGCTGCACTGAAGACAGTGGGAACACATTTTCATATCATGTGAGGAAGCTCACTTTCAGGCCACATGAGTCCTTTCCTGAGTGTGATCTATAATATTGCCTGTGGAGTTATTCCTGCCTGGCAGAGGGACTCTATTAGGATATTATGCTATTACAAGCTCCTTTTTACCTTCACTGTGATCTCAGAGGGACACTCTCTTACATTCTCTCAGACTTTCTTAGGAACTAATTTATCTTTGCAGAGCTTGCCCTGCTCTTTGGAAGGCAGAGGTTCTTTATAACTGAATCTGTGTCTAGGAACTGTTCTGGGGGAAGATATACACCTCCAGAATACTTTTTTTTTTTTTTTAGTTCGATATAATATGTTTTGTCTCCCTCTCTTTTAAAAACATTTACCATGATGAATAATTAATATGATATGGGCGCGCACAGCAACTTTTATCTGAAATCTCTTGTTTCAGGTGGAGGTAGGTGTTCTAATGATAGAAGCAGGAATGAAGCATTGAGAAGCATTAATTTGGGACAGATAAAGCTGTGCAGGTCAGATGCCACATGAGGTAAAAGCAATTTTGGGGAAGGAAGCAGCCACTGGAAGCAATGAAGAATCTCCCTTCTGAGTGTCCTTCACAAGGGAGGCAAAATGGCAAGTGAAATGCTGAGTGGGATTAGAGCTATATATTAGAGTTATATGTCACTGTAGGCAGAATGCAGTTATCTGTCTGCACAGCACAACTAGCTGTCTGCATGTTAGCTGTACTTCAGGTACAGCTAGGCATCCTGAAAGTGCCTGAGTTTATTGCTTTCCACATGTGGGAACATCATTTTGACAAAGGAACTTAGAAATTGACCCATAAAATGTGTTTGCTGAAACGCAGAAGTGAGTTTTCCTAAATTATATAAATTGCAAATGGGCATGAAGGGCATCTGATTTTCTACATGACTGAATATCCAGTTTCAGAAGACTAAAGAAGATGAGGCTTTTGCTGTGTAACAGGATCCTGACAGAAGCCTCTAGTTCATGAACACTGTGGTGAACCTTATGTTTCATATGGCCTTGTTGTCTATGAATCAGCATGTTACAATCTGTTAGGCTTTTTCGTTTGGTTGGTTTTTAAACTCATGGCAACACTGATGCATCAAGTTCATTTTTATATCTAACACAGCTCCCTAATTGAAGGAGTGAAATCTCTCCTCTACCAGGGGTTTGCACAAAGATGAAACATGCCAACAAAGCAGATAAGCAGATGCTTTCACTAAAGTCCCAAGGCTACAGAAGGATTATCTCTCTCTACCTAGATCAAATACATTGCTGTGAAATAGGGGTTCTTTGTATAAATACTGAATTGTAAACTAAAAGCTTCTCTCATGTGCAAAGCAGCCTAAGTGCAAAGCTAACTTAGCTCCATTCACTAGATGGGAGTTTCTTAAAGGTTTATTACACTACTAAATTAAAATTCTCTTTTATGGACCCCTACCATGGTAGCAGTGATAGCTGGAATGAAATATTCCGTGTTATACTCTATTACCTGGTAAAATTGATGAGCTGCCTGTTGGAAGTAGTCCTTGGCTTATACAGTCTCCCAAACTGTGCCTAGGAAATGTGAGAATAAGTGCAAATCAGGCAATGCCAAGTATATGCCAGAGACCCTTCTAATGTTAAAGAGCAAAAATGATTTCAGTTCCTGTGCGTGGGAACATTCTTCAGTGTCATTTCACTTTCTAGAAGGGAGGTCTGTGTATGAGTTCATTTTGTATGACCTATAAATGTATGTTTTGAAGAGAGGCTGGGGTTACACACAGCATCTACCGTGAAATTTGGAACAGTTTTTTTGTTCCTGCTGGCCATTTAAATGATTTACTACTGCATCCAGTGCCTAGCTCTTAGGTTAAACTTCTTTGAAAGTGCAAACAGATGTAGAAACAGATGTAGAGGATTTTGTTAGCAAAGAAACTACCACTGCTTACTAATGCCAGACAATTTTTGGAGGGAAGTTTATAGTGCACTATATTAGATGGATGGAGATGCACACTGGGATAGCTCCTTCTTTTTCTAGCAAAGCTAATCCATGGATCAGTTTCAGACCAGTGTGTTTGTTCTTTCCACAGCATTTTGGCTTCCATGAAGATCTTCTTTAGAAAAGAAGTAAGGTTGAAGTATGATTAAGAACTAACCTAACTTTTCCCAATAATAGGTATGGGGTAACAAGGCAACCTTGAGAAAAGCTAAAGGTGAATGGTAGTGAAGTCTCAAATGAAAGACACACTTTATCCATTATATTCACAGCCTTTCTACAGGAATGTATGTATGTTAAAGTAGTCTCAGGAGGGCTATGATGTTATTCCTTGCAGGCAGCAACATCACGCTGTGAATTAGAAGTAAAAACATAATTAAAGTGGAATATGAAACTACATGGTTCTCATAGAGCTGTTGTACATATTATATCAAACTTTCTCTGGATGCACCTAGAAAATATCACAAAATATAGAATTTAAAAAAGGCATACATTTATATCTAGGAATTATTTTAAATGGATGATCTACTTATGCATATAGAAACATATTTTAATTGTGGGTTTTGTACAGAAATTTGAGACAGTTAAGCATACTTGCATGTTCTCAGCTGTGTGAAGTTACGGTTTACTCACTCTCCAACACTTTCAATGCTCTAGACAAGAAAGCACAGTTTGTCTCCAAGTCACTCCTGGCAGCATTAAACTATGCCAGTACACTGCAAAGAAAGTTTGACGTTATCTTTGCTTTTATTCAGGCCATGATACGGAAATGTAAATGTTTCTATGTCCAGGATGTGTTGGTGTTTTTATTCTGACTCAATTCCATGGCAAAATTTTTAATTAAATTCACTAAGGCAAATACACCAACTAGGGGATCATTTGGAAACAGTAGCAAGAATACAACTGAAATTATTGAATCTGGCCTGATTAACCTCATTTGGTACCCACCTTATCTTACGGTAGAGCTTGATAAAGATCAGAACTGTTCATTGTAATTAAAATAAACAGATCCATGTAGCTAGAGGAGCTGCACTATTCACAAATGAATAGCTATCACTTCTGCTAGGCTAGGTTTATAACTGCAGTAATCAGAAGCCATATTAACATTAGGTGTTCATCCCTTTAAAAAACTTGGTTTGGGGACTCTCTATTGAAATCACACTAATTCAGATAGGTCTAAATGCCCCAAGTCCAGCATACATAGTCAGGTTCCAGTCTGATAGCCAAATACCACTTTGGCATGGTGCACACAAGTACCCTGCCTGTTTTACTCTGAGATCAAACAAGAGTGGTCCACGAACCCCTGGGGCTTGTGGCCAATCATGTGAAGCATGCTTACAAGGCCTACAAGGGGAGAAAGTCTTCTGTCAGATGACTTCAAGTCTACTAGTAAAAAAAACCTTAGCATTTCTAAGCAGTAAGTGGGAACTTCCTGGTCCCTCCATGTTTCCCTGGGCTGTGAAAGGGACAACTGTCACATTAGTAGAGTTTTTGATAGCCATGTGTGTAGGTAGGTACATGTAATACAGGGATAGCTTTGGTCATAAAGAGTTAACAGCCATCTCACTGTGGCTGCACATAGTGTAATGAGAAAAGCAATTTAGGCCATGGAAGTTTAAGGGGGTTTATTGACGAGGTAGATCATGCTGTACTGTTCCCATGTGGTTCTATAAGCACACCATCAGCCAGCTAACCCAGCTAGCAGCAAGTGTAACTCAGATGGATTTAATGAGATATATTTAATAAGTACATTCACAATCAGGTTCAACACACAGGATTTTTTGTTTTCCCCAGGCTTCTGACAAAGCCTGTGACCAGCTGTGAAAGTTAATTGTATGTTATGCTGTAACTGTCTGGAGCTGGCAGAAAACCTTTATCCTATGGTATATTTTTGTCCCTTGGCAGCAACACAGAAGGAAGTAAGTTTGAATTTCATTTTCCCCTGGTTTGATGTAGAACTAGTACAGGAATGTGCTGGGACATGCTTTTATGTTGCATTGAGTTCTAGATGTGCTCTTTAACGTTTTGTCTTTTTGCTTCCATAAAGTGGTATACTTTGTCGAGGGTTCATTCTCATTTAGCCCAGGTAAATCCTGCAGTAGTGCTTGCAGTTTGCCACTGCAGTCAACACTGAATTAGACTGTCTATATTCTTTTATATTCTTAAAAGGCTTGTTTTTCTCATCCAAGATATCACTTGGGTTTTTTTCTGCTTTGCCTTTGCATACTTTATCATCCTTTATTAATGCAAGTTATGTGGCTCGCAGTATCTGCATTCTAAGCCATCCTATTTGGCTTTTACTGTTCGAGCTATTTGAAATCATAGAGTGGTTTGTTCCAACAACAATTCTTACAATAAAATTATTTATTACAATCAGATTATTTGTATAGTTTCCTTTTCTTTGGCTTTGTATGTCGTGCCTGCTGCAGCTTCCTAGGGACTACACAATCATATCAAATCCAGAGAGCAGTTAACTTTTCTTTCGTGGAGTTTATATGAAGAATGTGTTTGGGTGTTTCTTATCTCATGGTGGGGTTTGAGTTTGTTCCTTTGCTCCTGTAAGCCCACAGATTGGAATGTCTTGCCAGAATGAGTGGGAATGAATGGATCGGATGGAATGAGCATGTTGGAGGATTCATTTCCTTGTGTTTCAGAAGCAACTGTTTTTTCTTTCATCAAATCAACATTTTATCATCAAAAAACACAAAGACATAATCTTCTTTTCTTGCTTCCCAACATTCCTAATAGATCAAATACTTTTGTGAACACAAGTTAGATGTTTGCAAAATAGTAATTATAATAGTGTGATTTGAAAGTTAAACACTAATTGAACTGCATGCCCTTAAATGAAGAATTTTAAGATATTTTCTTGTGAAGGTCTCAATTTTAACCTGCTCCTTACAGATTGTTTAGGTATCAGTGGAGGGGTTTTGCAAAAAGTATGTTCAAAGTTATTAAAAGCAGAATAAAATCAGTGTCCCCAAACCCACAGTCACACAATTTATCATAGAATAGAATCATAGAATTGTTTAGGTTGGAAAAGACCTTTAAGATCATTGAGTCCAACCATTAGCCTAGTACTGCCAAGGCCACCACTAAACCATGTCCCATGTACCACATCTGCATGTATTTTAAATATCCCCAGGGATGGTGACTACACCACTTCCCTGGGAAGCCTGTTCATTGTCAGAGCACCTTCTAGTAAAAACGTTTTTCCTAATATCCAATCTAAACCTCCCCTGGCACAAATTGAGGCCATTTCTTCTTACTCTGTCACTTGTTATTTGGAAGAATAGACCAGCCCCCACCTGGCTACAAGCTCCTTTCAGGTAGTTGCAGAGAGTGATAAGGTCTCCTCAGAGCCTCCTTTCTCCCTGGCTAAACAATCCCAGTTTCCTCAGCTGCTCTTTATTAAGACTTGTGCTCCAGACTTTTCACCAGCTTTGTCATCCATCTTTGGACATTTTTATTTGCCTTTAAAAAGAAATTAAAAAAAAAAAAGGTATTTCTGGTTGCATTTTGAACCTAAGCTGCACAGTCATCAGTTTGATCTAAAGTGGATCCTCTTAGACTGACTTGGTGTTTGTTTGTCTGACTTGGGCTCTTCTGTGTCCTTGGTGTGTACAAACCTGTTTCAGCAGTGTTCTTGCTCTTGCTCTGGGCAGTGCTAGGGCTGAGCTCAGGGGTTCCATGCAAGGATGTCACTCCTTGGTGTAACTTACTTTACAAAATGCATATTTAATTAAGCTTTAGGAATAAAAAAAGAGAAGGCACCTGGAGAAGCAGGAGCTCTGCCTGGAGGTGACAGAAGTTTTCAAAGTGTGGGGACTTCAGGTCAAATTAGCCCCTTCAACATGGAAATAGGTGCCTTGGACTGAGATCACCAGCACTGTGGGCACCTTGGTACTCCTGCAGTCCAAGTCCTGCAGGTAGCTCTACCTAAATACCAGGTGCAAACCTGCTGTGGCTGATCAGGGGCCAGAGGATGGTGTCTTTGACGGATTTCAGAGGAAGTGGAGGGGGATAAAAAGTAAGGGCAACAAAATCAGAGGGGAAAGGCTGTGAGGCTCACAGGACCTCTGTTTTTCAGTGTACAAACACAGTACTGATGGATGAGAACTGCCTTGTATTTGCATGCAGGCATGGAGCAGAAGTTTGTACTCCAGCAACAGGGGAAACTTTACAGGGGCACTTACAAATTAGTCTTTAGTGGGACAAATCTAAAGCTCATCAAGCACAGCCTTCCTTTGAGTAGGTAAGTATGCAAACCTGCTGGATTGGATGGAAGTTCTTTTTTGCACTCCCTGACATCTCTTAGGAGTGCCTACTGCCTTTCAGCAGGTGGCACTGGCACTGTCTGTCCCCGGCTGAAGCACTCCCAGGAAGTAAGGACCCCTCTTGCCATGAAAGCTGCTTGTTAAGTGAATGACCTGCTTCTGGTGAGGGGATGCTCTGTGGCTAATGGTGCCTAGATCGGTAAAGTCATTAACCTGCAGCCACAGGTGGAGTTACTAAAAATCAGGGCTCGTAAGGGTGATAAATTGCTCATTAAAAAGTTACCTGTTTTAAAGATTTGCAGTTGATAATTTCCCAGATTCTCTCCCTCTTTGTGCCTGAACCCTCTTGTCAGTCAGCTCCTGCTGTCCCTTCCTCACACTGACCAGTTCAGCCCATGTTCTCCATTCTTCATACCTGCTCCATGGAAGTGCAAATTCTTCTTTAGCATAGGTGAAGATACCTTGAAAGTGACATTATCTCCACTCTACAGAGCTGCCTATCCTTGATGTCCACCTGCAAGCTTTGACCAATACAGGACATGCCCAAATTTTTGTAGATAAAGCAAGCTTTTGCAAAATAACCTCTGTACTGTCTGTGAACATAACTGTGACCTGGGTTCAACCTGCATACCTGGTTGCTTCAGCTTCTTATTTATAAAGTATAAATCCAGCACTTATCAGGTGGGTTGGAATAAATTGGTTTAAAATTGTAAACTGGCATAAAATATTAAGCAATTTATACGGTCATGGAGAATTTAATCTCCAAGTTAACTTTAGAAACAACACTAAGCTAAAAAAAGGAAAATAAAGAGTCTATTGGGGGGTTTCTGCTGCTTAAATCCTGTGAAATATATGAATAAGTACCATCAAAAAAATTACAGATTTGTTGTTTAATATAATAGCATTATGATTATTGTTAGCATCCATAAGATAAACTACGAAGTGGTGTTAAAAACTGAATCATCCAGGAGAAAAAAAATCATCCATCTGATTTCTTAATGAGTTCTTCCAATGAGAATCCTACGCAGCCTTTACTCAGTAGGTGTCTAATCTGCAAAAAGTATTTTTATGTTCAGTGTCCCAAATACTGTATAAATATTATATATGAGCAAGTTATACAGTAAATACCATAAAAAAAGACTTTCCTTCCAATTATTATTATGTTTCTATTACTAGATCTTTTCACAAAATTTCAAGTTCCAGAATGAAGACAGATAATATAAAATAAGTATGTCATTAAATATTCCAGAAGATTTCTCTCTTGACCTGCAGATTCAGAGTGGGTTCCTTATAAATTCCATAAATGGAATGATTTTTATTTTAGTGCTCTGCTTCCTGTATTAAATGAGGGAAGGAGAGGAGTCACCATAACAACTGTTCTACCACCAAGAAAAGCAGCATTTACTTAAAGCAATA
Source organism: Scytalopus superciliaris (assembly GCA_013400415.1). Classification (NCBI taxonomy): domain Eukaryota; kingdom Metazoa; phylum Chordata; class Aves; order Passeriformes; family Rhinocryptidae; genus Scytalopus; species Scytalopus superciliaris. Next base: position 852,991 of record VXBX01006808.1, read on the forward strand.
CATCTATCATATAAATATATCTCTAAATACATGTTTGGAGCTCATTGTCAGAAATTGACAGTGATTACATCAGTGTCACCACAATAAAAACAAGTGAAGAAGCACACCAACATCTTTGTCCTGGCACCTCTAGGGCCACAATTCCTCCTCTTTATTTTCCTCACCTTACATGCACTTCACCAGGGATCTTCAGCAGTATTTCTATATAGCACCATATAGTTCTAATGTTTCTATTTTTCCTTAGTGCAATACCTAAAACATTACATGACAAAGTTTAGCAGAGAGCAATGTCAGTTTCTTTTGTTCCAAGTGGACCTAAATAGCTTGGCTATTTGCCTACATGGAAGAGCTGTCCTACTGATCCAGGCATTTTAGGTAGGTGAGTAGTCTTAGAGCATGTCAAGGCCTGGAGCTTTATGTAATGGTAGTATTTAATACCACTACTGAGCTTCCTGTGTTAAAGATGTCTTTACACACACCTCATTATCAACACCATTACAAAGAAAACAGCATTTGATATAAACGAGAAAGCAATCATATCACAGTTGGAGTATTCCCTAGTTTATTCCTAACCTTAAATATAGCCGAATAAAATAATTACAACACAGCAGTGTTGGTAAACAAAACTAATTTACATATAATGTCTCACTCCATACATCCAGAGAGCTGTCTTAATCCCATATGGCATTTTCAGTCACAAGATCATACAAGTAATAACAATAGACCTTTTTATCCCTCAAGTCTTCCATTTAGCCTCTGGAGGCAGATAATATCTCATAGCTTGTCAGCGTGACAAGGAAAATGCCTAATCAAACACTCCTGTGGACCATTATGGAACATAATAACAGGGGCTTTTGATGGCTTTATCAGACACGCATTGGAAGGTTCCCTTTCAAAAGAGGAACAAATTATTTTGTTTTAATGCAAAGCTTAGGGATATACATATATTAAATAGGCTGGAAACTGGGAACCAAAATGAAGGGACAAAACTATTATGTCTTCAGCGATGCATAATAATGTGGTTTATAATATATGCTGTTTAAATTGAAATGCTCTCATCACTGATTACCAGGGTTTTCAGTCTGATTTCCAGGATTTGCACTGGGAGCTGGTAGTGTACAAACATCCGCAAATTGTATTATAACCTTTTAAATTTAAAAGCTGCCCAGAGCTGCACCTCTTCGGGGGTGATTTTGTCAGGACTTGCAAGAATAAAATAAAGGCAGTGTGGAGGATGGCAGCGTGGCAGCTCCCTCCAAGAAAAGCCTGAGGGACCGCACAGGGCAGTGTGGGTCACTTTCAAGCCATCCTTTTTAGCACCTTTTTTGTTTCTCACAGACTAGCTGAGTTTAGATGGGACCTCTAGAGCATATGTAGTCCAAATCCTGTGCTTAAAACATGGTCAACTAGAGCAGGTGCCCAAGGTGATTTTGAACTGGGGTTTTGATATTTCTGATGATGGAGACTTCACAGCCTCTCCTTGGGCAAGATTGGCTATAAACATCCAATTCACTATCGCTTGTCTTCATGAACAAAGGTGTAGCCTTTCCTGCACTGCCACTTTTTACAATCTACATTTTAAAATCTACATTTAAATATTACAGGCAACCATTGTTTCCAGTTCAACTGTACATGGTTGGTTTGTGAAGAATCTGAGACAAGCACTTGCCAGAGACAAGGGGCAGTGGTGTTCTTGTTAGAGTCCAGACCACGGGAAAGTTTGCTAGCCAAATTCCAGAGCGCAACCACAGTGAAAGGTGTCTGTGAAGAAGCTAAGGAGCAACACTGGGAAACTCTGGCATGTGTTGAAGTATCTTATACTGACGTGAGAGTTCAGCTTCAAAATACATCACAAGAGACCGGGTTAATGCTGCAGAATGGGTGCACCTGCTTTGAAATCTTACAGGCAAGGTTCAAGTGGTACTTCATTTATATGTTGCAAGCTTAACATGAAGATAGTTTTACTAAATCCCTTAAAGACAGCATAGATAACTTCTATGAAATTAATTTCACATAAGTTCTCATAAATAATTTCCACACGTTATGCAGTATGTACAATAATGTATGCCATCTGAGCAGATATCAAAATTCTGGGACTGAGCCAACCAGCTGGTGCAGCTGTGGAGGTGATGACAAGGTTGGTGTCACAGCAAAGATGCCAGCCACTACACTTAGTTAGCCTGCCCAGCAGGTGGATTAATTCACAATTAAGCAACCATCTCTTAGGAATCTATTCACCTTTTCCTCTGAGCTGAGGTGCAGGCATGATAACCCAGTAGAGTGATGGCTTCAACAAGTACAAATGCCATCTTGAACAACTTAATTAAATAGGGAAGGTTTTATTCATTCCATTCACATGAGGGAATATTCACATTGTAATGAAAACAGTAATAATAAGTCATTGTATTCAACAGGACAAGCTAGTCAAGAACATATTCTCTCTATATCACATTTTGACACTTTCGGAAACATAAATTGGTTATGATTAACTCTAGAAGTGTTGCCTTGTCTTTTGCAAAACAGATGAGTGGATTTAGGAATTCATCCAGTGGAAAGGAAGCCAAGGGCTTTGCTACTGCCAAAAAATGCTCCACAAGTTCCTCCACATCGCTCTTACACTTGACCTCACCTCTGACCTGCAATGAGGTCTCGTGCTCCCTCTCCCTCTCTGTTGGTTGCTTTACGTTGTTTTTACTTGCCAGATGCTCACTAGGTTTGTTAGAATTTGTTTGCTTGTTTCTGAATTATTAACAAGTGTTGTCCAGGGATGACACTAAAATAAGCAGGTTGATTTCTGTTGCAGTGCAAAACAGAGCTGTGCTTCCCGGCGCAGCAGGAGTGGGCTTGCAGAGGCAGACTGACAAGACCTACTCCGTGCACTGCTCAGCCTGCAGCTCGGTGCTGCAGTCAGGATAAAACCCACTAGTGGGGTTTCCTAAAACAATACCCCAAAGAAGTCAAAAGCCCAGGGAACTGAGTAGCTAGCTTTTTATTTTGTACTTTTTATGATTAAATGTTCAAGGCTAATAATATGACCAAAACAGAGAAACAAAATACTCTGACTTCTTTAATCATGATTCTGGCAAAACTTGAAGGAAAAACCTCTCAGTTTGGCTCATTGTCATGTGTTTCTGTCTTTAAATAAAACATCATTTCTAAATCCTGTACCAGCTTTGAGCATAGTCAGTGACGCTTTGGAAGGATCCTTACTCCAAAAAAAGCATTTCTTCAGCACTTGTGGCTTAAATCTTTTGCTACCCCTGATGCCCATCTCCATATTTTTTCCATCCTTTTATTTACCGCTATCACTATCACAACTAAATATGCTTCAACATGTTTTTGTTCCTGCCCATGAATTATTCTAACATAAAATACCTGTTCAAAATCCCTGTGTTTACTACATACTGCACAAGAAATGTAAGTTATTCACATTCACCTCTGCCAATGTGATTTTCTATGCTAAGGGGAAAAGAGTTCCAGAGATTTGTGATTTTCTCCATTTGTGACTGCACTGCTTCAATTCTGTCAATAATATTTTCTTCTCCAAGCTAGTGCCTTTGATACACAATCTGATTTTTTTTCATATTAACCTGCGATTTATCATCTTTCTGCTCATGTCAACTTGGTCTCCAGGGCATTTTCACGGTAAGTTTCTAACATCTTCCCAAGACGGGTACTAATTTTAAAATAACAAAATTACTCTTTTAAAAATTACTCAGGTGTAGGAAAACCTATTATTATAGATTTGATAGAGATGAGCTTGTAAGAAGGCTGAAAAGGAAAATTATGTTAACAATTCACTTTTGGAAATTTTGTTGTCATTCATGTTTCCCAGGGAAACGCTACGGGTTTAAGTGCGGGAATTCATCATTTTATGAAATTTCTGTGATAAATATGACAACTGACACTTAAGGAGTACCTATTACCCAGCCCAAAGGAGCTATTTTTGTCCTGAAATAGAGCATGCAACCAGTAAAGTTTTATGGCTTCTAATCCTGAATTTATTTTTCACTTTCTCCTTGAGGGACAACAAATATAGCCTTATTACCAAGAGGAGCAGCCTTTCCTTGGTGTGACAGATAAAGAATTTAATCATTTGCCTTGAGGCTTTGTCAAACATTCTTTATTGCTGTGTTGACAATGAAATGTCAAATAGGTCCTTAGAGCGCTAATTTTATTTTACTTATTTGTTTGAATTGGTAAGGAGTGACAATAGAAATAGCTAGTTTTTAAGCTTAAACAACAACCTAAGCAAATAAAGTGCCCTTGCGTCATTGGGAAAGGAACTAAATCCAGAAATCCTGCGTGTCAACACAGATAAGGGGCCAGATCTGAAGGTAAGAGGGTCTGATAACTTTCTCATTGGAAAGGTCCTGTTCAAAGGCTTTAACCCTATGGTTCATTCACTACAGAGAAATGCTTGCACTTCTCAAAGCTGAAATGGACACCCAGCTTCTTCAATCCGTGCTTTATGCACAGCAGCATGTATGCCACGTGCACAGGGACAGGTCTGTGAGGCTGGATCTTGCCTCAGCTCTGTCTCCCAGTCTTTGCTATCCACCAGTATGCATAGATACAAAACTTATAAAACACCTCTGTATCAATGATACAAAAGTGATGAATTTTGGTTCCCGGGAGACATGCATGAGCTGCCCCACTGGCCTACTGAGGTTTGCACTGAATCAGTGGTAGCTTCCCAGACCCAGTGGCCGGTTGTGCTCCCTCTAGCCTTTGCCTGTTTCCCATGTCCTCTTCTGGTGCTTGGAGGTAAGGTACAGTTTGCCAGCTGCTTGGGTGTTCAAATGCTTTACACCTCTATATTTCAAACTTTTGTGAAAAGCTGCTGAAGTTCACAGATATTGAACCCTATGTTCAGTCTGAGTTGAGTTTCCTGCTAGAAGGAACATTTCACTTGGCTGTTTCTGTGGTCATTTGTGATGAAAGACTTCACTTGGAGGGAAAGCTGCTTCAAAAGGCACGAAGTTACTCCTTTGGGAGCACTGCTATATGAAATAGTGTCTGAAGGGAACAACAGATCCTATTCAAGCAGGCTCTGGGCTCAGGGTCAGACACAAACCAAAGCTTTAGACCAAATCAGAGCACTGAGATGGAACACAGCCAGGTCCAGGAAAAAAAATTTGTTGGCTCCAAATCTAAATCTGAGCATCGCAGCTCAGAACCTATTTGAACACATGCTTCAGTCCTTACAATTTTTTGCATTACAAGCAAGCAGGTTATAAGCTAGTGTCTGCAGGCTACTGCTGGGGGCACTGGGTCATGTGCTGGCAGAGGGTCCTGCACTGGCACCAGTGGGGGCTGACACCTACCAAGAGCACTTTGTGCACAGGGCTCTCTTAATTTGCACACACGTGCAAATGCAAGGACAGGAAGTGGGACAGAAAGCCCTTGAGCCAGAGGTTGCTGGGTGTAACACTAAAGGAATGCTGCAGGAGGTATTGCTGCATTCACCTCAGTCCTGTACCCTCCTAAGCTGCTACTGGTCACTTCTGTAAATCAGGAAGTGGATCAGGTGAAGCTTTTGTCTCCCTTGGTATGGCCAGTCTTAAATGTTGCAATGCGAATGCATCATTTAATATATAAATGCAAAAGAGCAGCACTGGTATAATGAAGAAGGTATACCAGTGCCAACTGCACAGACTCTGAAATACCCTTTTGCACTACTTTTATTGGGATTTGGAGGATTCTGAAGCTCAGAAGTTGTCTGTCTGCCAACCCTTTTTGGTAGCCTCCTTTCCATGAGAAGTGAGAGTGAGCTGTGCTCCAGTTATCTGAAACTGCACCAGGGCCTAGTGGGAGCCCTGGCCAACCAGTATAAGTCAGAACACGTTTGGCAGACTCAGCCCAGTACTGGCTCCTGCCCCCAGAGTGATCTCACAGGGAGCATTGAGGAGTATTGCTCCCAAAAAAGTAAGATGGTATGCACTTTCACACAAACTGATTTTCCCAGGGAACTGAAAACACAGTCTCCTTGGCAGTGTGAATTATTGAGGTAAGGGGAACTGTGCAGGTGGACAAACACTTCTGTCATTTGAAGAGCACTTGAAATTCTGCAAAAGACAGTAATTGCTTTCTTTTTCACTTTAAAAGGGCAAGGTACTATTTAGCAGCTGGTAGATCTTGGAACAGCAAACTGGATGGTATATTGCCATCAGTATTTTTTTAGCTAAGCATCTCCTTACTTACCCCAGTGGAAGATTTTAGCTAAGGTGGAAGCTTTGGTGTTAACCTCAACATCCAGATGTAATTTGTGAAACAGTGATAATGACGTCTCCTTCCAAATGTAGTTTTAGATCCACAGATGAGAAGTATTGTGAAAGAAGATGTTGCCACACAGACACTATATTAACTACTACATACTCATGCCTATTGCTATGATTTTGTGGAAGTCCAGAGAACTGCCTCAGGGAGGGAAGAATGAGACATGGCTTGTAGCACAGCAGAAACAAAAAATGAAGTTCTGGGAGAGTCATCCTTAGCAAACACTTTTCTGATATTACAGCTGAAGTAAAGGCAACAATTGGTAAATAGGCATTAATCAAGCTAGCAGATTTCTCTTAGTGAGAGTAATTAGCTACTCTGCCAGCTCCCAGTTTGCTCTGGAGGGTTGATTGGCTGGTAGAAAATTTTCATGGCAGACATATGAGTGTACACACCCGTACACAGATCCTGACCAGATTATAAATTAGCTTTGCTGTGGAAGCTTCCATGCATAAAGGCTGCTTTTAAAAAGAGAAGTGCTCTGTACAAAGCCACTTAGTGTGATGTCTTAGTTCTGGATGGCAATGGGCTGTTTTCCATTTATTTTTATGAAGCTAGGATTTTACCACCAGTTTTACTCACATGCATTCTCTCTCTGCAAGCTTAATCTTCAGGGGGGTTTGAACATCTGTCAGATTGAAGTGGCAGAAGGAGATGGGCTGGTTTTTGTGCAATGAACATATTTTGGAATCCATTAATAGATTCAGCTAAACCCTGAATTAACCTGACAGCAGATACACTTGGGTACCCACAACTGAAACAAGGGCTAACTAATCTTTGAGTCTGATCTGTAGCCCACTTAAAATGTGGGGGAAAACTCATGGAAGGACACTTCCTTCATAAATGAAGTTACTTGTAGATACCTTTATTGGACTAATCCCTCAATTTATTCCACCCTAAAGCATACTCCTATGCCAAACTGAAACTGAAGACTCCATTTGATACAGTGAATTGGCAGCCTGAGACTAAATAACCATAGAAGCATAAAAGGGAAAGCAAAAGAGAATGAAAAGACATATATTTGCCTTTTGTGGGGTACATTCACGAAGAATAATACTTCCGAAAAGCAAGTAACAATTCGGAGTTCTCAAGCAAGTTGATGAAAAGGATCATATTTCTAGATGTCCAGTGCTGAGTACTGTCAGACTCCTTGGGAATTATGCAGCTGGGGTCTGAAAAGTAAGGAATTCAGAATCATTAGTCACTCAACAGATATATTGGCTGATATTCTTGGATTTGGTATAATTCATAATTTTTAAACCTCCAGCTGGGTTTATTTAAACTCCTGTATTTCAGTTCAAGTGTTCCTCTCCTAATTTCTTGATCTCCTGCTCTCTTGGCTTCTTTCATTCAAGGAAAAGGTAGATAAATAGCTAAGATGAGGGAGTTCATTTCACATGCAAGAAGACACAGTGTTTTCAGCAATTTCTACATGTTTCTCTCTTCCTTTTGCTACTGCTGTTGTTTTAGTGTTGGCATGAGCAACCCATGTAGCTGGAGGAGGAGGTGTCTAAGATGCAATATCTAATGATTTTGTTAGATTGTAAAGGTGCCATGTAAGTGTATTGGTGTATATGGTGACATGTACCTCCTATTGTAGAGTGCCAGTAACGTGGAAAATGCTATTTCCCAGATGTATCAAAAAGTTTACAATTAAATTACTCAAATCCAAGGCCATACAGATCTTCTACCTCTCTTGCAGTCAGCAGCTTACATGTGTTGTGAATCGGAGAGCAGAGCTGAAGTCAAAGGTCTGAGTCTTGCAAACAAAGCTACTTAAGGGCATTAAATCTTCACAAGACTGAAGCCTGACTGGAAAACAAAATGGATAATAAAGTCTGTGTTAACCAGTAATTTCTATTGGAAAGATTTGTAACTCATCAAAGTAGAGGAAATCATCTGCATTAGTGTTTTATACAAACTATTTTGTATGTCTGAGCTTTCAATTAAGTAGACTAGAGAAAGAATCAAGTGCCACCTTCATTAGATTCTTTTATTTGTTGTTTATCTTAAGGGTGTATATATATAATTTTAGGGGGGTTTATTTACAATCAAAAATAAAATAATTAAACTACCTCTAGCTACTTCCTTGTGAAAGGCAAATATTGCATAGCAAGCCCTACCTTCTTCAATATTTGTACAGTTTTGTAAGGCAGGGATTTACGTGTATGTGCCTAATGCTCCAGAGGTATATATACAATATATCTATATCCCATGAAAGTAAGAACAGAAGAGAGGCTTTCTGGCGTATGTTAGAATCATTAGAAGGAACAATTGATCCAGAATTTGAGACAGGTGTTTGTGGCACTATGTTGTGCTGTGAGAGATGCCAAATCTAGTCCTGCATAAGCCTGCTGACGTACCAGCCATGCCTATCTGTGTTAAGGGGCATTGTACCAAATGCAGAGAAGCAGGACCAGTTTCTGGGGGCTCATCTGGATATTCTACTTCTCCAGGCTGAACTTAATGAGACATTTGTTCATTTTAGAGCTCTCCATTTTTGGCTTCTTGAGTATCATTCACTTTCTGTATAGTGGCCAACGTAAACAGAAGGACAGCGAATGTCTTGCTTTTTCTCTGTGTGACCTCTCCAACAGCATCAAGACTGGGACATCTCCTGGAAGGGAGCAGTGTGTGCATGAACTTTTCTGCCTAGGAAGAACACCAGCTTCTGGCTTCCTACTTCCATTAGCTATTAGTACAAATTTCTGTTACCGTCCCATTTGATATATTTGCAAAAAAAGTGACTTTCTCTGCCCTAGAACAATAGTAAGTGACACATTTGGAGATGGGGCAAGTTCAGATGCTTGGTTTAGTATTACTGAGGGAACATTCATTTGGAGAGTCAACATATTTTTTTAGATCAGCTGGTGAAGGTGGGGAAAATATTATGTACTTGAAAATAAACCTTTAGGAACCTTTCTGTGCATCCTAAGCATTTGTTGTGTCACTCTGAGATCCCAGTTTACAAATAGTCTGTATGTTAACTGTAGGCTTTGTGTTTCTTTCCAGCTGCACAAGATAAGAGTTTAACTTGTTTGTACATAAATGTGTCCACATGGAACAGACAATCTTAAAATCGGAGAGGAAAAATTGTGGGAACAGTGAACACAGCATCCTTTAAATTTCTCATGTGAGAAAAGTAACACTTTATTTTACATTACTTTGTCAAGAAGTAATAAAGGAGGGTTAAAACTCAAGGGCTTCTCTAGTAATTTTGCTATGGCACTGTTTATAACAAGCCACATCTGCTGATTATGCTGGTTTGAGTACTCCTCCTTTTCTACCTCTTGCTCCCCTCCACTCTCCCATATTGGCATCTGTAGTTAGCTGTTGCCTTCAGCAATACCCATCGTCTCCCAGTCCTACCTTCTTCGCAGGGCTTTCAGTAGTAGTATCCATGTAAGGGCCTCAAATCAAGTAACAAAGAAAATTTCTCTTGTTAATGTAATAGGTATCAGATAATAACCTAGCACAGAGAAAGGAAGAAAAAGATCAGAGAAAGTTAAAAGCTGAACAAAAACAGTGAAAGAATAGTATGGGTCCAGCATCCCTTTGAGGAGGCCTGGGAACATAGAAGGACATTGTTGGATCAACGATAACATGTAGCACTGACACACTTCCCATCCAATAAACCACAGCCTGTGCTTAATGCCTCATTTATCATTGCATAAGATATGCTGTTAATTTCCAAGGAGTGAGTAATAAGAACAACTCCTACATGTGCCCACACCCCCACATAGGCACACTTGAAAGACAGGAGCATCTCTTCCCCATAACTGCCCTGGAGGCGCTTCTTTTTAAAGAACCTCACCATGGGACATGTGGCAGTCCTAGCTGCTGCTTTGCATGCCCTGTGGCTTCATACAGAGCTTAAAGGGTAAGCTCCTGATCACTCACAGGCCTCTTAATAATCCTCAGACAGAAGAGGAAATGAAAGGAAGTGAGTGATACAGCACAAAAAGCAACCTGAATGCATACATGAAGCTATGGGTTCTTGCTGCCCTAGGGTACCTCCATCCACATCGTGCCTGTCCCAAGCTTTGGGAAGTCTGACAGAGGCTGAGGGAACTGCTGTACTTCCACAAAGCACCCCGTGCCAAATGCATGGGGAAGGCCTTTTGGCAGCAAACACTTTATCAGCAGTGGTTGCTGCTTGTGCCTGCAGCTGAGCCCTGTCCGCCAGCACGGCTGGCACAGCTCTCCCAGGGATGGGACATGGCACAGCAGAGCTGCTCTGGGAACTTCTCAGCCTTTGGCAGAGACATCTGGCATGATTTGCTGGGATATGGGATATCTGTGGCATCAGGGGACCTTCCCATGCTGCAGGGAAGCTAAGCTCACCTGGCTTTTGAGAGCACACCAGTCTTCAGAGCTGACAGGATTAAAAATGCATGGGGTTTAGCACAATAAGCTTGGCTTCTTCCAAGCATGAATGGGAAAAGTCACACAAGCTTCTGCTTGATGTGATGATGAGTAGTCTTAATGTTCCCTTTTTTAACTGAACAACAGTCCCTTGGGAATGTGGCAGATAGGCAGAGGCCTCAAAAGGAGTCCTGGGCTTTGTTACAGCAGCAGATGACTGTGAGTGCAATCACAAACATGCTCTACCCCACTTGTGCAGCAAAATTAGTCAGGTTGGAACTAATAATCCTAATACTGCCTGCACTGTTTTGATCCAACATTCTCAAATCAATGCCATGCAAAGGAAAGTGATGACAGTTACAGAAAAGTGGAACCATATCTCCTTTAAGTACTCACTCCTTCCCCTAAAGAGTTATGTCAATTTGGTGTTACTATTAAGTCCTGTGACTGGTAAATGTCAAAATGTTAGTGCTCACTGTTATCATCATTCTATATCTCAGCAGAAAGCTGCTTATAGAAGTGACATTGATTCTTGTATATGAGAGAAACACTGCTGTCTTATGAGAGAGGTTTGCATTTTGCAATCTTAAAAAATAATAATTAAAGGAGACTGTGCATTAGAAGGGCATTAGCAGAGCTTTCCCACTCAAGATTGACAGAAAAACCCTGAGAATACAAAGGAAAGCACAAGGCAAACATCTGTTCAAATAAAGGGAGTTACAAAACTGCCTTTTGTTGCACTGAAGTAATATTCCACCTATAAAAATTAACCACTGTGTTTCTCCCCACATTTTATACCATATGCAGTTCTCTTTAGGATTACGTTTACTGGAAACTTTTGCTCGTGTCATTTCTTTTCATTCCAAGCTGATTTCTGGTTCCATGTAACTTAATCACTTTTTTTTTCCAGCCTTCTATTGACAATGCAAGCCTGGGACAAATAAAAAGCCTTCATTCAAAGGAATCAAATGGATCCTTAAAGAAACCCTGACATAGGAAAGCAGGCTAGGGCTCAGACAGTCCCAAACCTACTCCATGAAGAAATGACATTTTTAACAACAGATCTGTTGGACCCCACTGGAAATAATAAGCCCTCATCATGGGATGACAGGTGATTATGTTTTGGAAATGTTCCAGTGCCAGCTGTGTTGCTGCATGTTATTTGTAACCTCTGTAATTGCAGCTTTTCAGAGCCATTTTTATTTGGAAAGCCAGTATAGAGGACAAAAAAATCCCCCCTACCACCATTTGTTCCGAGAAGAAAAAACCAGCATTTCAAAGCCTGAATAGTAGTGGCCTGTTTTCTGAATTGCTGGCTTAGACTCCCTTCTTCTAACAAAACCCCAAACCTTAATGTAATCATTGTTACATGTTTCCCCCTTTCCTCATAGTCCAGTTAGAGTTCCTGCTTACAAATGAATGGACCTACAAGCATCTGCTTCATGCCTGCAAGGGCAATTCCTTCTGAAATACTAAAAGGCTGAGAAGCCGAGCGTCTTCAAGAGGGTTGCTTGTAAGTAGGCAGTAAGGCAGTAAGTAGACAATCTTCTGTGTATCTGGGGTTGAACCAAGCAGAAGACAGGGAAATGAGCCATCTAAAGTTGCTCCCAAATGAGCTTCATATATATTTTCAATTGCACGTGCTTTTAAGTGCACTGGCACCATCAGGCTGGGCCTATAATGAGCCTGAGTAACTGTGTGAGCCCACGAGCATCAGCTGGGGACCCTGCTGCTGCTCCTCTGGTTAGGTCACTGTTGTTACATCTAGTCACCATTTGATCAAAAACCACCCATGCACAGAAGACATTAAACTTTTGGCAGTTCAGGAAAATTCTAGTCCTTAGATTTCTTTCCTTAAATCGCATCTGAATATAGATTTAGAAGTTGGTGGGAGAGAGTTGCTCTGCCCCCCAAATTATAAAAATTGCCTACCCGTTATGCAAGTGATGGATTACTAAGGCAGTGATGTGGGTAGTTGTATTCCTGGTGGAACAGATAATCTAGGCGTGAATCACCTTTTCTCCATTGCTGTATATTCAGAGCAAGTACTTTTATATCTGACATCCATGATTTCTGAAACCATCTGAGAAAAAAGTGTATAAAAAGAAGTCACATGAGAAAGAAAGGAAGTTTAAGAGCTTTCCTTGGATTTTTAGTTGCCAGGGTAACCATGCTACTTAGTAATCAATATGTTTGGCATGTTTCTATTGCTTTGTGACTACTCCCACAGACAACATTGAAAGGTGTTTGGGGAAAATAGTGGAAGTGAAGACAACGACAAAGTTAGGGAAAAAATGATTCAGATAAAAGAAAAGGAAATAACTTATCCCCCAAGTAGTCTGAAGCTGTATACAATTTTCCTGAGAAATACTAGAGTAATTTTACTTAATAGGTTTTCAGGATTTGAGAGGATCCCTTGGAGTATATGAATTTCAGTACAATGGCTGCCAAGTTGCACAAAAGCTACATCTTAGGTTTTTTCCATGTTAAATGCATTGCATTCTGCCTATATTGTGTCAATTAGTGATAAATTACTCTTGACTGAGCAACTCCTAAATTTAAAATGCACATAGCAAGCCAATACTGAGCTACTTTAGCAAAGTAATTGAGAAATATTACCTATTTAATATTAATAAGAGTTTGTAAATATTAGGCACTGATCCACTGCACATTATTAAGAATTTTAGGAGTATCCCTACATAACACTCCTATAGTGCTTTCTAACTAAGCCTTTCAGAGTATTTTGTAAATACAGGTAAGTATTATTTTTATTCTAAAGTCAGACATGTAAGAGCAAAAAGTGGTAAAACTATTTCCTCAAAGCTTTCACAGCAAAGGAGGACATGAATTGTTGCTATGATTATGACTTATTCCTTTATAGACATTTCCATTGTTCATATGTTTGCAGCTACATGGAGCAGAAACTTATGACCCAATCCCTCTTACTCATCTCTTCCTGCCCCATTTCTTTTCTTTCCTGGGCTGCTGCATCACAAGGACCTCATCAGATGTCTGTGATGAAGCTGACCCGGGTTAAGGAGGCTGCATGACCTAAAGCCCTGTGTTTCAGAAGGAAAACAGCAAGGGAGCTTTAATACGCTTGTCGTTTTTCAGAATCTCCTCCTACCCCCGTGTTCTGAACCCATGAGACATCAAAATGTTAGAAGAACTATTTATTCAGTTCAGCCTATTTTTTCTTGCAGTCTTTTTCAAACAGAGAATCTTCAAAAACTTCACAGCTCAAGATAAAATTAGAAATTGCTTTAAAGAGCTTGCTGCAAGAGATGGCAAGATTGCAAGAGAGGAGATTTAAGGAAATATGTCAGAACAGAAAAGGAAAATTTTATTAAAATGAAAATCTGTATGGATGGGCATTTCTTGTAGCTACAAGCAAAGGGAGATGGGGGAAATGAATAAAATAATGGAATGGGCTATTAATTTTATCCATTGCATTTACTTAGGTCATAAGGCATTCTTCCATTTGTTTCTGGATGGTATTATGCAGATTTTAAGGTGTCCTCAGATACTTCATGTGAAAATTTCTCTGTTCAGTCAGTTCCTACTGAACCAACTCAAATTTTCTTTCTCTGAAAACTATCAGAAGCCTTGATGGTGAATTTAGTAAAAGGTGACAGAGGCTTCTGTCATTGATCATACCCCTCTTAACTGCTGGTATAAGAGCTGTGCCCCTCCTGGGAAGTGCTGCAAGGCAATTCTGAGCTATTCAAGTCAGGTGTTTGCTTCATCTGTGGCACTTGTCTTCCTTCATCTTACATAATCTGTAAGTAATAACTGCTATTAGTTTTGCTTTCTATTATAATTAATGACTCCTTTTATGTCCATACCAGTGGGACCAAGTGCTCAGGTACCATTGCCTGAGGAAAAATAAGCCTGTGGAGCACAAGCTTGTCATGCCAGTATCTGTTTTTTCTGATAAAGAAAAGGGAAACATTATTTTTGCAAAACAAACTGTAAAGGCTTCACATCTCTGCTCGGGAAAAGGGATGGACAGCATGTTTGCCATGAGCCACAGATCTCAGTCAGCTTCCTTCAGGTAGATCAACACTGCAGCTCCTGGAGCTGCCCTGCCCCCAACATGCATCTAGCTACATGCAGTGATAGGTAACAGCAGGGCTTTTACATGGTCTACTGCAAAATACACCACTCTGGACTACACTGAGACATTTGGCAATCCATCTCTGCTGGCCCCTTTGCTGTGACAGCCGGAGCAACAGCAGTACAGGGCTGGATGTTTCAGGGCTGGGTTGGATACACCCAGATACCATCAGTGTTAGCCTTCAAGCCCTCACCAAGTTATTTCTGGTTTAGGGTTTTTTTGGGTATTTTGTTTGTTTGGTTTTTGTTTTTGTTTGTTTGTTTTTTGCCTTAGACTGTGAGAAGCTCATTTTGCATATAGAAAAGAAAGCAAGCCCATTTTCTTATCCTCACACTTGCAAACACATAAAAGCCCAGATCTTTCCCCCATAATATTTTTTTCAACCACATGATCAAACTCCTAATATG
Organism: Scytalopus superciliaris; assembly: GCA_013400415.1. NCBI lineage: Eukaryota > Metazoa > Chordata > Aves > Passeriformes > Rhinocryptidae > Scytalopus > Scytalopus superciliaris. The sequence goes on from VXBX01006808.1 coordinate 868,159, forward strand.
GAAACCTCATCTCATATTTTTTTGATTCTTCAGGCTTAGAACACCGTGTTAAAGTCTGTTCTACCAGCAGGAAGGAACTGGCAACATGATGGTACGAATTATCTCAAGCCTAACCCCTCTTCGCCACTCTTACAGAAAAGTAGTATGGACAGGGTATGTCTTTCCCTCAGAAACACTCCTGAAGTCTGATTTGTCAGCTGCACCACTTGTATAGACTACATATTAATTATTTAAATTATTTAAAAATACACATTAAACTAGAGTTAGGGTTGAGAATATATACCAGTCTGTTAAGGTAATAAAACCTTACAGGGATGTCATAATTACCCCATAAAGAAACATGACAATTTCAGTGACTTGAGATGAAGCATAAAAGCAATGAAATTGGGTTAGAGATAGGCAAAATGTGTCCATATAACCTTTATGAGGCTCTCTAGTGAGATCTTGAGAATTAAAAAAAGAAGAAAAGATCAGTTTAAGCTAAAATATCTTCTTCATAAGCAGGCAGTCATTTGCTTTATGTTCCTGCATATTAGAAGTACACTGTATCTAAACCAGGCTAGCTGATGGTGTTCTAATTTAATTAGTATTGCTGATTGCAATGTCTGGGTCAGCTCTGTCTTGATTTACAGTGCTCTTCAGAGACAGGTTGCAACACCCTGGAAGCTCCACTGAGGACACAAACATGGCTTTTGTTTGGACAGAGCATTTCCAGACTTGTTGAGAGTGTGCTTTGCTCATTCTCTTCTCTTGGAAGAAATTTCATCATTCACACTTGACAGTGTTCTGTTGTCTGCAGATATTTCTTGACTGGTTTCAGTTTCAGTAAAATGAAATTTGATTAAACGTTACAAAAAAAAAAAAAAAAAAAAAAGCTAAGNAAAAAATTGTAAAAAAAGTAAAAAAAAAAAAAAAAAAAAAAGAAAAGCTAAGCATGAAAAAGAAAGATTTCATGAGTAAAGCAAGGGAAAGTTAAATAAGTAATAGCGGGAAGTAAGACAGCTCAATTGTTATGGTGCAGTTGAGTTTCCATACTGCATTTAAATTCATTGGTATTGTCATACACTGACTGTACAACCAAGATAACAATATCAAACTCAGTTGGGTTTTAGAGGTTCTAACCTTTCCAAAGCCAGCTTGCACCTGTGACCTAGTAATGCATGCAACTGCAAAGCAGTCTGTATGTACAAAAAAGGTGCAGAAGTGTCAACAAAAACCTGTGGTAAGTGCCATTAAGTTGAAATTACAGGCTGGGTGGGATACTAGAGTCATGCAGAAGAACCATATGCAGGAAAATGAAAGGTAGTGACTTAATCAAAATAACTTTCTTCTGTGTGTATGTTTATGTACATCGTGTTGAGGTACCAGATGGAAATCAGCCCAGGTTTAGCTGAGCTTAGAAACCAGCTCAGTTATAGCCACAGTTAAGTATCCAAACTGATTTTGTATTAATTCCCCCCTTGTGTATTGATTGCCATCTGTTCTCACTATTGTTTTTCATGTTTATATTCACTCTTTATTATTCCACACTGCAACACTCTCATTTATTAGTAGTGTCAGGATCAGTGTCTTCACAAGACTCCTCAGCAGTGCTGTTTGTCTGGTTCTGCCCTACTGCCATACAAACGTGTTGGGGGATACAATTTTACTTGTTCTTCAATTATTTTTTTCACAGACTGAAGCATCCAGTGGACTCTTTGTTTTGTGTGATTTATTTTATTACATATATTGTTCTTTTGTCCCGTGAGATGCAGCAGAAAAGGGCTCATCTTGATTACCCTTCTGATACTGAGTTTTTGTGTTGGTTTAACTTTCTAGATCAACTGAAACATGGCAAGGGCATAATGGGTTGTACTTCTGTCTTCCCCATTCATGCTGTAGGTACTATCTGTTTTGCTATGAGATTAGTCTGGGCTGCTGTACTTGAAATAGACAGAGACCTGGCAGGGAGCAGGGGGAGGCAGCAGCAAAGGATATTTGCGGATCCTCAGCTGGGCTACTCAAGGACAGATGATGCAGCAGAGAGACTGCCATGCAGTGGGGTTGGAAGCTTCTGAGCAGGGGAGGAAGGGCAAAGATGTGGACAAACCTCAGAGGTGATGGAAAGAAAGAGATTCTCTCAACTGTGCAAAGTTTCTTGCAATTAGGAAGTCACTACAAGTTTCTGGTCTGTGAGCAAGACTGAAGGAAGGGGCCTACTCTGAAGGACAGGGGGTTGGGGATCTGTGGAGGAAAAGACTTATTTACAAGACTTTTTGTTCTAGTCTATTTCAGAAGCAGCTGATGTGGGTTTCCTTGGCTTCAACAGTGATTTAAATTTAGCTTGTCTTTTAGGGAAATGGAGCTGCAGATACTGAAACAATTTTCATGTGCTCACCAGAAGGAAAAGGTGTAAGGAGATCTACCTCACAGCTCTGCCTCACGCTGGGTTATGTCATGTTAGTTTGAGTAGAAGTTCTTTTTCACCTTTTCATATCTAATTCAAAGCCCCTCTATTATTCTTTCCTTGAACAAAGCAGATGAAATCCAGCAGCCTTTTAGCAGCCCTCTGGTCTACAAACCAGTATCAGTGCTGGCACAGTTTTTCTCCTTTCTTGGTGGCTTGTGCATACACCTATGTATCTAAATCACCCTCAGCTCCCTGCTGAGGACTCTCAAATAGAGAGGAAGTCACTTCAAGAAGTCAGTCTCTATTTATTCTGATATAGACACAGTGAGGATTCTGTATGTATCCGGACTTCCTACTGCAATTAAGTTCTATATAGTGCTAGGGATGTTATCCACTCAGTTTATGTTACATCAGTCAGTCTATTAGCAACATCCATACTGATCCTTCATGGTTTTCTATCACAAGCACTACTACTATAGATGCAGTCTGTTTGCTTGGATATTTTAATAATAATCATGTACAGAAGTAGTTGCATTTTTTTTATAGTACCTCTCCCACCTTCTTGTCACAGGTAAATGTTAGTTCTACTTCAGAGATTCGACTGCTCTTTCCTTAGTTTGATTTTTCAGTTCATCTAAGCCTAGTCCAGACCCTTTCTGTCTATGCTTACAACCATTGCCTTTAGGACATGACTGTTCTTTGTATGCCTTCAAATGGGAGCTTATTAGACCCATCCATCAAAATACATGGTAAAAAAAAGTACGACTCTCCTTGCTGCTAGATATAGTATTATTGTTTGCCGCTGCCTAGTCTGCCCTCAGCCAATTCCTTGTACCTTTTAATCTCTGCAAACTTCATTCTATTCAGGTGGCATGTCACATCAACGTACTAACGAGCTTGAGGCTCAGACAATGGCACATATGTTGCTAATATAAATGCTAAGCACACGCGTTTGCATGCAAAGTATGTTTTGAAAAATGGGCTGATTATCATGAAGAGAATTAGGAATGTGCAGATGGCAACTCCATCCCCATCCTGCTCTCGGCAAGTGACCCCTGCTCCGTTGTGCCACGAGAGCCCATTATCCCAGCTCACAATGCTGATACAGCCAGAGTCCCTTCATGCATATGGAGCATCAGAGAATTTTTCCTCCAAGGGTATCAATATCCCTGTCTCCTTGATTTCAGAGGTCACTGTGGCTCAGACAACAGGATTTTTATTTGCAGAATATGAATTAAATTTGGCTAATCCTTGCACAACATTATATGCTTGTTGGGTTTAATGTATTTTCTGTGTATAGTTTCAGAGATTGCCAAGATACTGGGCTTGATATGAGGCTCCTGCATGTTCATAGCAGGACACAGCACACTTGAGATCCCACAGGTTTTTCTCATTAATGCCACTATGCATTTCTAAGACAAGGCAGCGTACAATTCCTTCTCCAGCATAGCTGAAAAGCAGAAGGGCTAGGAGCATCTAATCAAATTCTCACATAAGAAACATGGGCTTTTTTTGTTTCCCCCAGTTATTTCCCACCTTCCCATCCCATCCCATCCCATCCCATCCCATCCCATCCCATCCCATCCCATCCTTCTGCAGCTATTTCACCTCCAGCATCCCTGCCTTTCTGCCTCACATGCTGCTCTCCTACCACAGGTGAGTAATATCACAGAAGTTCAAGCTCTCTCAGTCCTTCAGACTTAGGTGTTGTAGTTACCTATCACCAGTTTCAGATGTTTCTCTTTTTCTCAAGCTTTTGTGTTATTGAAGCCTTGTATTCCAGTTTTCCCACACAATTCTGACCTCTTGTGTCTGCAAGAATGCTAAATCTGCCTTCTCTCACTTGCTACAGATCATCTTGCTTGAGATGGTATTTCAGCTTCCTCTGACAAAATCCATCTTTCTTCTCATCTTGACAGATTTACAGTTTCATCTTCTGAATACCCATTTTCTTCAAAGTCCAGTGTCTCCAGTCAGAGCTAGAAACAAGACAGAGGACCTTCTGCCTATGGTGTTGCCACCTTTTCCCAATCCCAGTCTGGTACGACCCAGAAACGTATCTTTGTTACATGTGAACTTCCCAGAGCTGCCTGCCCTCCTCTAGCCTGCTGGTATCATCTTTTTCACTTTTAAAATTTGTTATGCTCACTCTTTAGCCCCCCCATTATAACTATCTACTCTTCTGTCTTCAGCATGAATGGAAAATCTTCTGCACTTCCTTCACCATTTAGGACATGAACACATAACCCCATATATCCCCACTGCATGTTCCCATTGCAAAGACTAGGCTGGATCTGGCCACAGCTTGGGAGAGGTCTTGACACCAGCACAGCTTCTTCTGTCATGCAGAGTGGAGTAGGTGCTGCTCAAGGGAACATTAATCCTCCATACCACTGGTGAATCTGTGGTGGTGAAGAACCATCTCTCTGCTCACACAAATGTCAGATATAGCTTTGTCTGCACTGCCTGTGCTGCTGGGCACAGGTGTACAAGCCAGGAGAGCATGTCTAATTTAATTTAAATTTTGTACATATTCCCTATAATAATGAGATTACAGGTACAGGCATACTGCCCATTATGTTATATGAAAGTTGTATTTCCTTATTTTCCCAGATGAAACATCAGACAGATTTCATCTCCTTTTTTCCCCTGGAAAGGTCTGGAGGAGAATAATTTTTATAATCTACTTTCAATTACTACAATTGCACAACCATAAAAACCTTACTAAGATAAAAAAACTCTGGAAACTATTAGAGTCTCAGAAATGAACTCTTAAATTGCTGTGCTACATTCATTACCTAGCTCAGTAGGCTCTCAATGGTTTATTATAATGTTAAACTCAATAAAGGGTGCATTTCTCAAAGGCCAGAAAAGTCTTCATACCATTATTTTATTGTTTATTAAGTTAATGTAGAATCATTTCATAATGAATACGCTTCTAGTTTCCAAAATTTTTCTATTTTAAAGCAATTTTCTGGGAAAATAAATGATGGTGATATTGTAAATCTCTACTCTTTGACAATTTAGTTTTATACTATTATTGTTTGGTTGTTTCCTTCCCTAGTGAGATCCTGACCTGTAGAAATACTTCACAAGTCATGAGTACATTTCATTTAGGTGTTCCTATCACCATTTCCGTACACTTTGTTTTTAAGTGATTATTGGAAAGAGGATGTTTGGTTTGCTGAATATTTTATTTACTAAACCCACCAGTTTACATTGTCCCTCCACAATTAAATCTTTTTAATAGAAAATTTAATTGGATCTGAAATGAAAATTTATTTCACTGAGGAATAAGGAAATAGCTCATTCTTATTTTATTTAAATTCTTTTTTCCTAACCCAGCCTCAGTTCAGCTCTGCACTGATGAATCAATCCTTTGTAGTTTTACCTAAAAGTGGTACTCCAGTGTTGGTAGAGAAGATTTGTGAAGGCACAATGGTCTCATTCTTGTATGAACAGTACAGGGAGCCTAGTGTCCGCTGTTTATTTTAAAGTATTTGGCACATACATATAACTATATATAAACAAAATACCAAATAAAATTTCCAAAAGCACTTGGTGATCCCACTGTCACTGAATACAGAACAGTTTAGAGTCTGGTAAGTACACTGATAAATTTCCTACCAAGTTTCTGAATCAAATTAATTTGATACCAGCTGAGATCACTGTCTTGTGAGAAGTATTACTCAGTGGAAAATTATTTAGTCTGGTTGTCAGTACACATTGATGGTGGGGGTTTCACATTTTTGGCAGGTTCAGCATATACCTGGGCTTTCTCCTCTTTCACTTGTAGTACCTCCAGCTTTCCCCCAGGACTCACCCTGACTTGGAAGAAAGGGCACAATAGATAGAGAACCTTCCCACCAAAAGGAGAGATTCACTGTAGAAAAAATTTCTCTAGATAGTATTCTATGAATACATCAAAAACTTGTGTGGGTATATAGCTAAAAATCTCCTTTGAAAAAAGAACTAGCAAGGGCAAATGCCCAAATAGCATACTTGGTCTGTCTTGTCCACAAACAGTGCCACTACACTGGCAATCCCTCTCTTCAGGGAATTCTCCCTGGTTCAGTCAGAAGCTTTTAACCCTTAGATATTCTTCATGGTATGAACGACTGTCCTCTGGTCCTTGCTCAAAAAAAGCTATGTTGAACTATCATCCCAAGCCAAAGACGTTCTGCAAGCCTGTGCTTATTTGTATGTGATTTTGTGGACACCTCTACAATGCTGGCAGTAAGGAGATAGGAATGAGTGCATTCTCAGAAGCCTTGCTGCTGTGTGCAGGACTCCTGAGATAGTCAGAACTGGCACTTATAAAATAATCACGGTTGTTTCACTGTTATCGTCTGGTGTGTGTGTGGCTTACCCACTTGCAGCTTTTAAGTCTGCACCAGTCTTAGCGCTCTCTCAAGAGTGACTGCTAGTGTGGGTCTAGAGCCTCATCACGGCCCTGTGGTGCCTCTGTAATAGTAACAAATAGCATTGAGAGTGCAGAATCCTCCTGGAGATGGTTCTCCAAAGGCAAATGCACAATAATAGAGAAGAAACTTTGCCCAGTCAATCAGCACAAATGTGGATTGGCAGAAACCTAACAATACATGCTACCTGTGAGTAGTTTTGAAAGCATACAGAGCCATCAGAGGCTTTGCCTACTTATTGAGAGGTTTGCCATTAAAAATCACAAAACAACAGACCTGCTTTGTACTGCAAGTTTGCTTTTCTTGTCTGTAAAAAAAAAAGAAGACTGAGTGTACGTAGGGGGCAGTGGGAGAAGAACTTGAGACTGCTTTTAAAGAAAAAATGAATAAATGTCTGGAAAATTGCAGAGAAGAGTAAGAGGGTAGAAGAGTGCAAGGAGAAGATACACAGAGAAGAATGATCACATCAGAACAGCTGACTTTACAAAGTGAATTGCAAAAGGCTTTCTATTGTACTGTGCCAAGGCTCTGGGGACATCAGCTATTACAGCTTCATATGTAACATACCTAATTGTGGAGGAAATTCACCTGCTGTCTTTTTATCCCCAAGTAGGATAAATCACTGGGTTACATCCCAGACATTCTCTTTTGGCCCAGGAAGAAGTCTTTAAAGTGTTATCTTGAATCACACCTTCACCGCTCTGTTCACCTGATGTTAAGCAGTTTTCTTCCATGGATTCTTGTAGGGCAACAGAGAAAGGGCTCAGTAGGTTGGTCTGGCTACCAGCAAGCCTGCACAAGCTGGGTTCTCCTGGTGTGAACTCTAAAGCTTTGTCCAGTCTAGCCTAGAAAGGCAAAAAGTGGCTTAGCAGAAAGAAATTGGAGGAAGTGCATCCTCTGATGGCCACTATCGTTGGGCAGCACAGAGTTACGCAGCAGGAGCAATGGAATCTCCCCATCTTGTGCCAGGAAGTGGCAGTTGTGGGATAAAAGCTTAACATCTTAAAAAAGGTTTCCTGCTTTGGAAAGAATTTGAAGTCACAGGCCTCAAAACTGAAGGGACACTGGAGGTGAGTGGCAAGAGATCTTCTTGGGTGCACCTGCTTTTTCTACATGAGGAAGTGTTTTTATTTGTTTCTTTGTAGTTACATGATTTAAACAGAAGAGAATGTGATGAGTAACTCCAGGGTTTATGTTTGTGTTTTATTCATTTGCTATATTAGTTTCACCAAAGAAAGATGTGAAAATAAATCTTTTATTTAAAGAAAGATTTGTAAGATAGCATGCCTGCACTCTTCCTGTCTTGCTGCATGCATCTTGGTCTTACCTCAGCTCTTTGACCTCTCCTTTATAATGAAATTATCAGAGAGCAAATAAAATTATCAGTGATTGGTAGTGAGGAAGGTAATTCAGATCCAGATACCTGAGAAGGCTTGGGAATGTTTCTGCTTTACACTACCCCTTATTATTCCATCAGGCTATTCTTTGCCATTTACAGGTTCATTCTCAACAGCTGAGAAGTGTTGTATTTTGCAGACTATGAATTCAATATCACCCAACAGTTGAGAATCTGAATGGTTTTAGGAAGTTTGCATGCCATATAAGGAAAATACCATTTTCTTCCAAAGCAAAAATGTCAAACACAAAAGGTCAGCTCAGCCTTAGCAAAACCAATATTATTATGGCCTGTGTATGCATATGATACACTGTTTATATTCCTCAGATCTTAGCGGCTAGACTGAGAAGTGAAAAGTGAAAAGAGACAGACCAGTGGCCCCTAGGGTGCTGTGATACTGATCCAGTGGCCTCCTTGAAGGAGACTTGATGCTGTAGCTCATCCCAGGGACAGCTATGGCTGGTTGCACTTCTTAGATTGGGTATACCTACTTTTCCCGCACTGTAATTTCTTTCTTTGCCGGCGGCTGTGGCCGTGTGGGTAAAGCCGCCGCCCCTGGATCCGTGCTCCTTCTCGGAAGGACGCCGGTTCGAGTCCTGCGGGTCTCGCTCTGCCAACTTCGTCCGGGCTTGCCCCGGCCAAGGCTTAGAGTGTCCCAGGGCTAAAGGGGGTGGGGCCAGTTCCGCGCACGCTGAGCTCCACGTAATAAATCCATTCGCGCAGGCATAAAAAGCATCGTCGTTCGCGACGGCTAGCCACACAATTTCTTTCTTTAACCCTAAAAGGTTTCAAGGGGGAGGTCACCAATGCTGATGCAGCAATCCTGGACTTTAAAATGTCAGAGAGCTTGGATGCCCTGTGGAATGCAATCAAGCTCCTACATAACTGAATAAAGAAGCTATTGTAATAATTAGAAGAACCTTGTAATTGTAATCACAAGTTGTTAGCAGACAAGAAATGGGATATGATGTCAAATGAAGAAAATCTGTTTACTGGGTGTGGAAAGTCTTATACTCCTGGATGAAGTCTCTGCCTATTCAGAGATTAAAGGTAAAACAGAGAAGAGAGGAAAAGTGAGATCAATGGATGCTTTGATGCAAGATGAATAAAACTCTTTATAGAAAGAGAGATTTGGCCATTTTTTGGCCATTTTCATATACATTTTCCTCTAGAATGAAGAAATGTGTAGTGAATCATTAGTGTTATGCTTTAATATGTTTACCCTGGTGAAATGTTCACCAAGTCTTCCAAATTTTAGAGCTGGCAAGACAATAAATCACTGCAATACGCAAAGTTTCACAGGGTTATCAAAGTAGGAGCAGCATATTTGGCCAATATTTACAGGCAAGTTTCTTGGAAGAGACTTGTGGAATGGAGAATGCATGGTAGCATATACATGTATGTGTGGGTGTATAAGAAGACTGAACAGGCTGTTATCCTGGGTCTTGACTCTAGCCATTGGCAATGCTCCAGTTTGAGAGCTTTCACTGCATAGATGGTGAGAGTAGCATAGTCTCCCTACTCGTGTGGGATTTGGCATCTTGTTATCCCTTGCACAGAGGATAATGGGAACACAGTCTCTCAGAAATAGTAAACTTTACAGGGGTGACTTGCAAAGGGAGATGTTTTCAGCTCCCCCATGGTACTCCTGTGCTCAGATGGCTAAGCATTACAGTTTAAGAAGAGCTCATCTTTTACCTCTGTTTGGGATCCATGTATTTATGCAGGCTATGTGTTCAGAATAGAAATGCAATATGGAATGCAATAAATAGTATTCCAAGTCTTGGTGATAAAAGTGATATTTTCCCCCTCTGGTGGCGTCACCAATTCCATTTCCTTCCTGTATTTCCTCACCCATCACTTTCCCTCACCACAGAGGTTACACCTTGGTGTGTCTGGTGAATTAAACTTAAAGGCTTTTTTTCAGGTGTTAATGAGGTGAGGTGCTTTTCCTGCTATGAACACTTGGTGTGTTTCTATATAAGGACCTTGCACAGCCTCAGCACTTTTACTAAGCTGCACAGTGTTATTGATTTCTCCAGCTTCTGCTGTGAGGGTTTTGTGGTAAAAAGCAGTGACTCAGCTGATGTGCTCAGTGGAGCTGTTTTACATGCTCAGACTGTGCTGCTGTTGCTGCTGAATAGTTAAAAAAAAAAAAAAAAGGCAAGCCATTCAATTTGTTCGAAGTAAACTGCAGGCAGCAGCAAGGTTTTCTGGCAACTTTGCAGGGATTATTGCAAACACACTAAATGGCAGGCCTGATTCTGGGGAATAAGCCAGAATGTGCTTCTGCCACAGCAAAAGGGGAAACAGATCAGGGCTCCAACTTGCCTCTTGTACAGAACACGGTACACTGAAGCTAAGAACAATCTCAACCAGAGAGCTGAGTTGTTTGGAAGGGGAGATGGCTGGAAATGCTGGTCCATCTGCTGAAACACTGCAATGAATATCAGGGCAGGATTATGCTGGTGATCTCACTCTCTCTCTACATCTGCCTGCATGTCTATGACAGTGATTTACTGAGGCTGTCCCATGGAAACCTGCAGATGAGAAATGCTTGTCACCACAAGACAGTGCAAAGCTGAGACCTCCCTGAACCTCTCACAGACAGGAAATTCAGCAAACATGCTACTTGAGGAAAGAGAGAGAAAAAATATATCTGTCCTGGGAGGAGAAGTGGGGCTTGATTAGCCTTTTCTGAAAGATAAATAAGTTGTTCCTATCTGTGGTCCTACTTATCTGTAAAGGAGGACTCCTAGAAGTTTCCAGACCACCACAGATCCATGGAAGTGTAGGTCAGGAGGCACCATTTGGACCTCTCTAGTTCAAACTCCTGCTAAAAGTATGTTTATCACCAACACTACATGAATTTGTGGCTTTGTCCAGTACTTTTAAATATTGAAAAGCTCAAAGGTTGGCGATTCTACAACCTCACTGGACAACATTCTTTGGTGCTGCACTGTCACCTCCATAAAGACATCTTGTCTAATGTCTGTCCTGAACGATCCAACACAGAGCTTGTGGCTATTGCCCTTTGTCATATGATCTGCCACTCTGAAGAATTTGTATCAACTTTGCAACACTGGTTATATTAAATAACCAGTGTTGCAAAGTTGATTATAATAAATAACCAGTGTTATTTAATATCTTCATTAGTTACAGAGACGAGGTGATCAGGTGCACTATCAGCAAGTCTGCAGATGACACCAAGCTGACTGGTGCTTTTGACACACTTAAAGGATGTGATACCATCCAGAAGAACCTGGACAAGTTCAAGAAGTGAACCCATGGGAATCTCACGAGGTTTAACAAGACCAAGTGCAAAGTACAACACGGCGGTCAGAGCAACCCTCCATATCAACACAGGCTGAGGCATGAACAGATCAAGAACAACCATGCTGAGAGGGACTTGTGGGTCCCTTGCTGGTGGATGAGAGGCTGGATGTGAACTGGAATATGAGCTCACAGCCCAAACAGCCAATTTTGTCCTGGCCTGCAAAACAAGCAGTAGTCAACAGGTCAAGGGAGGTGATTCTGCCCCTCTACTCCACTCTCATGAGACCACACGTAGGGTGCTCTATCCAGCTCTGAGGTCTCCCCAACACAAGAAGGACACTGACCTGCTGGAGTGAGTCCAGTGGAGGGCCACCAAGGTGGTTAGAAGGATGAAACACCTCTCTAGTGAGGAAGAGCTAAGAGAATTAGAACTGATCTGAGAATTTACATGAGCATGTAGTGACGTGACAAAGTGGAAAGGATTCAAACTGAAAGACAGCAGGTTTGGATTAGATATTAGGAAGAAATTCTTTACTGTGAGGGTGGTGAAACACTGGACCAGGTTGCCCAGAGCAGTTGTGGATGGCCCATCCCTGGAAGTGTTCAAGGTCAGGCTGGATGGGCAACCTGGTCTAGTGGAAGGTGTCCCTGTCCATGGCAGGGGAGTTGGAACTGGATGATTTGTAAGGTCCTTTCCAACCCAAACTGTTCTATGATTCTATGATTCTGAGAAGCTATAGGCTGCTGTTGGATTCCCCCTAGCCTTCTCTTCATCAAATTAAAGAAGCCCAACCTTTCCCTACAGGGTACATCCTACTGGCCTATGACTCTCCTCTTAACATTCCACTGGATTGCCTTCAGTTTCTCCATGAATAAACTTGGAAAACCTAAGAGTCCCATCAATGGAGAAAGTCCAGGACTTCTGCATGTCTCAGGATGTGGAGCTGAAGCCCTCAGGGTACTCAGGCTTCCCATCACAGCACTAGAAGCTTGTGCAGTGACCCCACAGCTCTCATCTCCAAATGTCTACCCAAGATTCAGGAGTCTGTAGCAGGCAGCCAGGTGTACCAACAGGCACTTGGGCAGTCACACGTAGGACACAACCTGGGTACATTGAAACAAAACTCTCTTTTTTTAACTGAGCTTTTTTATTTTTACATCCTGATGTTCCTCTATTCCAGTAAAACTTCTGAAATCATACAGGTTACTTCAGGAGAAGGGTATTGGCTGGAGAAATGACTACTTTTGAGGAGCTTAACCTATGCATGCACCCTGAATTGCTCAGTAACACTGCCTTGCAAAGCAGAAATGGAAAAAAACCAGGGAACAGACTGACCTGAATTCAAAGAGCCTGACAACAAGCCCAGTTGTTGAAAGACTGCAGCACAGAAACCTCACAGTGAGATCTCTGAAGCAAGGAGACCCAGGATCTTGGGAAAGAAGTGTGGACATACTGACTCATTGTCCGTCACAATCTCTCAGGTACTGCTAGATGCATTATATGTTGTTGAGACCTCAAACTGCCAAATGTAGGAAAAGTATTTTCAGCTGTATTTAACAGGTTTTTAATTACAAGAAAACTCTTTCACCCTTCTGAGTCCTAAGAAAGCTGTTGTTGGGAAACAGCTGAGCTGCTCTCTTTCTATGTCTGTAGTCTCCCTGGACTTATGAATTCAGTGACCTTGGCAGATGTACTAAGGAAACCCTTTACCATAGCAAGGGACTGTTTTACATTTCTTTCCAGACTAGGCACAAACGTACTTTCTCTCATCAGATATACAGATTTTGAAATTCCACTGCTTTCCTCCCTCTTCAATAAAATGATTTTTGAGTGCAGGAAAAAACCACACACTCCAGCTGTATGGTTTCTGTTGCCCTCCTACAGCATCCCAAGATAGTAGATAAAAAGATGTTGTTCTGAATTCTCTTTTCTGAGTCCAGTATTTAAATTGCAATTGAAGTTACTATCTACATTGGCAATTTTAGCTCTCTTGTGATTGAAACCAATTCTTATTAGCTAAACATGTGGCATGGTTTCCTTCATCTCAGAATATGCAGGAAGAGTATTGTGTCCCAGATGACGGGAATTTGGAAGATTCCCAAATTCAGCAGAGAATTTGCTATGCTGGATCAAACAGGTTTCCTTTCCCACCTCTCTGCCCTCCAGTCAGGACTGATGTATTCAGTAATGACTGCAATTCATGTGAGGGAAATGACAAAATCTATCCATGACTGATGTTCCATGCCAACAGTGCAATGCTGTAGGTGGAGAGAAGGCAATTTCCTCCTAACCTTGGAAAAGAGCATCTTAAGCAATGAAGTTGCTGTGGTAATTTTAAAAATCCAACGTTGTTTAAGGAAAAAGAAGTTAATCCTGGATGTGAAGGTATAGTTAAGAAAGACCAGACAGTACTATTATTGATAATCAACCAGCTTTTGTTTAATTAAATGTCTGGACATCTACATATTGTAGAAGCTTTTCTTATAAAATGCAAATATTTTTCAGAGTTGCTTGACCATCATTCTAATCCCATGTCTCCACACTTCTGACTAGAGTTATTCCTTCTTGCTGGGAAGCTGCATATGGGATGTACTCTTACAAACATAACAAGAGCCATCGCTGGGTACAATGAGTTCTCTTCCCAGTAACTTCCGCCCCAGAGTTACTCTAAAAATCCTTGCAGGATTAGCCTGCAGCTATCCAGAAAGATAGAGAACTGCACATGTTTTCAAAGGAACAGTCCTGTAGCTTGGTCTTATCATCATATTAGTGAAAGTAAGCAGATTACAAAACGCCTCATAATCTTGCACAAGCTGTTATGGTGAATGGCCATATAAATGCATTCTAGAAAGATGGGTTCATTCAATCCCTTAGCCCAACCACTTTTTTATTTTAGTCAAGCACTACAGTTACAGTGTTAGTGATAAAAATACCTGCTGAAGACCTTAAATTAGAAATTAGGTGGCTTTGTTAAATTGCCTGGTCTGTATTTATTGCCCTGAAAATGACCTGATTCCTTTTGGATAATTCTGAAAGTGTGATTACTGCACTGTATTGTATAAGCTAGTTCATCAGCTGTAAAACAAAATATACATGTTATCCATTTTAGCAACATCAGTTTTTACTCCTGACCTGCATGCATGGCTCTTTATAGACAACGGAATCAGCAGCCACTCTGAAAAGGTTTGTTCACAGAAACACATGACTGATGCCAAATATTTGCCCTATCCCAAAAGATTTCCTTATTCACCTGTCTGATAAACAGTGTTAGTGTGATTTTCATTAGCCTCTTTTGAAGGGCTAATCAACACAATTTACTTGTGCATACATCACACTGAGGGACTTCTCAGTAGAATATTGACATAAAAATACTAGAGCTACCATTACAACAACATGTATTTACAGGGAAGATGTGGTGTAAAACAGAAACAGGTCAAAGCCTTTTGAAGTATTGTGTAGCTCTTCTGGCCACTGGCTCACTGGTTTTTCTTCAGAAGGGGTGGTTCTTCCTTGCAAATTGCGTAGCAACATGATGCCAAAATGGAAACAGCCATATTTCCCACAGAGATAAACATCAGTGATCTCCAGCTGTTCAGTGGTGCAGTAGTTCACATGAGTAAAGCCCATTGTTTTTGTTCCAGGTCTGGCTCCCCCTTTTACTGTGTCCTGGCTATTGCCATGTGTGGGAGAAGGAAAGCAGGTTGTGCTGCCAGTGGCTTCCCCCACCAGCCTGGCCTGGACAGGCTCCAGGGTCTTCACACACACCACCATGCCAGCTGGGCTGGCCAGGGTCCAATCGTGGCTGTTTCCCTGCCTTTTTTCATGTCTGGTGTCTTCTCACAAGAATTTCTGGCAGGCAACAAGCACCAAGGGTCTAAATTCATCACAGAAATTGTTTGCAGAGAGCAACCTGGCACTCTACATCTTCCCAAGCAACCCAATTGCTGACAAGAAATGCAGACATCTGAGGCAGACCTGGCTTTAGTTATTCTCCCTTTTTCTTGTCTGGCATTGCATTCTCACTCCTAAAATGCTGTCCATTCTCCAACATGGAGGGGAAGAGAGCCACAGGCAGTCAGTGCCATGCAAGGATGCAGGCAGAGGTGACACAGCTGGGGAGAGACATTCATGCTCACCCAGGCATGCTGCTCCCCAAGGCTGTCAGCAAAGAAGAGAGCTGCAGGCAGTGGGTCTTGGAGACATCTACAGAAAGAGAGAAGGCTGTCATTTATAAAGATTGCTAGCTTTAATGAGAGGAGTGGGACAGTCTGCTTCTACTGACTTTCCCTGGGAAAATAGTTCAGGAGTATATTTATAATATACAGGAGTATTTGGATTTTTTTCCCTCCTGACTGGGCCATAAAATAGAATAAATACAAGACAGAGAAACAAGTAGATATTTTGTCTGACAGGCTTTCACTTTACAAGTCATGTATTGGGCTAAGGCAGCAACTATTCAATTTCAACTCAAAATTCAATTGTAACCCTATGATAAAAGTCAGCCTTTTTAAGTCTTGTCTTCTGCAGAGGCATTTTTTTCTGAGGAAAAGTATTTTGTAATGCCTTTAAATCATCCACATGCAGACAAGAAAGCAAGAGGAAGGATTTCCTTCTGAACTGACTCTTAGAGCTTTGCAATGTGATCTGAGCTTGCAGAGACACACCATAGTCCACCTCCATTTAAAATCCGAACAAAATGTCTACCCACTGAAAATCATTTTGATATTACACAGATACAGATGGTACTCTGCTAAATCTTCTAAGCTCTGATGCAGTTCTGTCATCCTATGAACACCTCAGCAAATTAATACTACCTCAGCCTCTTATGAGTGAAACATGGTTCTACTCATTTCAGATGCACAAAGCACAGAGGCAGTAAATGGCTTTGAATTCACAAAATAATGTCTGCCACATACCTAGACTTTGAACCCAAACTAATGGTGTCCCACCTGGAAGTCTCTCCCTGGGGCAACGCACTGGCTGAGCGAAATAGTGCCTATGAGACACATCCTGCACCCAAAGCTGGGTTCTGTGCCATTAAGTATAGTACATCTCTTACAGAGGTGGCAAAGATTGCTGTAAGTGAACATAATCCTCTCCTGGGGCTCTGAACAACTGGACTAATACCTATTATTCACTACACTAGAGTTGTTCAAGAGTAAGGGACCCAGAGGCCAAGCCCATTAAAAACTTGGAAAAAGGACAACAAAGACGAGGGAAGAGCAATTTGCATTCATACTAAATATCATCAAGGAATTTTATATTCTTGGGTTGTACATGATGAAGAAACTTTGAAGACCTTGCTCCCCACTCCTCAGCAGAAGCCAAATTTAAAAATGTAATTGAGAGATTAGAGAGACTTCACCTTGAATGTTTTTGTATATCTGTGCTAGAGGCTGACTAACTTAAGCTGTCTCTTAACAAGTATCCTGTTTCCTCCAGCTGATCAGAGCCTCTCTGTGAGCACATTGGGCTGGCAGAGCAATGCTATTTCTTAGGAACAGAAACCTCACAGCAGGTTGCTGGCTTCTATGTGAAGTCTTTCAAGCAGTTTCACAGCTTTGCCATGGCATTTCTGCTCTAAGAGGTTTATGCTAGATAGCCTGGCCTTGTTTAACTCCAGCCTGGTAAGTTTGGTACCTCTGCTCAAGGCTGACCTCTCTGGGTTTAAGCTGGAACCCACTCTGGCTTCAGCTGGCATTGATGGAAGGTCCATAGCCACTTGGATTTTTTTGGGGTGGGGAACAAAGTACTGTGTCTACCTGTCTCAAATAACCTTTTGGAAAAGAAGAGCTCATCTGCTCTCAGCTTCAGTATCTTCAGTCCCTCAGGGACCCCATCCTACTTTCTTCAAAATTGCTGGTGTAGATTAAAAGGTGCTTGAAGAAGCAGTAGTTCAGCTTCTCTGCTTTCCAGTCTTAGGGAGTCCTGCTTTTATTCTCTAGGACTCAATTATTTATCCATCCATCAGCAAAAACCGTAAGGATTAATTTAGATGTGTTTTCTTTTACATACCAAAAGCAAAGTTATGGGAATTTTGTTATTTCACAGTTTGGTTCTGAGATAAAAGTATGATTCAAATGTTTTGAGTTTATGACAGTTATGATAATAATGTAGTCTATTTCTTAAAAAAAACCTATTTCCTTTAAACAAATATTTTTCTGTCGGCACTGAAGTCCTAGAAATGGTAGTGCTATTAATCTTATCCTCATTCTAACAGGCTTTGGTTAATTCAAACTTCTTTGCTTTAGAAAAAGGGTTTCCTTTGATGAGTCACCATCCCTGGAGGTATTGAAAAGATGTGTAGTTATGGCATATGGGACATGGTTTAGTGGTGGACTTGGCAATGCTGGATTAATGATTGGACTCAATGATTTTAGAGGTCTTTTCCAATATAAATGATTGTATGATTTTATGATGCTGCTTCATTTCAGTTACCCCAGTGTGTGAGCTGCAGTGACCTGATTGTAGCTAATTCCTAGAGTTAGGCAGCAGCTTTTCTCAGTGTGTTTCCTTTCCAAGAAAGTTTAGAACTTTAGCTGGGAACAGGTTAGGAGTAAGAAGTGGGTAAGGGGACTGGAAGAGGACAGAGCTGATTTGGCATTGCCTTGTGGCAGAGCTCAGCAGGGGGAACAAAGCAGAGCACTGTTGTCTCACCATCCATCTTCTACCTTACTGCCTCCACAGCAGTTTTGGGAAGCTATCCTGGAGGAGGTGAGAAAGTTTCTGCAGTAGCAAGAAATGAAAATATTTGAAAATTTTGCTTCAGTCAGATGTACTTTTCTTTCTTGTTCTCTCCCTCTTTTTTATTAATGGAATCTGTTGCCTAAACATTTCTGCGCTTTTGTCTCCAGTTCTATTCTGCTCTTACTTGAAGGCAGCAATTTTGCTTAAGAGATTCATAGCAAGAGAAAATAGAAGACAAAAGTCTCATTGATATTTCAGACAACAAAGGAAAAACTGAACAAGAAGGTAATTAAAGTAAAATCCTGAAAGCTTTTCATTCTACATGGTAAAAAAGTGTCTCTAAATCCCAGTTTAATTTTTCATGTCATGTTGACTATCCAGCTCCAATGAATAGACAAAATGTTCTAGTGTATCTCCCTTTGTGTACATATTTTTAATTCTTTTTCCTGCACATATATTACAAAAGGTTGAGAAGATGGAAGTGGTTTTGTGAACAAAGGAAGGGTATTTGCTCTGCAGTCTGATGCTTATTAGGCTTTAAATCTGTTTGAAATAATGAATTGCAATTGACTGTAATTAAATATAAAACATTAATTGAGTGTTATTAACAAAGCACACCAAGCTCAATTTGTAAAATTTGTATTTCCTTTTACAGAAATTTTCCTGCATATGAGAACTCTGTATGCTAACCCTTAAAGACTATATGCTAATCACAAAAGACATTTTTCATTTTCAGATGGGAGAATTACATTTCTTTATTCAATGTAATACTGTATTATTTGAAGTTCAGAATTATTGTATGAAGTGTTTGTGCAAGAATTCTACCAGTAAAACCCATATTTCTCTCATTGCAGATATTTTGCTACACATCAGTTGCAGCAGAAAAATGAATATGAGCAGTATCATTGTATTACTGGAATACACAGAATATACATCACTTGATAATTTGGCTCTGAAAAGCCACACCAAAGACTATTATCTTGAACGCTCTGGTACTAAGAAGATTCTTTCTTACAGCAAAATTTCTGTCCAGGAGGAAGTAGTTGAATTTATTAAATGTAGTTCAGATACTAATTCTTAAGAGTTAATTGATGGTACTTTGAAGGACAGTAGATGAAAATTAATTTGGGGCAGAAGATAACTTGTCTCTGGGAGACCTTAATGAGCCTAAAGGCTACTTCAGGTTGGAGAAACACAACATTGCCCAGGATAGGTATGGTAGCAGTTGACTCCTGAAACAAAACATGTTTGGCTGCCTGCTATTATGCACCACCTATTTTCTTCCTTACTATCTCCCTGTTGCAAGAAACCTGCTCACTCTAACGTGTTACTGGCCCACATGATGTACCTTCCAAGACCCAGCACCCAAGGGTACAAACCCAGGTACAATTGCTCTTTCCTCTTTTACTCACACTGAAGGCAGCTAATTTCCCAGCACCCCAATGGAAACACAATAATTCCTTAAAACTCAGTAACTGCTAGGCTTTTGAAAGGAAAACACTGTGAAGGAAAAGTATTTTCTTCAAGGTTCTGAGGGGAGAGATAACGAAGAATGGCTCCATTGTACAATGAGGATTTGCCTTGAGCAGCATCCAAATGCCTGTATTTCACCAGAAGCACAAATCTTTTCTGCACCTTGAGGCAAGCCAGAGTCTAATTGTTAAAGTAGATATTTGTATTGGGACACATGAGAGCACACCCTGCAAAAGTACGTAGGCACTGTAGCCTCCACCTTGCTCAGAGAGCAGCATCAACAGTACTCTACTAAGCTGTATGCAGAATGATGTCATTTACTCCCTCCTAAGGAGGGTTTTTACAGGATTTCCTCCATATGTTAGTGTTAATTCTGTGACATGGATTAGGAGTAAAGCTGAAGCTCTGCAATCCCTTTAGCCCATTACCTCCCAGCTTCTCAAGACCCACTGTCAGTAAAAGATAGATAGGCTCAGGTTTATGTCTTTAGCTGCCTGTCCTCCTAAGTGCATGGGAGTGTTTGCATGGGTTTTGTGTAGCGATCCTTCACCAAACCCCGGTGTTCAACCTGGTTAATCCTCATGACTTCCCTGTGCACACATAATCCAAACAGCCTTCTTTTCCAATATTTTACTTTCTTATTTGTTGTTTACATAACCCCTGTGCGGTCTGCAGGCTGCATCTGCTTCCCTCAGGGAGGTGGCAAAATCACAGCAAATCAGGCTCTTTGCTCTAAAATTTCCCAAAGATCAAAGTTTAGTTATCATTAGAATGTAAATGTCACAATATTATGAAACTGGTGCATGAGGAGAGAACATAACATATCTTCCTCTTTGAAAGAGTTTCTATGTGATGTGACATTTTGGTAACATTTGAAGGAGGACTTTTTTTCCTCTTTAATGATCTTTCTTGACTTTTTTTTCCCCCCAGTATAAGTATGCTGTTCACACCTGCTAAAATAACATTTAAAATAAAGTATTTCACAAAGTCCTTCTCTTTTTAAAACTGAGTCCAGCATCCACCTTGTTGTTTTAGTTAATCTGTTTCTCAAGGCAAGAAAAAAGGGATTGAGTTCATGAATATGAAGAAAATATGGCTACTAATCTCTGAATAAATAGACACAAATTATCAATATACCACAGCAAGAGATATGTTGCAGTGTTTGGGAACAGGGATCCACTTGAGAAAATGCTCCTTTTGTGAGATGCTTGAATCCTGACCAGCATAGAACACCTCCAACGTGAGATGTAGCATGTTATCAGTTTTCTGTTTCTTCTTCAATAAGTCAATTAAACTAACTGGATTGAGATTTTCAAAGATATATTACATAAAGCATTGACTATAGGAACCCCATAGTGATTATATTGGGTAATGTTGGTACACTGGGTGATTACTTAAACCCAGCAGCCTGAAAATATTCATCCCCAGGTCTAGTAAATTATTAATGACACTAGTCAGTTCAGCCTGATGTGAGTGTTTTTTCGGGGCCCTGGAGACACTGGGAAGCCAGTGCTGGGCTGCAGATGTGCATCCCACCTGCCAGTCCCTTCATGGTGTCTTGGGTGAGCCCCCAAAGCAAAGCCAGCTACCTCTCATTTAACGTGACCTTTGTGTGTGCAGAGAGAGGTGGGAGCAGCTCCTACTGTTGTCTACCATTCTCAGACAGACACAACCCTGTGATGTGTTAAATGGAATAGGTATATGTTTAGGAGTGTGTGTGTGGAGTTCTGGCAATTACACGTAAATGGAGCACCTCAGCCCCAGAAGACTGTAAAGGAACATGTTAATACCTCTGAAATCAACTATTTTAAAATGATAAATGATCTCTGTAGTCAAGTGATGCTCTTTTTTATCAGCCAGTAAAAGGGCAATATACAAAGTACACATCTTATGATGACTGGGGGGAAAAAACCCAAAAAACAAAAAATCTCCACAGCAGTAAGATTCACTAAATTCTTCCACAAACACAAATATCTCTTTTCCAAGAAAGCAGGATCATGCTTGGGATTGAAAACTATTCCAAACACCTTTGAAATATATTAAATTCAAGTCGATAATTTTAAACTAGTGCATTCCTCCAGACACAATATGAAAGCAAAGATGGAGAATGTCAACGCAGCAAATTACTTGGGTGGCAGGAGTTGAAGGATGAAGTTCTTTTTCTATAACCGTTAAAACCCACCTGTATTTTAAATTTTACCTTTTTGAAGATTGGAATTGCAACTGGTGAATCTTGGCGTGGAAGTTTCAGTGGAGTTACCGCTGAGGGATCCTGATTCAGGACAGAACTCCAACAGCATACTTTTTTAACTATACCACTGAGAGGCTCCTGCAACAGTCTGTAGCTGGAAGGAGCTGGAAGCTGATAACAATTAGCAGAAGATGAGCTCCTTATGGGCCATCTTCCTCATGCATAGTGTCTGGGATTGCATGCACAGTAATCAGAGCATTGTTATAGCCGTGTTAGTCTGGCTATATAGAAAAAGACCAGGTTGTAGAAATGGGTAATAACTTTTCTTATATCAACATCAACATTTTAGCATCTAGGCAGAGACATCATGTGGGAATAGTGTTTCTTAGGGTTTTCTTTTCTCCTGTTGCACCTCCTTATCTAGCTCCTATATGCTAGGGACAAGGTAAAAAACAAAAATAATGTGATAAGTGTTATAATGTTATAACATAAGCAGAATTTTCCTGCACCTCTGTTGAGTGTATTACTCCAAACAGACATATTTTAGACATTCATGAAGCTGTGAATGTGGAACCATGAGGGGTGAAGTCTAATGACAAGTGAGAATCTAGGGCAGGGACACAAGTTGCACAGCCTGGTATAAAAATCAACGATATTAGCAACAAAAGACACTGGCTGTAAAATTATTGAAAGCTTAAAATTGACAGAGACATCCCAGTTCTGCTGAGGTCAGTAAGAAAACTTCACTGGCTTCAGAAGAACCAGTATGTGCCTTGGGATGAGTGGAAGGCACCTCACAATCTGCATTATATTATATTTACTGCCCCTTAGAAACAGGCACCATATTGCTTTGCAGAGCAAGCTCCCCATAGCAAGTGCAAGAGTCTGATTTAGAGGGTTACTTAAGTAAATTTCAAGGCATTGTGTTGGTAAATTATATCCTGTTTTAATACAAACATCTTTAATTGGAGTTAGGTGACCATTAAAGAGAAATTTATTTCAGAGGATTTTGCAAAAAAAAAAGATAACAAGTCCAGACTATATTTAATGGCATATTTTGGCTTGGACAACTTAAGGAATACTTGTACTCTTGACCAGCTAAGGTGTCGTTTATTTTTTATTTTTCATTCTAGAGCAGCCAGAATTATACCCTGTAACAACTCTGATAAGACTTGCAAAGGAAACATATATTCAAATACAGTTTTAACTTGGCTTGCTTTATCTGGCTTTTATTTTTTAATAGAACTTCTCAAATTATGCTCATATTTCTGGGGTTTTTTTTCCTCTGTAGATAAGCACTATCCACTTACACCATCACATAATTATTACTATGCAGCAGTCTACTTAAGTAAATTCTGTTTTACAGCCTCTGTTATTATAAAGCCATTTTTGGTTTTATATGACTAAACTGATGTGGAAAGGTAGGAATACTGCCTGTTATTGCAATGCTGTAAATACATTGCATATGGAAAAACTAAGTGATAAAGAGCTTAATTAACTGTGATTTATATTGATCTATATGATCATAAAATCACCAGAGTTTGGAGCAACATCGTTTGTTTTTAATAAGTGTTGCCTGGTAGACTAGTAATTACAGTCATAAACCAATTACTGAACTAAAGTGTAGTAAATTTAAAAACAAAAGCAGTCACAAGATATTTCATTAGGAAGCCAGCTAAGTTAAAACAAGGCTTATTTAGGTTTAAATATGACACTGAAAGTGCAGCAGCACCTGTGACAGATGAATTTTCAAGTAATTTCCCACTCTAATATCACACTTTTGAGGTTTTCAGAAACATTTATGTTTTGGCTTACCATTTGTAAGCATAGTCCCAATGCAGTCTTGTTGATTTAAATGGACCATGCTAGTATCAGTTCTGTGCTCTGTGTGTGGGTAAGAAAGCCTGAGTAGACCCAGAAGTTGTCACGTTGGGATGAGGCCACAGCAAAGAACTCTGGAGAGCAAGTTTGTGGGTTAACAGAGCAAGAGTCACTTTTGGCAAAGCCAGCAATTGTTGGCTGATATATGAACTAGGCAGGTAAGGGGCAAAAAAGTTAATTTCACTCTTTCAAGTTAAATGAAGTTCAGAAGGAATAAGCCAACATGCAGAGGTCAGGCTGTTCAAGAGATGAATGAAAGCCCCATCCACAGTAACTGGACACTTATACACATTTGTTTTGTCTCTCTTATGCTGAAAATAACATTTTCTTTTTTAATTAAAAGGAATCTCAGAGGAAGTTTAAAGTGTGATGCCAAAAGGATAATGTAGTCACAACTGTGCTAACATTTCCACTGTGGTGACACTTCATGGTGCCTAAGAATCAGTAGCCAAAGGGGACCTAAGCTCTTCTGAGAGATTGTGCTCCAGCACCATGACACTGGGGCTCCATTTCTGAGAGAAAAGGGAATTATGAGGAGAAAGTGACTATTCCATGTGGTGAATGGAGACTGATGAACACTGCAGCTGTCTTTAAGTGATCTCTTGAAGACAACATTGAGGGTTACAGATGTGACTGTTCCTACAACTATACCAGTAGGGTCCCTAACTAAAATTTGTCAAGGACTTACAAATATAACTCACTGAAAGAGATAATTATAAAATATTATTAGTAAAAGATCATCAATCTTGGGAATTTCTATTGTTTAAGAATTTTGAAGCGTCACTGACTTTATGAAGAGATAAAAGAATTAAGAAAATCTGAAAATGGAACAAAATTATTTTGGTTATGCCATAGCAAACAAAGAGCCTGACAAATGCTCCAGACTCTTAACACAGCAAGGTGCATGATAGAAAGACGTCTGATGAGGTGAACTGTCTGCTAATACAAGGTCATGTGTATTTAATGGTTAGTACACAACTGGGTACGAAGTTAGGTATAAATATCCCAGAAAAACAGGTTCCTGGTAAGGACTGTTCAATGGAGATGCACTCACTGCACAGCCTTGGACAAGGAAAACAGAAGTTTCCTCTGAGCTCAAACACCATGTCCTGAGTGCAGGTGACCCAGGGTAGCTACTCATGCCACTGCTCCCCAACCCCATTCTGTCACTGGGATCTGGGTTAGCCTTAACACTTTGAACAATGTGTTGTTTTTTTCCTGTTGTTTTATGGGTTGTTTTTTTAACATGCATCATTGTGACTGAAGTGGGTTAGAGAGAAAAGGCATGTAGTGTTGTGTCAACAGATTTGGTGACTTTCTGCCTTGTGAATGGCAGAGAAGGGCAAGAAGGCTCTGGTCGGGCTGGCAGGGGTAACTTACTGCAGACATGGCCTGTGAAGCTCAACCACTGCCCCAACACGTGCAAAGACGGCACAAAGAGCAGAGAGTATCATTAGCACTGCAGTGACAGGGCACACAGCGACGACAGACCTTCCTATCCTGGTCACTTCTGCTGGGACACTGTAGAACAGGGAGAACAACTGTTTATCTGAGAGCTGTTTAGTTTGCCCGAGGAAAGGTTAAGGGCAGGCACACTCACAGTCTCTGCACCTGTGTAGTGAGCAAAACTGTGGTAGTGGGCTCTTCAGCCTGGCAAGCAAAAGTACAGCAGAACCTCAAGGCTGTTGTTAGAAGACAAATTCAGACTGCAAAGGAGATTCCAATTTATCTAAGCAGGGGGTTATTAAGCACTGAAATGATTTAGTAAATGCTGTTTTGGGTTCTCCATCACTGGCTTTGTTAAAATCCAAATAGGATTTCTCAACTGAAAAACAGTGCAATTCAAAGGGAAATTAATTCATGCCTGGCTATAATTGGTGTTACAGAGAAAGTCAGGCAAAACAATTACAGTGATCTCATCTGGCCTAAAAAATGATGAGTCTATTTAAAAGGAAAAAAACCCAAACTAAACATAAAAAAACTCACTCAGGAGGAATTAATTTCTAGAGACTGCATTTCACAATGGCGTGTCACTTTCCAGTAGTGCAAATCTGTACCCGGGGTGATAGTGCTGCATTACTCAGAAACATCACTTAAGGAGACCAGCTACATTTTAAAGGCAGTGGTAATTGTAATTCTTGGATGAAATCAGAGCCTCAGTGACAGAAATGACAGGAGTTTCATTTCTACAGGAGGTCGGAATTTTATCTGCTTTTTCCTCCTTTCGCCGCCATAAGCATGTCTCATGCTGCATGATTTTACAGAAGGATACAGAGGATTTTCTGCTCTGCAAGTTGTGGTATTTCTTTTGGAAATGAAGAAAACGCAGCATACACTGGCTGAGTGGTTGGCTTTGATCTGATGATGTCTTCAAGTCGAGGATTAGATGAACAGAGGAATGTCACTGATGTTTTTCAGCTAAAGCGGGCTGCAGTTACATCAGTGTGGCATCCTCAGCAATGGTTTTTTAGTGTTTTTTATAGTTTATCACTAGGAAGGACTCAAAATCAGAGTGAAATTGCAGAGTACATGCAAAGAATCACTGCCAACAGCCTACAAATTTAACTGCTGATGAAAAGGTGTATGATGCATTTTTAATACATAGAAAACAGATTAAGTGAAAGAGATAATAGATAAAGTTTCTCAAGCAAAGGCAAGACAACAACACTATTTATAGCTTACAGTATGCTTACTGAGCAGAAGAGGTCAGAAAGATGTTGGGTCCTCAGCACAAAGCTTGCTGCATTTTGATATGCTGATATGTTATCTCTATGCACATACTGAATTGTCAGAGATATTTCACTCAGTATCCAAGGTTCCCAAAGAAGTCTCCTGTTCAAATTCTGGCCAGGGCTGACTGTCAAGCTGGAATGCAGAATTTTGATGCTCATGTTCACATTTTGAGGTGGCAAGTTGTTTGAGAAGGCAGTCAATCCCATCCCACCCCTCAGTGGTTGCCAACATACAGTTGCTTTGCAACCTGAAACCCACAGAGAAATCCGTGGCATCCATTTATTTAGGGTTTTCAATGGTTCACACATGACAAGTGTATATATCTTGCAATATTTGGTATGAGAATGGACACTTTTTCTGTAGTATGAGCACTCTTGGATAGCCAAAGAGTTTCTATTCCTATATTTTACTACAGAGAACACATCTCTATGTTTTCCAGATTTTTCTCAAAAAGAACTGGAAAAAGGGGGGGTTGTAACTGCTATAAATACCTGCTTCATTTTACAGATTAGCCAGAAACAACAGCTGGCTGCTGTGCTGACAAAAGTAACCCTGTCTCAGGAAAGAGTCCTCTCCAAAACAGATTGAGATCTCAACATTCAATTTCCAAAGAATTTTGAAAGCTCACAAAGAGTAAAAAGCACCAGCATTTGTGGTGCAGAAAAGCAGGGCCCCAGAGCAGAGCATTTCCCACCAAGGTGACTTCAGCATGGGACATGTTGATTTTGATGTCTGTGAATTCTCCAGGCTCCAAAGATCCACCCAGTTTAGACATGAACTGCTTCATGCCAGATGTGAGCTGGTGTATCAGGGGATACCAGCTGCTTCACTCTCCATCACCAACTGTGATATATTGTCAAAATACCCTCATAACCACACACTGTGACACCAGAGGAGACAACCATGCGGTGGCTGCAGTTTCTCATGTTTTCTGAAGGAGACTTGCTTTTGGGAAGCAGGGCAAAGAGAATTTGGCAAAGCAACAGCCACCTTCCAGCAGCAACTTGGACAATATGCCTACCTACTTTAAGGATGGAATTAGCTTTGCTTGTGAGCAGCTGCCTCTGAGCAGGGCCCTTCCACCCCGGGCCCCTTAAAGATCCCTGGAAGCAGAGATTTACTGCTCTTTTATCAAGCACTTGTCAATCAAATTCTTTGCTAGAAATAATGCAGAACTGTTTCAACTGAATTATTTGATTTGGGGTTCCTTTCACCTGAAGCTGGCTTTTTTATTTTCCCTATTCCACAGAAAATTTTCTCAACGTCAGTTCTATTGTGCACTTTTGAAAAATAAGCAGGGCTCAAAACGAGTTATTTCTTATGGGAAACGGGTCTGTTGGGAACACATTACACATTCCATTTGCTAATCAGAATCTTCTGATAATTTTTACTGTGCATTGCAAATGCAGGCAGCCCGCATTACATCTGTAGTGCTCAGATAGACTGGAACTGCTCCAAACTGCTTCTCAAAAGTTTATTTTTAAAATTTTCCATGCACTTACTGTTCCTTCATCCTGGTCACAAATGCATATTTATCCAATGGACTAACTACATGCATGCTAAAATTTAGTAGAGTTACACATACCACAGTGTTAAAAAATATACTGTCTCTCAAAATATACAGAAACCATGGCTTAAAGAAATAAACGCTTCAACCTGAGGAAGCTGAAAGCCTGAAAATACCAAGCAAGGAAGATAAATGGTCTAAGCTTGCAGCAAACAAAGCAACAGGAAGACTAAGACTTTAGTGATATGCTTCATGAAACAGTTTCATATGGCTGGTCATAAATAAAAGAAGGATTTCAAGGATGAGCCAAACAGCTGCAGCTCTGGCTTCTGGTTTCACCACTCAGCATAAGAGTGATGAGGTCCAGGAGCAAGGATGTTCAGCTCCTGAGTTGCTGATGTGGAAACACAGATCTGGGAAAGAAACAGCCGTGGTGAAATACAGGGGAAACATGGAGCAAGAAGCATTGTTCTACAGAAGTGTACCTTTTCTGCAGCATGGTGGGAAGAGACACATGAGCCAGCAAGTTCCTGAATGTGCCATTTCCCTCCACACCTACTAAATCACTGTAGAAATGCTGTTTATTTGCAGCAGCAAAAGTCTTCGAGGTGGTGTGCAGGGCAGGACTGAAAAGAGTGGCAATTATTTTCCAGCAGGAGCCCTGAGGGAGCCTGGGATTTGCAGCCTGTTCAAAGATGTGGGTAATTCCTTTCCAAAACCTTTAAAGGATGCAGCTCCCACCTTCACATCAGTGCCTGCCTCAGAGGGGGCAGTTTCTGAAGGAACTGATTGAGGAAAAATTCCTGGGCTCCTGGACCTTGCTTATTGCTCTCATCTCTGCTGTGTTTCACTGCTCAGAGTACAAAGACTACCAGTATTCTTATCTTGGCATTCCCTACTTAGGGGAACAAGAGAAGCATTACAAATGAGTCTGTAGGGATGTATGGTGAGAGCAGTAATAAAAACCAAAAAGCCAGCACCAGCAGCCATGGCCAGTCAGATCCTTTGGGAGCACGGGGCAGTGAAGCTGTTTCACATCCCTGCGCTGAAATGCTTGGCATTTAAACACGGCGACAAGCTCTGCTGCTGCAACAGTTCCCGAGGAAGACCTCATGGTCAGACTGTCACAGCTAATGTAATTTTCATGTCACATTTCTGATCCCCATTCTGTTCTCCTGCATTCCATGTGCTAAAGCAGCCACCTCTCCTCTTGCTGTCCTCCCACACCAGACAGGACACGATCAGGATACACCAGCATCAAGGTTGCTCTAAAAATTCATGCTCTCTCTTCTGCTTTCTTGTTTAATGGTTTTAAAGACATCAAGTCTATCAATACTTTTGGAGCCTAACAACTTGTAGCTGTTGGGAAAGACACGTGCAGTAGTCAGCATCAGTAAGGAAAAGCTTCTGTATGTTTTATTTTTAATAATAATTTTTTTCTGAAAAGGCTAATCTTCATAAATCAGCTGTGCGTAATCTACTAACAACCTCATATTATTATCTACATGATCTGCCCTCCTCTGGAAAGGTGAAAAAAAGGTGCCAGGTCTCAACAGTTGCCAGGTGCTCATGTTGAACTACTTCTCTAACTTAATATCAAAAAAATAAAACAAACCACCACCATTCACAAACACATTAAGTTAATGGATTAGATTTACTGCATATTAATGTGAGGCTATAAATTATTCTTTAAAATAGTGTATTAAAATATAATTAACTGCCTAAGCCTGGCTGGTGGCATGGCTTTGTAGAGCTAATCCATCCTTCTGGTGCACCCAGCCTTCCCCACGCCTGCATCCCAGAAGAGGCTAATGCAGATGCAGGACTTCATTGCTCCTTAAGTCACATGGGTTCTGTCCTTCAGTAAACCCATCAGATCACTGATTTTTGCCCAGTATCTACTGAATGCACGTGCTCTGTCATGATTTCTTCAACCATGTGAAGTGCCCTTTTTTTGCTCAGTGCCCCTTTCCATACATTTTGAGCGCATTTCACAATGTCATGGTGTTACATATTTCTTCACTCAGCAGCCTCCTGAAAAGCCAGCGTAACCCTGAGCATCAGTTCTGTGTGGTACTTGTGTGGGAACAAGCCCATTAGAAAAATCTTCAACTGCACACCACAGCTGCCTTTGGGTATTAAATCATACATGTTTCTGAGCCCTGACAGCACATGAATATCCTGCACATGGTGGGGGAATTGCCAGAACAGGCCTTGAAGAGCTCTGCTTGCTCCCTCTTCTGTAGCAGAGCTGGAATTAGGGCAACCACAGAAGTTCACACCTTTCAATGGTGACTTCCAAGGACCAGGGTCCATCCCAAACATTTCAGAAATTATCTTTCAAATAAAAAACCTCCAATAAAGATTTTTGAATATAGCAACTGATTACTTTGAAGTTTATTATTTAAATGTGGTTTGGGGCAAATTTGTTTTAAAATAGTACTAGTCACACATGGCTCCACAAGTACCTCATTGGTGGTTAGAGATGAGCAAAAGGGGCATCCCATTGATATGAATATTCCAGACAGCTCATTAGTTTGCAGGTTTTTCATTAGTTTTTCAGTAAAAATTAAGAAAACAAATGACAATGTGTGCTACCTATGTGTAGAGACACACCATGTGCTGGGCAGGTAGGTTCTGACCTTCTTCTCACACCAGTACTAATGATTTTTTCTTCACCAAACCTCTTTGCCTCATCAGTGCAAGGTTTCACTGCTCCCAGGGCTCCTACTTGTGGTATCTGGAGAGATTTCCCCCTTGTACTGCTGGAGTAGACAGAACAACAGGTGAGGAACTGGTAGAAAACTAGTGCATGGTATTTACAATACAGAGAAAAAAACTCATTCCCAAAAACCCATAGGCCAAACCATTAAGTTCTCACAGTGGGTGAAATGCTGCCTGGCTCAAAGATCAGTAGTAAAATTCCCATTGATGTCAATGGGGCCAGAATATGGATATCCAAAAATCTGGGTGGATTATTGGAGTTTTTTCATGGTCTTCCCAGATGAAAGCATCCAGGCATGTTTTAAAGTTTCCTTACACCACTGTGGGGAAAACCTAGCACCACAGAATGGTTTGGTTAGATGAAACCTTTAAAGGCCATCTAGTTCAATCCCTTTGCAATGAGCATGGACATCTTCAATTGGGTGAGGCTGCTCAGAGCACCATCCAACCTGGCCTTGGGTGTTTCCAGGAATGGGGCACCTACCACCTCTCTGGGCAATATGTGCCAGTGCCGCACCACCCTCACCACAAAACATTTCTTTCAAATATCTAGTCTGACTCCACCTTCTTTCAGATTAAAACCATTATGCCTTTTCCTATCATTACAGGCCCCATTCTATGTATTTGCACTTATATAGCTATATATGCACACATAAACATATTTTATTAGCTTCTTTGGCTCTCTTTGGCTTTACAGCATTTGGGAGGGAAAAAAAAAAAGCAAACCTGCAATTTTGTTTGGAAAAAACAGCAAAAAAATTGTTTTCCACTATAACTCCATGCCTGTTCTCGACCTCCTGAATTCAAAACCAGAGCATATATATATATACTGATACAAAGCTTCTATTTTCTCTTGGCAGGAGAGGGTTGGAAAGGTCTTGTTGGTTGAACATGATGCTAGAAACAAAACCATGGGAAATTGAAAGCACTTTGACAGCTCTTTGTTCAGTCATTTTACACAGAACCATCATAGAATTTGTTAGGTTGGAAAAGAACTTTAAGATCACCGAGTGCAACCATGAACCCAGCACTGCCGAGTTCACCACATATGAACACAAACCATGTCCCTGAGTGCCACATCTACACATCTTTTAAACACCTCTGGGGATGGTGACTCTACCAAATCCCTGGGCAGTCCATTCCAACGCTTCACAACCTTTTTTGGTGATGATTTTCCTACTGTCCAATCTAAACCTTTCTCAGCACAACTTGAGGCTGTTCCCCCTTGTCTTGTCACTTGTTACATGACAGAAGAGACTGACACCCATCTTGTCACAACCTCCTTTCAGGTGGCTGTAGAGAGTGATAAGGTATCCCTGAGCCTCATTTTCTCCAGGATAAACATTGCCCAGCTCTCTCAGTTGCTCCTCATCAGACTTGTGCTCCAGACCCTTCAGCAGATTCACTGCCCTTCTCTGGACATACTCCAGCACATCAGTGTCTTTCCTACAGAAAATTTACCGGATGGACAGAAACCCATAAACTTGCAAAAAGTGTTTTTAGATGAGACAAGTGAATTTTGTGCCAGACATGTGTAAGCTGACATGCTCTCAGATATGCAAAACATGGATGAAGAAAACTGAGCCTTTGCCAAAACTTAATACTACAGTTTTCATGCAGACACATTAACTTGTACTTCCCAGTCTTATTCGTGGGCCAACATTAATAAATAAGATTAATTTTCTATTGCCTCTAACAATCAATTTAAAATAAAGAACAAAATTACCATTGTCCAAAATTTTAATAAAGTTCACATTTAGCAAAACACTCTTCTATCCTATTATTTAAGTCACTCCAAACCACTGTCAGTACAATTCTAAACACTGTGTGCTGAGTAGCAAAGCTACAGTTCAGAATGGTAAGACAGGCTTCATAAAAGATTAATATACTTGAAAAGCAGGTCATTTATTAAAAGATCTTTTAAAAGCTTCCTTTCTTAAAAAGCAAAACTATCTGCCCACCTCCACATTTTGTCTGAAAGCATTTGCATACACAGTTGTTCCCCAAATTTCAACCCTGTTCTTTTTTTCCTTGTCTTCATGTTTTAAGATATGAATAGCAGGTATTTATTGAAATAGTAGCAGGTGCCTTCTGCTTCCATACACTGATTTATCCTGTCTCCCAAATACCCAGATACATACCTTTCTCATACCATTTTCTTACACCCAGAGTTGACGTGTTGGACCTTCGGCTCCAGGGCTGCATGAGATGGCAGTCTGGGGACTTCAGCTTCTACACTTTCTGCTCTTACCACAGCTGAAAGTCTCACAGAGTAGTCAAGTGAGGAAAGGCTTTGTCCCTCCTGGATCTTCCACTGTTCTCTTGTTTACGAGTCTTTTTAGGCAGTGCTCTTCGACTGACTGCCTGAGAACTGCACATGCAGTGCAAGTGGCCCAGACGCCACAGGTGCAAGACAAACAGGTACCATGTTAACAAACAGCAGAAGGCAAAACAGTAAATATTTCCCGGATAGTGGGCCTGTATAATTCTGTTCACTGGAAATTACATCACTTTTGCACACTGCAGTCCTCAAGCC
This sequence comes from Scytalopus superciliaris, assembly GCA_013400415.1. NCBI lineage: Eukaryota > Metazoa > Chordata > Aves > Passeriformes > Rhinocryptidae > Scytalopus > Scytalopus superciliaris. The sequence goes on from VXBX01006808.1 coordinate 901,374, forward strand.
AGCATTTTATATGGAGCCAAAGAAATAGCAAGAGATATGGCAGAGCAAAAAATACAGGCAGTTTTGGAACAAGAGGTTCATATTTCAAGATATGCTTGACATCCTGTTCTTCAGAAGAGTTTTCAGTCACTACGTCTTCCTGGAGAACAACCTCTAGCTGTTTCATCTTGCCTGCAAATAGCATGATACCCCAGAAAGTGAAAAAATAATCCATTAAAAAGATTACTGTCTCTTCAGGACATGGCAGCTCAACTGTAGCCACAGAGTTACTCTCTTGGTAACAGGCTGTCATGAACGTGGTGGTTATAAAAGACAGAACAACTTGTGGCTAAGTTGCATTGGGAGGAGGTTAAGTGAGGAGAACAAGATGACCTTGGTCATAAGCTTAAAAAAAAGTATGATGAAAAAGCCAGACACCACAAGGGAAGGAACATGCAGAAAGGAAGAAGGAAGCTGAGAAAACTCAGGAAGGGCGAGACACCAAGAAGGTAGGGAAGACTTGCTGTGCTAAAAGCAAGAAATAATAGCACAGATACTAGCACTCTCTTACGCTTGTCGTAAGATCACCATGAAAATTACTTTAAATTTAGAATGACATTCAAGACTACAGTTTTTTGTTCTATAAATGATTGTTCTTTGTGAAATACTTTTTTAAAAAGTTACTGCTTATTATTACTGAGTTTTGAGGGGGAAGACACAACCAAATTTTTAAGTGATCAAATGTAAAATATGCTTGAAGGCTGTTCATACCTAACAGGGCAAGACAGATGGTGTAGTGTAGGTGTCTCCACTTTAGACTGCACTGCTGCCCAAGGGACAGCATCAGAGTATTTAGCAATAATGTAGTAACCGTAACAAATGGTAGGACACAGCTATTGATTACCATTTGGGCTTCCAGGGTGAAAAAAAAAAGGCATTTAGGGGTTAATACTTCTGACTGAAATGTACTTGTTTAGAGGTTCACTTAACAGATGCCATCATGAGGAGATAAAAGTCCTTACACTGAACAGACAATTTTAATGGCCTTTCCCATTAAGCTATGGGTGACATATTTCAAAGGGTAGTTTATTGGAGTCTCTGCTGACAGCAAGGAATGTCAGATGAATTCAGGATATCAGTGACTGTTTAAGCCTTGCTAACAAGAATTCTAATATAGAGTTATAATTCAGGACACCTTGACCAATTTATTCTCCTGTATAGCACATTTATATCTGCATTTATATTCATTGCCAAAATAGGCAATGGACCCTTTCTGTTCATAGGAACAAAGCTCCAGATGCTCTTACATTCTAAGCCTAATGTGCTCAGCTATTGGTGTGACACCATTAATCATACAGAACATGAGTTTTATAGTCTTGGAAAAATGGAACCTCTCAGATTTGTTAGACTACTCTCCTTAACAAAAAGTTTCTTATGAACAAGTGAGCTCTGAATATAACATACTAAACATTATCATTCCATAATCAATAGATATCAGGAAGACTCTTTTTAAGGTTTAGTTCCCTTTCCATTCTTCCACAGGCTGGAATTATTCAGCTCTGTACTGCAGAGCTCCATTAAGCACTTTGTTTTTCATTGAATGACTGGAATCAAGCGCGTACGGCCTCCACGGATGGATAAGCTGCTGTAAAAAGAGGTAAGTCAGCAATACTGATTGGCTCTGTTGTCTGAGCGTGCCTTTTGAGTTTTGAATTACTGCCAAAAGCATCATCATTCTGTGTTTACCCTTCAAAAGCCCTCGGTCACTCAGATGGTGCATGTGCTCACAGCACAGCGTCCTCCCTTGCAGAAACAGTGTTCACAAAAAAAGACAGTTTCAGTACTTGTATTAGTTGAATGTAAATTTGCGGCACAGATCCTCTATCTCTCATCTTTCTTGACATTGTTACTATACAATATGCAGTAATTAAAAGACCAGTTTTGCTTTGATGCCCATCTCTTTCACTCAGACAAATGGTTTATCTCTGTGCAAAGCTGTACATAGCTTTCAAAGTGTAGTTGGTCATGTAATTTTACTCTTCCTTTCCCTCCCTGGCAAGTCAAAGTAACAGAACCACCACAAACATCTGTGGTGGATTCTTTTGTGTGTTTAAGTGTGAATTCATACTAATCACTGAAGATGTACTGCATTTTTCTCCACTGCCGTGGCCATGACTGTCAGCGCTGGGCTCAGTACTGGCTTTCACAGGACACCACAGACTTGAATCTCCCTCCAGAGCTGCAACAAGAGCTGTTGTTCAGCTGTGAACATGTGCTGTGCACTTTGTACCTGGGTAAATGCCTGCTGGACGCAGCAGGAACATGATCACAACAGGTCCCTGATGAAGTGTTTGAGTTGGTTACAACTCTCCATGAATTCAACATTCAGCACTCGGGAGTCTCCTAAGGCAGAGACAAATAATGGACTCTTTTGACACGATGGGATTACCTGTTTGCAAAGGCAAAACAGTTATTCCCATTTGAATAAAAAGGCAGATCAGACACCAATGATCTGAGTTTTATGCAAAAATACAGGTAATAGCAAGACCATATACAAATAAATCCTACCTGCATAAATGGTAATAAAGTGACAAATGAAGGCAATTTTTACCTGCTTGTTCAAAGCCTTGTGGACATTTTGCAATCCTGTGATTTCTATTTCTGCAATCTCACTGGAGCTGCAAGTTCAGCTGACTGTGAAGGTCCAGGTCCTGTAAAGTCTTATTCACGGCACACTGTAAGAAGCAGGAATAGCAGAGGCAGAGCCTGTGCTGTTGCAAAGGTCCTGCCTAAGATCTCAGGTGAGGAAATGCTCTCTTAAAGATAGCTCACAAGCCTAAAATCCTTGTGGGATTAAAAGGAAATGAATTTGATTTCTCAAGAGCCTTTGGTTCCCCAACAAACCTTGGGAAACCACTTCAGAATACTAGCACATTCTCTAAATCCATTTTCTATTTATAAAGGCTTCTTTATTACTGTTTTTGGCTGACAACACTTGAGATAGCATGTTTATCATCATTCTTAAAACACTTCAGAGAACAATGTGAGTGCATTTTTTGTTTCGGTTTTAACTTCTTTATTTCATTGCTGTACAGCTGCATTACACTTGGCTTTAATCCCTTAAGCATTATTTTCCTTGGCAAAATAGTCACTGAACTGAGTAGAACTTACTATTGGAAAAATATGCTTGAAAAACCAGTGTGATGTCAATGCCAACTGAAACCCATGGAGCTTGAAATGTCACAAATACGCCTGTAGCTGAAATACAGAGCTCCTCATTTTTTTGTCCGAGCTAGGAATGTTGTAAGTCTTAGGTTGTGAAGTCAACTGTAAAAATCATAGAGTAGCCTCCTGAAACTGAATGTGTGCTGAAATTGAATGTGTGCTTCCCTCCCTCCATGAACAACCCTTTGGAGAACAATTATATAAAACTCGATGCAGGGTAATTCCATAGGCAACAAACAACTGCATGGCTCCGCTTTCAGTCTCACCTGCATTAACTGTAGTTATCTGTAAGAAGTTGGGCCACAGGCTTCTTAGAGAAAAGATAGAACCCGACTTTGTAAAACATCTTTAATATTCAAATATATAAATAAGCACTACTGAAGAATAATTCAGAAGACTGCAGTGATTCATTATGAACAGATGCTATAAACGGGAACAGTAACATTGCTAGGTAAGGAAGAAGCAAGCTATTTTAGGAGTCTTGAAAACCTCTTCTAGTTCTTCAGACAAATCATGCTGCTATAGTTATTTTATAAAAAATTATATTCTGAAAAGCACTTTAGTAAAAGAAACCTTTTACTGGAACTATTATTTAACCAAGACCTTCTACAGCACTAAAAGACACTGCAATTGAGTTCCTGATATAGTTTTAAGAATGGAAGGGGTAAAAAAAAGAACAAAAAACCTACCATACCTGCACCAGGAGCTATTTATTAGCATAACACTCTTCCTTTTAAAGATTTCGTAACAACTGAAGTATATACAAAGTCTTACAGCATTTACACAATAAAAAAGTTTCCTGTTAGCTGATGTAGTATAAGGTAGTGCTGCAATTTTTACTTCAAAGCAGGTATACAATAATAATGAAGCAGACCACTGTACTTTCAACTTCTCCACTACACCACCACTGTCAGTTGAAATGACAGTTAATTAAACCACTGGGAAGACACAGATTGTCAAAAGATTAGTAACAGGTTGATCTGCAGCACTAACCATCTTAAGGAGGTAAAAAAAAAAAGAAAAGAAAAGCTACATACTGTCATGTTTCTACACTTTCCTAGAGCTGTAATAAACTTTCACAGCCTTAGATATAACATATGCAAGACAACATAATCACATTTTTTCAGATATAGTTCAGCTACTGAGTGTATTTACTTGTGAATAGGAGGCGGTATATTGATATGGCTGTGTGTTTCCATTTTTGTTCATTAACTGTTCAAATAGGTCTACAAAAAGAATTAAAAGACAGCATGGAGTTTGTAGTCATGATGTGTTTTGACTAATAAAGGCATTCAATATCAGCTATAGGATCTAATTATTCCTGTCAAAAGTTTAAGACCAGGAATCTTTGAGTAAAAATCAAACCCACAAAATCCCACACCTGCACCATCTGTTGATTCCAACCTTTTTTAAGCTTTTCCAACAGGGATAATATAAAACCATTAAAAATGCTTACACCAACCCAAATGCAAGACTCATTTAGTTTAGAAGGGGCCAAGAAGATTCACTAGACTATTTCTGCTGTAAAACGGAGGGATCTTACCTAGAAAAAAGAAACCTTTACAGAACAGTGCCTTACTACAAGTAGGGATATATAGTTTAACAACGATACATAATTTAAGAACATAGCATTCTTCGCCTTTTAGAAACAGCTTTCATGTGCCAATAATGCACTTTCTACAAGAGATAAGGCTGCTTGGCCTATTGTCATATGCCTAAACCTCTTATTTTGGCCAATTTCGCTTTTCTTCCCCCCAGAGGGATTCTGTTTCAACTTAGTAACATCAGTTGATAATATCTGTATTAAGACAAAAAGTGACATATATAAAATCCACAAGGAACCACATAAATACCAAAGAAGTCATATAACCTTTCCATGTAAACACTTGGATTATACTGAAGCCCTAATCAGATTCTTGTCTTAAACTTTTGGCAGATAATGTGTATGCTCAGCCAGGCTTTGTAGTTAGTTATTGTTCAAGTGGAAGCCAGGTCAGCTCACATGTTGACAGGCATGCAACTTGGAAACATTGCACAACAAGCAACACAAAGAGATTTGAGAAGGGTACAAGACTTCAAGTAGACTTCACAACCCTTCACAAACTGAATATTCACAGACAAAGATACAGTCCTTGCTTGTTCTATGGTGGATTTCTCTCTCACACATGGGACACTTTCTGTGACTCTCTAGCTTGCTTGATGCTATATAACCACTTGATGATTCTGGCATTCCTTTCAATGGCAGAAATGCCATATGGCACACGGTCATTGGCACTGTCATCATTTCTAAGGTCACTGTTGCTGTCCTGAGACTGTTCACAGTCTGAACTAATCATGCTTGCACTGCGAAAGTTGAGGGATATAATATCAGAGTTAGCCCTTGCAAAGTTTTCCATCCCGAGGTTTTCAAGCTCTTCAGGATCCAGTCCGCAGTAGTTAAAGAATCGTTCAACATCTGCGTCGACGCGAAAGTATCTGTCGCTTAAGTCTGATTTTGACCGCTGTAGGGAGGGTCTTCTACTAACTCCACATCCAGATTCAACTGCCTCAATCTCTGGGGATTTCAGGGTGGAGATGGCAGCAATTTTGGGCTTTGGAGGCAGAGGTGGGGCTGAACTACTGCAGGGTATTGCTTTTAAGGGCTTTGCACTAGTTACTTTCCTAATGTCTGAAGAGCTGTGAGAGACATGCAAGAAAGTCTCTGCTGACTGATCTAGGAGCCTTCTGCTGACATTGGAGCTGCTCTCTTGTGGGCTGCTACGGCCCTGTGTGGGGTAAACCTTCAGAGATTCGGCAAACGAGTGTCGGTTCAGCTCTGTTGAATCGGCTCTGTGGGGTGGCCAATTTCGGGGACCGTGCTTATGTCCTGAGCCCGAGCTGGAGCCTTCTGAGCTGTTGATGATGTTCTTCAAAATCTCAAGTTTCAGATTTTCTCTCTGGACACCACTCTCAGTCTTTGCATTGTTGCTGAAGACTTTCAAGGTGGGGCTTCCCAGCGCTCGCTTGGCTGCGGGACAGACTGGCGGCTTCGCCAGCACCGCCGGCTTCACGGGCTCCTGCTTGGCATTGATGACCTCCTGGCTCTTGACGTATTTTGCCTTGTCAGCTTCCAGCCTCTCCACTGCGCTCAGTCTTTTTGGGTTAGGCTCCGCCTGCCTGCGAAAATAATCGGGTCCTTTGTTCAGAATGCGGAGAGGAACGGCGGACGTGAAAGTCACGGCGGGGCTGACCGGCTTCACCATGCTACCTGTCGGTAATGTTTCTGTAGGCATGTTTGGTGGTCTTTCCCCCGCAGCCGTTTTGGATTCTTCTCTGGGATCTCCTAAATGCACGGTGCAGAAACATGTACATTAAGCACAATGAGTAGCCGATGAATCCTGGGATCTGAGCGTTAGCAGCAGTGCCTCATCTCACAGCTCATTAAATAACACTGCGTTTCTCTTTTAAAGGCAGCCTTTGTAGGGCAAGGGCACCCGACACAAGTCCGTATTAGTCTGCTCTGCTGACTCCTTTCTTCTCGCTGAAAGACGTGGGAGTCTCGCCGTTCCCTTCGCGCTCCGCTACCGGCAGCGATCTGAAACGCAGAATAACCAACCACACGTTAGCGAGAGTGCCTGACATCAGAGCGATAGCAACAGCCGCCCCCCGGCCCTCCTCTCCCGCCACCGATGGGATGTGCCGCTGGCACACAGGGGAGGCACAGCGCTCAGGGGCCCGTGCCCCGCTCTCGCCCGGCACCCCTCCACATCCTGCAAGACATGTACTGCTCCATATTTACAGTCTGAGCTTGGATTTAACAAAATTACACGGAAAATAATAGTAATAAAAAAATTCAACCCCACCACAATACAGCCATGCATTCCTATAGGGAGAAAGTCAAGCAAAATGTGACAAATCAGAGACTTAGACCCACCTATCTCCTGAAGATCAGTGAAAGAGCACTTTCAGATTAATATATTTGGCTTTGGTGAGTTGGTTTGTGAATATATTTTATCTCTAAAACCCAAACATTTTTCTCCTTATAGGCAACGCACTCTATAAATCTCAGAAATTCAGTGTATTTTCCTTATTCATCATATGCTCCAGAAAACTGTCTGGTCTAAAAAGCAGAGAGCAAAGAGAGACAAGTAGCATTTTAAGTGCAATGCACACCTTTCACAATTAATCTAACACAAAATCAACAATTAAAAAACAGGAGATGTTGCTAAAGCCACCGATTCCAGTTCCAAGTCTGTTTGAACATTCATCCCCTATAGCACTGGTGCTCCAGCAATAAAATAAGCCTTTCCAAGTTCTCATGATCACCTTACAGGCTTAACAGAACAACAAAAATGGCTTTGTTTATTGATGAAAGATTTTGGGAACATGCAAAATCCTTCTGACTGGGCTTGAAAAAAAAGAATTTGTCCTCAACATTTAGATATAACCATTGAGGTTTTCTACCAAGCAGTAAGTACAAATGAAGTTTACCCTCATCTAAATTATTTTAAAATTCTGTCACTTAGATTTTCACAACAGTTTAAAATCCACCACCATGGATGATATTACAAGTGCTGAAACAATTTTCCCTATACAAGGCACTGAAGGGCACTTATCATGGAATCTACTTTCCAAGCAGTGATTACGCTAATGGGTCTCATTTGTTTTAATATTGCCCCATTAATCTATGCTGCCCTTTTAAATATCCCATTTCTATTATCACTGTGCTCTTCAGGGAGAGAAAAAAAAGCAGCTGCTACTTCTCCACTCTATCCTAAGGAACGCAGAGCAGCATCCTTCCCTGTGATGTCTTGCTTTTGTGTGTACTGCCATCCTGTGTGTGCTCATCTACCAATACCCAGCTTACTAATATAGGGTGCACATTGTTTGGACCAAAACAAAAAACCAAACCCACATGAAAACACTAAATTTCAGCTAAAGCTACATTAACAGTTAAAAGAAAACAACCTCAAGTACTGATGCCCAGAAATACGTGATATATGCATTGAATAGTCTCTCTGTATTATCCAAGGTCAAAGCAAGCAAATAAAATATACAAACGCTATAAGGAGATTATAGGAAAAAGCTGAGCTTTCTCCTGAAGGCTCACTGTCACAAGCATTCTTCAAATACAAACTAACATATTTAGGTGGGTGATAAACCAGACACGCATTCAGTGCAGTTGAAAGGGTAGTGAAATGTTAATTAAGCTTCCCTTTCAATGTTGTTTTATAAATCCTAGTGCTAACTCCTCAGCAGTTTGACTTCCTGAATTTTAACTAAGTCTTTCTGAAAGAGAAAAAGCTTGCTTTCCTCATTTGAATCAACATATTTATAGGTACTGTTTTGAAATTAAGTATGAAATTTCCAAATGTGCTGAAGGCAATTCCAACATGCATCTGCACACACACATTTCTCTTCTGTACACACAAATCAAATCTTTCCACGTCGCCAGCTCAGAGCTTGATGGCTAAGTGCCTGTATAAATACTCTATTGGTGTGTATATTTAATATTTCTACACTTGTGTGCAGAAACCAATTCTATGTGAGAGCAGGGGTCTTGTCAAGAGGAAGAAAACCCCACAAACAACCCGATTCTCTGTATAAACACTGAGTTAATACTACTTGAATAAGCAAGACCACTTTCCTCCTTGACAACTGTCATTAAAGGCCATGAAGGTCCTGCCCCAGAGGACAGCTGCCACCTCCATTCTCCTCCTGGAAAGCGGCTCCACACACCACTATGGATCAGTACTGCAGGAAGCCAAGGCATTGGGCAGGAGGCTGCTTTTGGAAGTCTTTTCCTAGCATTTAACAACTTCCTAACTCTGGACAGCTCTGTTAATTCCACCAAGCATTGCTTAGGAGGCTAAGCATCCACATTGGCTTCAACACCACACTTTAAAGGAAAAAACAAAGGAAGAAAAATAAATCCCAGTGTGCGTGCATGTTCATCAAAGAGAACAAATGTGCTTATTTGCAAGCATGTATGGAACCAAGTGCCCTGAAGTCAATGGAAATACACTGCAACTGGCCATGTGCTTCAGGCATGTCTAGAAAGAAAAGCAAAGAGCTGGTGGGGAGCTGGGAAATGTCCACCTGAGCCAGCACAGGGAGCCTGGGGGGTAACATCCAAGTGTTTTCGTGGCCAGACATAGAAGCTTTGTACCTGTGATGCTACTGGTATAAAGAACATGCAGCTATGAAAAGGGATCAACTTTTTGTGTAGTGTTTAAATTGCTTCATTTCACTGAAGTCCAGCATTTGAATATCACTGAAAAGTTTATTCAGTTCTCTCATTTCAGAGAAATAAAAATTATTAACCAGATACAGTTAGAAAAGAAAGTGGGATGAAAGACAGGTGGATGAATGTAAATTGCTAATGAAACAACTTCTGCCTGTTCTGGTGATGGCTGCAGCCTGATTCTGCTACTAGCTAGGAAAGTCAGTTCAATTCCTACTAGCCTCTCTGCTGTCCATGGGCACCTGAAACACCACAGTGATACTAGAGAGCCTTGTTACTTGCTTAATTTCATTGGTAATGATAAAGGCTGAGCAGCAGCAGTACAGCATAGTCTCAGGAAGACAAAACTGTATCACAGAGTTTCCAGTTGTGAAAAATCATCATTTCAGCAACAGGAGTATAGAAATGGTTTTCTTCCGGCTTAAACTCCAAAGCAATTCACTGCTTAGGCATCTGAATTTCCTGTTAGGTACATCTCTGGTACTAGTACTACCCTGCAGAAGTTCAAAGGCAAATAGGTTTTCTTCACCCACTCCCAGGAAAAGTGTGAAATATACCTACGGACCCAAGAAACTTTCCTTTTACTCTGTTTACATCCAAATGTCTGCTCTGTAGGTGTAATCCTTCTATGGACTGAACTGTGTTGTTCACGATTCACTCTGGATTTCCATTATTGCTCTTCATTATAATAACTACTAGACTTAAGAGATTATTTAAAGGAAAACAAAGACAAAAAACTTATGCATGCATTCAACACCATTCTTTTTAATACTATGCATACATTAATAAAACCTTTTTGACAGTTCTTACTAACTGAGCTCCTCTAACACCCAGCAACTACTGCAGACCTGCTGAGTAGAATACAAAACATACAAAGTTTTGGGACTTTAAAGATGCATTTTCAGCCAGACGCTTCGATTCAGGATTCCTTTGCAACAGAGGCAGAGATTCAAAGCACTTAATTCATTCCAGGCATTGTGCTCTATAATCACTCTTAAGTCCATAATATGTTTGTCAGATATTCACATTTGAATAATTGATGCACTATCTGCATGATTTAGGGGAACACATTACAGCCTAGAGCAGCAATAGCTATACAACTCGCATTAACTACAAATAAATCCCCTATAGAATATTCTTTCCTTGATTTAAAGCCAAGACAGTAGGAGGAGATAAACTGTGCATTGGAATTACAGGTCCATATATTCTAAATGTGCAGTTTCTTGAAATGTGTGAGAAATTTATGAGCTGACCCCATTCTGGCAAATATTTATTTCTAGAAGTATTATGAATACAAGTCTATCTTTTTTCTCCTACTTAAAAATGCATTCTAAACACAGAATGAATAATGCTAATGCCCTCCTCCCCCTGGTTCCATGCCCTGTAGCTCCTACACATTGTACAAGTTTCAGACAAACTTTGCTTAAAAGTATCCATAGACAGTGTTAAAGTTGCAAAAAACAGCAGCAAAAAGGAATGTGAGAGTGTAGTCCAAACAAAATTAGTGAAATTTCTGTCCTTGACTTTGTCAAGGACATAGCTTCACCTGACAAAGTCACAACCAAGCTCATGCTCTTAATTCATCCCTCTGGGACAGCAGATGAAGGGATTGTACAAGAGGTAGGGTGAAGCACAGTGGATAAATATAATGAAGGCTGACAGCCTTTACTCGGCTTTCCTTGATATTTAAAAGCCTGTGTCAATTTTATTTTCCAGGTGATGAAATATCCACTACCTCAAGATGCACCATAAGCATCACATAAATTACAGCGTAAGTAATCAAGAAGTGATTGGAATAGGACTCAAAGAGATCATGAAACAAAATCTGCACAGGAACATGGGACACGGATGGAAAATGTCAGGCTGTCCTAACAACTAGGTGCACTTCAGAGCTTCAGGTCCCATTATGAAGATGCCAGTTTGTTAACAGTCACTGCAAAGCCTATAAATGAAGGTTTCACTAAGAATGGCTACAGGTCTATGCACTAAGGTATACTGATGTGTATGCCTAAAACTGATGCAAGTTCTTCTTGCATAGCTGTCATTGTTACTAAGTCTGAAAATACAGGCAAGCCTAAGTAAACTTGGCTGAAACTGATATAATGTCATCTACACCCAGAATGGCAGGAGTATTTAATTTTTGAAACCAATTTTAGATAAAGATGTGTATGGTGTGTAGACTTGGTCTCACACAATATTAACTGTCAAGATAAAGCATGAGAAGATGAGATATAGCCTTTCAGATCTACCATGACTCAAAATACTAATAAAAAGTGCCTATTTTCAACTCTGTTTGCCCCTAAAACACAAAATAGTGAACCGTAAGTGAAGAGCAACATCTCTCTGTTCAATCAGATATTTAAGCCTTCAAAAGGTCATAAATAATGTGAACTTCAGTGGCCTGAAACAAAGAGTGGCAAAATTATGTAGACAAGGGAAATTGCCACCAAGTGGGAAGGTAACAACTTTGGCAAAGGTGGCCACTTCACAGTTCCTATGTATTACTTCCAATCAAAAAACCCAAAACTACAACTAGCATTAACTTTGTATTAGCATGCATAGATGAATGCACAATGGGCTGGTATCTTTAAACTAATTCTGCTTTGCTCTTACATCGCACTCAAAGACTTTTAAGACAAAACTCTCCATAAATAAAACAGTGCCACCACTTAGCACTCTTTCTATTTCAGTGTGCAGTGAAAACGATGAGACTTAAAGCAGGGTGTTGCCACCACTAGAAACACTAAAACTGTTAAGCTGAAATAGCTTCTGGAAAATCCATGTATGTATAAAGATCTGGAAAGCAGGACAGCAACCTAGCAGCTATACTTACATACTAGCCCTGTAATGTATGCCTAGAGCTCACTGGGAGCTGGATAGAGATGTCTCTTTCAAAGAAAAACCTTTAGAAAGCATTTTGCTTCTTTTTAGTTCTGAAATCCATCACCGTTACATCTCCTATCCAGGAGCAATAATCCACTTTCAGTGATACTTGCTTCTGGCTTAAATACTGCCCTATAGACACCTCACAAACATGAAAACTGATTTCTTTCAACAGGCACAGACAGCTGCATAAACATACAGGAAAGCTCAGAAATTAAATTTCTTTTTCTTCCAACTAGACAGTACAAACCAATATAAAACATCTCATTATTTAGAGTGATACTACAGGCGGTGTTTCTAGCTGTAGTGGAAATCATCTATTTTCTTTGGACCTCTCTGTTGCTTACACCATATTATATATTATTTGCAATAATTTCAGTGACGCATTTAAATGAAAAAATCAGGAATGGACCTAAAAAAGTATAATAAGGAATGCAATTTTTTATTACATTTGTAACTCTACCCTTACGTGAATACTTTTATTTCAGTGTGCATTTTATGAGAATGACGTTCTAAACACTTCGTAAAGTCTTAGAGGAAACACTTTTACTCTTCATTCATCAGTCAGTGCCAGCGGTCACAAGTCCAAACCACCCTCATCCTTTTAGTTCTGCATCTCTCCATACATACCCATCATGTTTTAAATTTATAGCCTTGTCCCAACAATAAGGCCACATTTCCCAATTTATCCTGTTGTCTTCTGAGCCTACACAATTCTCCCAGGACCTTTTCTGCACTTTTAGAAATCAACACAACTCCCTTCCTTAATACAGGATGCTTGGCCCTGGTGCTGTCACACTTCAGAGCTTCATCAAACCCTGAGATAAGTTCCTGCTGTACCTACTCCTAGTTCCTTAGTCCTTCTTCTATGGAAAAAGGGGGGCTTTTACTTTTCTGATAATTCTCCATCTGCTCTTCAAATCCCTTCCCCATTGCACCATCCCCTCTTCTTGCAAGATGCAGTAACTCCTGCTCTGGTCTAGTTGAAGGAGCAGTGCTATCTGCACTACACTTTTCCTTTCTTCTCTACTGATAGGAAAAGCTAGCATCTCATCTCCTTGCTCCTGGCAGCTGTCCTTCATAGTCATGCTTGGATCTGACATCCTGGTAAACCATCTTTTTTCCTAGTGGAAAAGTTTTCAATGTGTGGGAAAAAGATTAATTAGGGATTCACTGCTGCACACTGGGAGAAAACAGAGGGAAGCAAAACAACAAGATGATTTTAATTACGAAGCTCAGCAAAAATGTTCTAAATGGAATACTACTCATTATAGTTCCCATCTCAAATCTGTGGTAATTCTTAACAAGTCCATTTTAAGAGTGAGACATATTCTAAGCTACCCAAATCTTTGTGGCAATAGGTTCAGTAGAATTTATATGAACTTGTGAAGAAGGAAATAAAAATCTTCTATCTCAAAGATGCAGATATATGACTGCAAAGCACCCTCCTTTTAGTATTACCACCTCAACATGAGGAAGAACTTCTTCACATTAGTAGAGGCAGAGCACTGGAACAGACTGTGGAATCTCCCTCTCTGGAGATATTCAAAACCCACCTGGACACGATCCTGTGTAACCTGCTCTAGGTGACCCTTCCTTGGCAGGGGGTTTGGACTACATGAGCTCCAGAGGTTCCCTCCAACTCTAACAGTTTGTGTGACTCTGTGATTCAGTATGTAGAGACAGACCCTTCTTCAGCATTTCCTTTCAAAGGCTTGCACTTGGAAAATAAAAAAGTATTTGCAAGCTTTCTTTAAATAAAAGAAAGAGTAAAAAAGACTATATAGGCTACTTGGCAAGGAAATTGGACTACTAACCCTGCTTCAGTGCAATTAAGTAATTTCTAGCAAGTAGGACATTTCAGCTGAAATTGGAAGACCAGCTCGGTTCTTTCTCAGGACATGGGAAACTTGCCCCATTTTGGTGACTGAGGATTTGATCCAGTTTCTCATTTCTCAGAAGAGTGCAGCAATCTTTGATTTTATGTACATAAATGCTGCTGCCAACTTGTTCTTGTGGGAAAGGGAAAAAAATTACCAGAGTCTGTCATAGGACGTCAAAAGCCCTGAAAACTCAAGTTGCCATGTTTAGCCTTTTATTTATTGACAGAAGTTCTCTAAAACTGTTTACAATGAGAAACACATTAAAGGAACATAGTATCACAGCTATGAACAGATTTTATTTGAGAAATAACCATAAACCCGCAAGAAAAACAGCAGTTAGGCATTCACTTGCAGTTACTAACCCTGCAAAACTCAGAAATGTTCAAATACATGAAGACCCAAAGTAAATAAGTACAGCCCAGAAATGAGAAATAATTTCAACAATTTATGCAGTGAAAAAAACAGAAACCATAAAGATGTATTATAAATGGGAAAAAACATATAATGCTTAAAATTTTCTTTCCTTTAGAGATTTAATTAGTAAGACAATCTTTTAAAAATACTTATTTTCAAAGTTTAAAAACAAAGCTTAATAGCACCTTTCTGAAGTTTCTTACATGTTGTAAAAACATATTTGAAAGAACTAGTGCCCAAGTATATGAAATATTTCTTATATTGCTTGCCAAAATTTTACAAGCAAGGAACCAGAAAGCCATCTAAATTATATATATTTAAATATTTGTTTTCTTATTTTAACAGCTTATCCTGTTACATGGAAAATTCTTTTAAATAAACTCTATACACGAACACAACTGTTTCATATTTAGAAATAAATATTAAAATACAGCCAATTAATGTCTTTTACTAAGAACCAACAAGGCCACCTTTAATAGGCAGTACAACAGGCACAATTGAAAAACGAGTATGATAAAACCAGTACCTTTAGAAAAATGATAATGTTCAGCCAAGGGAGTAAAATAGAGTGGCCTAATTCTGACAACTGTGGACTTTGAGCTGCTCTTCTGATTAGCTGTGGGGTCTTGTTTGCCAAAGCTCTTTGTATTAAACAGCCTTTTCTGTAACATGAGATATTACTGCAGTAAGGTCAGCATGGCTATTTTAAAACAATTTCCACAATCTAATTGCCCTGAGTTAACCGTTTCTAATCACTGAAACTTTACACACATGACATATCGCACATTTATTTTTTTTCTTAAATAAATGCACTATGAAAGTT
The DNA here is from genome assembly GCA_013400415.1 of Scytalopus superciliaris. Taxonomy (NCBI): domain Eukaryota; kingdom Metazoa; phylum Chordata; class Aves; order Passeriformes; family Rhinocryptidae; genus Scytalopus; species Scytalopus superciliaris. The sequence continues at coordinate 916,804 of VXBX01006808.1, forward strand.
TTGACTATATAAAAAGAAATCAAGTATTTTAAAACTAATAACTGGGGAAAAACCCAGCAAAACCAAACCACACATGATTAGCAGCTCTGCAACCTTCAGAGCAACTCCATGAATAGTATCTTTCATTTTTGACTGGTGCAGCTATGTTTTTCTCTAGATAAGAGAACATTCTCCCATACCACAGGATAGTTAATTCCCCTTTTCTCCAGCCCCAAGTCTAAAGACACATGGTGTTAGAAGTCAAGAAAGAAAACTGAAGGATTGCACACTACGTCTTGAAGACATGTCTGTGTATTTAAGACTTCTTCAAGCAGATGGCTAAAAATACCAATTTTGGCTCTGGGACACAACGCAATTTAGGTCTTCTGTGTTGTTATGATGTTGCAATCGATGGATGATACAGCTGTATAACTCAACACAAATGCTGCACTGCAAGTGCACAGCAGGCTCACATGCTTGTGCTTGTGTAACCCTGCAGACCATACCCGTATTTACCACAGCTGTCGAGGTGTCAGCTCTTAAGTATACACTGAGTATACTTCTTGATTTCTGCATGGGAAGTATGTGCCCACAGAGTAAAAGCTGCATACCTTCATGAACTGTTTGCAACCTATTTAACTGAAAATGAACATTCAGTTAGCTACTTGCTAATGAGCATCCAAACTTTTGTTTAATATTCAAGTTTGACACTCAAAGTGGGGTTTTGTATTACTGCTTAATTTAATGACTTGCACTAGAACAATGTTTGTTAGAAAGTCGTGTTTAAGAGATCAGACTCTCCAGACTCTCTTAAATAGTTTTTGCATGTCTGAGGGGTCTGATGGACCTGACCACACATTTTAAGAAACCACAAAACCCTCACTATCTTAAAGAAAACAAAAGCTGTGTTGAGTCATAATCACTGTATTTAATTAAATGGAGAGAAGGCGGCAGTGCAGGGCAGGTTAAGGCATCCCAGCTCCAAGAAAAACAAACGATCATCCCCGTGGAATCCAAAGTGTGGGGACAGACTCAAGAAGAGCAAGAAATGGCAAGACAGAGAGGGAGAGGAGAAATGCAATTACCAGGGAAAGAGCAGAGAGGAAAAGGTGTTGAGAATAGAGAAGGCAGCACCAAACAGTGAGTTGGGAAACAGGAGCAAACTACAAGCACAGAGAAGGATTGTAGGAAAAAGGAAGAGACACCTCAAGTGCTCTTCCTCCTTTCCTCTCTTGCAGCTCCTATATCCTGCAGAAGGAAAAGCTGGCATGAAGTTCCACCTGAAGCAAAGCTCCTGCTAACCCAGACCACTTTTGGGTTGCAGCAGAGGAATAACATCTCTGTCCAGCAGCCTCCATGCCTGGGGCAGACTGTGCACTGAGCCTAGAAGGCCGGTGGTGAAGGAATGGCAGTAGGATGGTTGGCAGAAGCAGATCACAGAAGGATACCAGGCTCAGAGACCCTTGCACTTTGAAGACGAAAATGAACAGTGGAGTAAATCCAGCAACCAGAAACACTGACAAATGAGTGCTGAGGTTTGCTGTAGACCCCTCAGTAAATCCAGTTCTTCCTCTTGGCAAGGCTTCAGCTCCCTTTCATGTGCTGACTGAATGATGAGATACACAATAGGCTTGTCCCTGGGGAGTCCTGAACTAGAGATGTTATCTTGACCATGTCCTCACAAGTGCCACAGACCATGGCTTAAAAAGACTCTTTAAGACTATTCTTCCATTCTCACCCTCCCAGACTACCTCACCATTACTACATATCCATTCTCTGAGATCTGTGATACACAGCCACATTAATAGACAGCCCCTCTTCTTTAAACAAAGGTAAATCTTCAAACTGGAAATTAAATACAGGATTGAGTATGACTGCCTAAAGTAACACAGGAAATTTATTCCAAATCCAGAAATTGGCTAGAGGCATCCCAAGCTTGTAGCTACTGCTTTACCTTATTCAGAGATGAGTATCAGCAAACCTTTTAGGTAGTTAAGTGAACTAGAGCATCATGGAGCTACGATGCCTAAGCCAGAAAAATAATGTGATGCAGCAACCGAGATGCCAAGCCTCAAGTGAGGACACCTGGTGCCTGTTTTTTCATCTGCTCATGGCTATTGCATAAAGGTAACTTCTGTTCAGCTGCCCTGCCAGCACACTGCCCCCATCACTGCTGGGGAACTGAGTCCCTCCACTGAAGCTGTCCCTGACTCTCTAGCACCAGCTCATCACTGATCTAGACTGGTTTCAGGACATTCTTTAAAAGCTAATAAAAAGGGAGGGCTGTGTCACGGCAGCCAGGACTGAATGTTGTTTTCATCCTAAATCACAAACCCAATCTCTTCTGTTGGCAAAATGAACAATGTATTTCCAACAAAACTACAGACCTCCTGCAGAATCTGGATGAACACAAAACATCGAATCCCATTTCTAAGATGGCAGAAATAAATCACATAGAGCATGACATCAGGAGGGTAAAAATATGAAATGTGACTGTAAATTAGTGTAGGTTAACTTGTGATCACAAAAACTAACACAGATCACTTACAATGCTTTGAATGTTTCCAGTGTCAGCCTTTGGCACAGCTGAAATGATTTTGCTGCCTTTAATTTCATCCTACAATGTATCTAGAATTTCAAGTTCCCAATTTCCTCAGCTGACAGAAATGGCTTCCAAGATGAGTTCTACATTCTAAGAGCAGATTTTTCCCCTTAAATTAGCCATGTGTACTCCCAGATTTAACATTTTTGCCTTGAAATAAAACAGCAGTGAAAATTGTTCATTTAAGACCCCACACGATGCAAATTTACATTCTGGAGCCATATATGGTGATTGGAAACAGATGAATGTGAAATGCCTTCTACTGAGAGGAAATAAAACTAAGTATTAGTGAAGTGTGTTGCTGCTTTGACCCATGACATATCAGAAATTGATTACTGATTTTTTTCTTTGCAACAGAGAAATCCCAGAAGAGCCCTATTAGTCTTTCAAGAATTGTACAACCGTTGGCACAAAGTGTCACATCTACAGATCCTGTCCTCCCCTGCCCTCCTGGGTTTCAGCTGCTTTACTTGTATTTACCAAGGATGAAGCTACCCTTTCCACTGAATGAGATACTGGATTTCCCCTTTTTGTTTAGGAACTATAGCGATGAATAAAAGATTTTAGGCTTTAATGCTCATCTCTTGCTCATGTCTCGAGATCAAGCTCAGAGTGTTGTGGATGAACTTGTGCCTCAGGCCTGTCACTAGTGGTGTCCCCCAAGTGGTGTCCAATACTGGACCCAGTATTGCTAAACTCATTCATCAATGATTTGGATGAAGGGGCAGATGCCCCCTTAGAAAGTTCACTGGTGACACAGAGGTGGGAAGAGTGGCCACTACCCCACATTATTGGTGCAGTCCTTCAGAAGGACCTCGACAGGCTGGAGACATGGGCAGAGAAGAGCTGTCTGAAATTCAACAAGATCAAGTGAGGTGATCCTCACCCCCCAGTCAGCACTAGTGAGGCTGCATTTTGAATTCTGTGTGTGCAATTCTGGGCTCCACAGCGCAAGAGAATCATGGAGCTCTTGGAGTGGGTCCAGGGGAAGACTATGAAGATGATTATGGGACTGAAACATCTTTCTTATAAGAAAAGCCTGAGGGAGCTGAGCCTGTTTAGCCTTGAGAAGAGATGACTGAGAACCCATCTCACCAATGTCTGTAAGTATCTGAAGAGAGGGTGTCAAGGTGTCAAGAGGATGGAATGAGGCTCTCCTTGGTGGTGCCAAACAATAGGACAGGAGGCAATGGACAGAAACTGATGCACAAGAAGTTTCATTTGAACATGAAGAAGAACTTTACTGTGTGGGTGACTGGGAACTGGAACAGATTGCCCAGAGAGGCTGTGGAGTCTCCCGCACTGGAGATATTCAAGAACCGTCTAGATGCAATCTTGTGCAATGTGCTTTAGGATGACCCTGAGCAGGCAAGTTGGACCAGATGGCCCACTGTGGTTCCTTCCAACCTTATCCATTCTGTGAGTCTGAGTGATTCTACGTTTTGAGTGTAGTAGTAACAATCAAATGAAAACCAGAAAGCCCTGAAGTACTTAGGCTACAAGTGCTCGCCTGCACTGAAGGTCTCCTATACAAAAACCTAAGGCAATTTACTGAATGGAAAACTGTAACCGAAGTACAGGTTGGGAATAAAGGATGGGAAAATGCCTGGAAATATTAGAATACTTCCAAAAAGGATTCAGATAAATAGCTGTGGAGAACTAAGGCTAAAAGTGTTCATTTGTACTGGAGGCCTCCCATTGTAAAGATAACAGTCTACAGAATGGAATGAATGCAACCAAAAGTACAGGTTGGGAATAAAGGGTGAGAAAAAGCCTGGAACTACTGGAATACTTCCAAAAAGGATTCTGCAACACTGACACATACACTGGTGCATGACTGAGGCCAGCAGGAACAAGTCTCAATCTTTCTGAAGCAGTACTGAACTACATATTTGCCGCTAATGAATCTGCCAATCCAACTGAGTAGTAAAGGCAGAGGAAGAGGAATTCATTAGCAGAACATACCTCTCCAGACAGAAGAAGAGGGCATGGTAAAACCCTTCTGGAATTGCCCTCCTTTTATCAACCCCTGGGAAAAAGCGCCCATTTTAATTCAAAAAGGTACCTGCAAAAGTGCAAATGACAAACTCTTCTCCAAATTCTGAACAGGGGCATGTAGCGCTCCAGAGGATTCTGAAAAAGAGACAAGAAAACAAAATATGAAAAAAGGCATTAAGAAAACCAAAACACAACGCAACAGTAACACTGCAGGTGCATACACGTCAGCGTTGCTGTGATGCTGAAGGTCATGGAGACTGGACATCAAGGTAGGTCCATGCCAGGAGAAAGAAGGGTAAGAAGTGCAAGGCAGACACAAGCCAATCAGAATTATTTCACACGGAAAACGACTTACGTGATGAAATGAATGTGGCTGTGCACTGGAAACCCTATGAGCTGTATAATAATAACAGCTACTCGAAAAGTCATTTGGGAAGTCTCAGAATGCAAGCTCACACATAACCATATCCAAGCTGCGAGATGAAATGCATCCATGCTGTGGATCAATGCATACATGCAAATAGGGCCAAATGTCAAAATGCATTTTTTACTTCCATGATAAAGGACAACAAATTTTAACTTCATGCTTTAGATAAACAATCCCCTTTGTTTTGACTATTTTCAAATGAAGAAGAGAGAAAACACTGTAAAGAAAGAAATCACCACTCTATTTTTATGATACAGCTTTAGTAGGGCATGGAATCAGTATCAGCTACTTTGCAAGTAACTGAGGGAAAATATCAGCATGTAAATGTTAGTGTTATTTCAGGGTAGCTACTAGTTGATTTTGACATGAAAATATGGAATCTACAGTGATGTCTGTTTTTTCCATATTCAGAGTTAAGGTTAAATAGCAAAATATTTGAGTGCTTTAAAACTCTCCACACCTCCCTGCTGGGAGAGCTGACAGGATATATTCCAAACTAACGACAAAAAGCATCAAAACCTACTACTTAATTTTTATACATCTACTAGGAATTGCTTATTTACTTTTCACAGAATATGCTGAGATGGAAGGAACCCACAAGGATCATCAAGTCCAGCCCTTAGCCCTCCACAGGACCAGCTACTGAAGTGATTATTACATTAATGGGAGAACCAGAATGTTCAACTGGGGGCAGAAAACTACTGAAAAAGTATAAATTTTATAATTTTTTTTCTTAGCCTCTTTCCTGTTTCTAAAGCACTTATTTTATACAATGCTTTTTTAAACTATGGCAGTATTGTATTTACAAAACACTACTCCTGTCCAGTCAATCAATACATCTTTTATTTCATATGCAATACTTTTTCCTTTTTCTCTCCAAAATTACTGGCTACCCTTTGGGGGTTTAAACCAGGTATTAAGTTCCATGCAGAAAAAAAATTCCAACCCTTTGTATTTTGTGTTACCTTTTAAAAATAATTGTAAATATCATCACAATAAATTGGCTGACAGAAAAGCAGGTAATTTTAAAATTTTGAGATAATATTACTGTAATTAAGCATTTGTGTACACAACAGGTAAGCAAAAAGTAAGTTAGTATATTCATTTGGGAGGAAAACAGCTCTGCTGCAGGATGCAGCCTTTCTACACATCTTTTTATGTGCAAAAAGGCAGTTGATGGAGGAAGGGAAGAAGCAGTTTTCCTCTCTGCTGTGAAGGGTGACAGCCAGCAGAAAGGAAGAAATGCCAAGCTGAGGAAGACTCTACAGCACAGTGGTTTTTAAGAGAGCTCCAGCACACAAAGACCACATATGGGCAAGCACCAAAAACGTTTCTTCTTCCCATACCAATCAGTATACACTTTTATGTTTTACTGATACAAGTATACAGACATAAAAACTCACATACATGTGGCTTACTTCAATACTAGTAATTCCAACAGGTACATTTATGATATGACTGTCAGGGTGAACTATACAGTGGAATATGCTATTGTTTAGTGAACATCAGTGCATACTATGTTAAAAATGTATAGCCTATTGCATCTTCTAAGTGTTAGAAAGAGGCCATAGTAATAAATAGTGCAAGTATTAATCCTGGAGTAGCTCTTGTACAGTGGGTTGCCATAATCCTCTGGTTCCACAATAAACATACTGCCTTAGGTCTCAAAGATTTCCTCAGAGGGTACCCATTAAATTGTGAAATCACCAGGAAGGGACACACCACAGGAGCTTCAGTGAGCTTGGATCTGGACCCAGGACAGAAATTACTAAAGAAGATATACATACAAAACTCAAACAGATTAATGCTCTGCAGAGCTTGTAAATGCATGGCTGGTTTCAACATTCATGCTATGGAACGAAACACCAAAAATGCCATTTAGCTCCTGCACAAGAAGTGTGCACTGACAGAACCGGTAATGCATGAGGCTTATAGACTAATGTGGGGTCAGACCAAGTACTATGAAAGCTCTTCAACATGACAGCACAATGTTCTCAGGACTATGCAACTCATACATGGGATCATGAAGCACCACTGTGGACAACCCTCTGTGAAGACTCATGTCTCCACCAGCAGGAGAGCAAATCATTGGACAGGCAGCACTGGTTTTTTTAGGTGCAGGATGAACAGCCCAAGGCAGAACAATATATTAATTGCACTGTTTCAAGTGGATGAACTGTGCTGGTAATGAATGTCCAGCAGCACTTTATCCGTTGAAGATAGTGCCCTTCAGTCACATATTTCAGACAACATCCTTAACGCAGGTAAGAGGGACCAAACACACTACAGTGAGTATTTTTAAACATAAACATGCAACTGCAAGAAAAAGTAGAGAAAATGAAAAATGTAGCATAAATTTCAGTGGAACATAGGAGCAAGGATTTATCAGGATAGCTATCTACCTGTATGGCCCAGCCACAATGCAGAGCAACCCAGAAAGGCCACCACTGAGTTACAGGTGCTTGTTTTTCTCCATGAAAAGATGAAAGGAAGATGATAAATAAACAGGCTTTGCTTGTCCCACTCCTTCTGTTTGAATCTGCAGTACAATATGTCACAGCCTTGCATTTGAAGAACCAACCTACTTGTGACAAACCACTCCCAAATGCCTGGTCTCCATGAAGGATCTTTTTGTCCCTTTAAATAACTTAACAAGGCAAGTGCTAACAGATTCCTATCACAGAACCATAGAATGGTTTGGATTGGCAGGGATCTTCATGATCACCTAGTTCCAACTCCCCTGCCATGGACAGGGTCACCTTCCACTGGACCAGGTTGCTCCGAGCTCTATCTAACCTGGCTCACTTCAGCAGGAAAGACTGGTCTCCACAATACCTTCTTTTAGGAACAGTAAGTGTTACCATAGTACTTCTCTTAAAAATCATGAACAGATATGCTGATATAGAGCCAATTGCATGCTGAGATCTGTGCAAAGAACTGATAAGTCACTGGCTCCTATTAGACAGGTGAATGGGATGCAGTTGAATTCTGGCCTCATTACGAATCATTAAAACAAATGTCCTTACTTTTCAATTCTCTTTGGGGGAAAAAGCAGAAAAAAAGAGAGAGCGAAAACAAAGAAAAAAATAAAAAAAAAATACTTTAAACCACCTGAGATCTAAAACAGCACAAAGACAGCTGATGTCAGACTTTTCAACATCACAAAAATTCGTGAAACTGAGCCATGTACACAAGCTGGTTTATCACTTGAGCTTCAGCTAGAAGTTTTAATCTCTTCTGTAAGGGCAGAAAATGCCTTACACATCCAGACAGGAAGCACCCAAATCAAGATAAGAAACTCTGGACTAGACACAGACTAAAAAAATATTAACTTCTTCAGTATTTTTCAAACGAACCAATTATATGGGTGTGAACTATCACATTCTCCTCTGAACTGAGATTTCTCTCTAGCTTTTTTCTCTGTAAAATCCCACACTCATTCAAATTTCTCTCCCAAAAAAATCCTTCTGGAACGCCTAGAAAAACACTCCACAATGGCCGGGCAGCTGGCATACCGCAATGGCTCATTATCCTAATTTCAACAGTCTCTCTTTATCTGCTGGTGAAATCAAGGTCAAGTGAAAAACTTTAACAACCACTATGAGATCTGGGGATCTTAAAATTAAGTTTGCAGCTACATTAATACTGAACATTTCTAATATTTTTACATATGTATTTGTTTTGACCACTTGGCAAGCAAAAGGATATGCAAATTGTTCAGGAAGGAGTGATGCTCTCTTTCAAGACTGACTGACTTGAGGACACCCACAGCCAGGCTGGGTACTGTCAGGACAGAAGCCCCCCTTCCATCTGTGGTGCCAGGACATTCTAGTGACATGACACGTTTAGAAGACTCATTAAGTAATATCTTAATACTGAGGTTGAGACCTTTAGAGCTAAGAGTCACTGAAATCCACGCAGAATGTACATACTTACAGAGCAGTGGTCCCTTTAGCCGGTCCCTTGTCAGCTCAATATCCTTACAATAAAAAGCACCACGGCTATGAGAAAAACAAACCTCAGAGTCTTGTGACTGACATTGCATATTCAAAATTTCAAACTCTCAGAGGAAAGAATGACCAACGTGTTTGCCCACGTAAGCAAGATCCCAGCGAGGATTTTAACATGGAGAGAGAAGCTAGTTTAACATCTGGATTTCTTATTTGAGATACATCTGAAGAATGAAAGAGACATCTATCCCTCCTGGATTCTATCAGCAGAGGGACATATCCCATAACAAATTCTCAAAGGCATTGTCAAGGACATATATCCTTCAGCATCTCTTAACTCAGAACCATGGTGTGCCCTGTGCCTGGGGTAAGCATACAGGCACTGTGGTGAGGATTCAGGCAGTGCAGTTGATTCTTCCTATTTTAACTTGCTGGAAAACAGGGAGTTTGCTTCTTGAGACAGAACCTGGCTTCTCTCTAGATATCCACAAGCTGAGAATTGCCAAAGCTTATCTCAGTTTAAACTCAGAGATATGAATCTTAATGAAGAATAATTAAAGCAAAGACTGTTTCCCCTTGCTGATTAAAACTGAAATGAAAGAAAAATTGAACAAAATTATTATAAAACAATTTTCAGGGAGACAACATGCCAACTAAAAACATCTTGCAGTCTGTCCTCCTTATGAAAAGCTAAAATATTTATACCTAAATGTACTTTCCATGGCAGCTCTGTTCAGAGCATGTTCAGAGAAGTCTTGTCCTTCAACATTAAAATCATAGAAACACCACAACAGGAAAAGTAAAAACCACACATGAAACTTTATTTGAACTATCTGGATAACAACAAATCTTAATTAGGAGACCACACACTGACATGTGCAGACACACATAGAGGAATTCTGTGTGCCCAACGTGGCCAACCTCTAAATGAGGGCAGAGGAAGCTCAAAGCTGCTGCTCATGCTCTGCTGAGGAGATGCATGCAATACAGCAGGAGGCTGGAACCACAAGTTGCACGACATAGAATAAGTTACTTACAACATGTTCCCCGTGACTGAAAACAAAAATTGTCTTAAGTACCTGCCAAGCATCTTTCTTTATAAAAATATTAATCTCACTGCCTTTTTTTTTTTTTTTAAACTGTAATAGAGGGGGAGAACAAAACAAAACAAAACCCAAACAACCAAGACAGTTACAGAGCCACAGAAGAGAAATGAAGACGTTTAAGATAAAGAAATTCAATTCATCATTGACCTTTGCCTGCATGAAACATGGGAAAAATTTGCTGGTTTTGGTACTGCCAGCAAAAGGTGACTTAAAAGGTTTGATGGTTCATATGAAACACTCACATCTGGATGTGTCACTGTCTTATCTCGCTCAAAAGGGGTACCTGGTGTTTCCCACCTTGGAATCCTCCATTTCCCCATTTGCACAGCTGGTTTTGGGTTTTTTTGTGGTGGGTTTGTTTTTGCTTTGTTTGTTTGTTTGTTTGGCTTTTTTTGTGTGTGTGTTTTTTGTTTTTTGGGTTCTTTTGTGTCTCGCAATTATTATGAATCATGAAAATTTGCAGGTAACCTCTCATTCCAACAGTTAATGTTGAACAGATGTTTGAACACATGTAGTTGTATTCAGTTTTGCCTAATCTACCATAAAAGAAAACGAATTTTTGAAATAAATAACTTAAGTTGGAACAGTGTAATTGGAGCACATCTGAAGCTTATTACCTTTCTCAACAATTACCATATATGTTATAGATATAAAGACATTTTTATAGAAAAATACACTTTTGCATAATTTTTACCAAAAAAAGACACATGAATTCACATACTGAAAAAGTTAGGCTTGTATTTTTCATGGAAATGGTTAATTAAGCCTAAATTCACAGATTCTGTGCATACTTTCTAGAGGTACTTAGCACCCAAAAGTTAAACTGTGATCACAAAATAGGTGCTTGGTGTCTTTGAAGACCAAATTTAGCAATTCAAACTGGAATGCACAAAGTTAAAGACTGCCTTTCGAAAAATTAGACTTCATGCACCTTTGCTACAAGAAGAAGGCATCATGCAAGATGAAGGAATACAGTCCATTCCTCTTCATGTCCCTGGCCCATCACCCTTGGCAGCAGATCACACACATCTATTACTAACACCTCTTGGTGAAGAAGAGGGGATGAAAATAGGACTTAGCTACATATGTGCTTCTACTACCAAAAGGGGATTCTTGCTTCCTCTCTACAAAGGAATCTCTTTGATTTTTATGCTGTTACCTAATTAAATTTCACTGGGCATACTGAGCTATTTTATGTTCGGCCCCAAATAAGAAGAGAGCACACACTCTCAAATGACCCATTCATTAAAAGAAAACAAACCAAAAATTAAGAAAAGGTTTGTCATATATAAAGATATCTCCCACCCTAGTTGTTTCCTCAGTTCAACCAAGGAGAAGAGATCATGCACATAACTTCTAACTAGGTCACAAACTCTACCTTTCTAATATTTTATTCATGTACCTTGTAAAGGGATGCACATTATTTCAAGTTCCAAAAGGAGCATCATGCTATGAGCAACAGCTCTTCAAGAGTGGTTCAATATTGTGTTGGGATTACTTTATTTTAGGGATGGAGAGACACATCCAATTTCTTCTGTCAGTGAGAAATAACAACATAAAATCAAGTTGTCAATCTTTTGACACACTATTTGCTTTAACTTAGAGTCAATAGTTCCTTGATGAGTTGGTGGATTACCCTAGAGGAATTCTCAAATACACCCATAAGAAGAAAATGCATTGTCCAAAGTCTAAATTAGCCACATAGAATTCATACATACATTAGGCAATATTTAATGGTCAGCTTATTTAAAAAAGAAAAAAAAAAAAAAGAGAGAGTTAAAAATCTACTGTTTCATACTGCATATTCTGAAAACCACAATGCTTTTAGAATATATACACAGAATAACTGTGTGTGAATTTTCAGCTGGGACATAACAGGTATCTTTTAAAATTACATAAGAATTCATCAAGTGCTGTAGCTCTCTGTTCATTAACATGGATGTTTACAGTATGCCTGATCCTGTTTCTTAGGACCTTTATAATCTGATGTCTTCTTTCGGGCCAGTACTTGTTACATCTGATTCACTAAGATTCAGAAATTCTATCCTGAGATTTTCTTTTTTCTGCCTTAGCTAGAAAATGTGAGATATCTACACCACACTCAGCACTGCAGAGAAAGAGAAGGGCCTTTGCAGAGGTTAAAAGCAGGCTCTGGGCACTGAGCCAGTCTCCAACTGTGCTTTGCCCTGCTAAACTGTGTTTGGATTTGCTGTGAGAGTATACAGTATCTGTATACAGGCTCTTGAAATACCAGGGGCAACCTAATATACAAAATAGGGAAGCAGCAGAAAAAAACTATTTAAGAGCCATTTTTCCCACTTCAGTTGCTAATGGAATATGATTTATACATAGATCCTGGACCTGGAGTAGTATCCATGTTTTTGGGTTGGATGTTTGCATTTGACTTCAAAATATTTTACTCCAGACAACACATTTGATGTTCTTCAAGAAAAAAGTCAGGATCAAGACTTGCTGGATGAGGATAGCTGCAAAAATGAACACCACAAGAGATAAAAGTAACTGAGTTAAGAATTAGCAGTTGTTTTTTTCTTTCCCATTACCACACATAGATTTTGGTGTGACATCATATTATATGCAAATGTCCAAAAATGTTACTTTCTTGGAGATGTTGCACCAAAAAGTTGAAAAAGGGAGAGCTTAAGATCAGTTGACATGAAAAGAGGAGCCAGTCTCTGGGGTATATCTGGGATGCAGCACAGGAAAGAGTTTGTCCTGTAACACTGCCTGGAGCAGCACAGCCTGCCCAGTGCCAGACCCATGTGGACGCACCAGAGCCAGCTGTGGGGCTGGAGCACAGGAGAGCATGAGAGCACTGTGCTTGTTCAGCCAAGAAGAGAGGGCTACAGGGGACCTATCCAGTGCCTGCTACTGCCTGACAGGAGGTGACACAGACTGCCCTCAAAGGTGCAGAGAGAGGCAGGGGAGCCATTGGCCAGAGCCACAACATGGGATATTCAGGCCTTATACTGGGAAAAGTCTTTATGGTCAGGGAGGTGAACACTGAAACAGGAGCCCAGAGGGTCTGCTGGACCTTCATCCTTGGAAATGCTCAAAACTGTCCTGTGCATGACCCTGAGCAAACTGATCACATGGGAGCCAGTTCAGGCAACAGGGTGGACTAGGTGACCTCTGGAAGTCCCTGTCAACCTGTGTGATACTCTGATCTCATCTTGCTGTTTCAGTGGTGCCAAAAATCAGTGTCTCTTTGCCTCACACTATCCTCAGCAGCAGATGATCCAGGCATGGAAGGCACAGTAATAAGTAAGTACATGTTTAAATTCATCACCTTATATATCCACCTCCTTCTCTCATTTTTTCTTGAAAGACTGAGATACTTGCTTCTCACTATGCACCAGGCATTTCCTCTGCTCTTCTGCTTTTTGCATCTCTCAGTGATTTACTTGTCAACAGCACATAGAACAGGATGACTTGAGGAAATAAAAAAAAAACATAAGGAAGAGAACAAGAATTACCTAGACAAAGAAAAGCATGATCTCTCCTTTTTAGCAGCAGGCACCTGTAACATATTCAGCAAGGCAGTGAGTTAAGAGGCAGTGCTGTGCAGGACCGCTTTGTGTACAGCATTAAGGAATCAGTTCAGGAAAGGGATAAGGACAAAAAACTTCTAATGCCACTAACTGCCAGCAGAGGCTAAACAGAGGGCTGATGGGCTGTGCCATTCTGAGCAAGCCTGGCTGGCATGCTGTAATACTGAATATGCACCCCAAATACACTGTACTGGTAATACAGGTATGCAGGGATACACAGGGACACACATGACATGCTGGGACAGAACCAAGTGATGGGTATAACCAATAGTGCTGTTTAGAAACAGTCTGATCAAAGGAGGTGTTCTGATGCCACAAAACACATACCCAGGAGGGAAATTGCCAAGGGTACCCTGTAAAGTTCTGTGGTACGTATCACAGTGACTGAACTAGCCAGTTTAATAATTATGATGTGATGTGCTCCTTGCAGCTCATGAAAGATCATGGTGAGGCAGAACCATGCAATGGTTTTATCAAAAGAAAATAGACAATATTTAGGCAATCTTGAGTTAGACTGTTTTGCTCTCTCCAGTTTCTGCTGACAGTACAAGCAAGAACATACAAATATTTGCAGTTATACAATTCAGTAGCAGTATTCCCAGCACATACTGAGCAACAGAGATCATGGAATTAATTTTCCTGTTTAATGAAAATAAATAATAGCATTATTAGAAACTGGCAGAGAACAAACAAACTAAAGCAACACTTCACACAGAAACTGGGTGATTAAACTCCCATTTCACAGCAAAGATGACTGGAATCTCAACACTGTAAAACATGCAACTCTTCCTCCATTCGATTTTCCTTAAATCAGCTCTTTTTCTTCCGTATCCCAACCAAACACAAACTACATTTTAAACAGATCCATTTAAAAAGATGAGCACAACTCCAAAATGATGCTACTGAAATCAAAGCACAACCCTCTGGTACTTGTCACATGGCTACACATCTTAAAGATGTTCCGTACAAGATCTCACTGTCTGGATTCCCAGCTATCTTACCTGCTAATTACTAATGCATAGAAGCAAACTTCGCAATGGTAATAACAATGTGCTCACTGATGAACCTCCAAATGGCTTCACACTGCAGATGTTGTCCACACTATATCCAAACCATTACTACAAATGTGGTTTAAGGTTGGTGAGGTTTCCAACCAGTGTCTCTACACTGCCAATAGTCTGTTTCTTCAGTCTGTTTTCTCATCATATTGTCTACGCTGTCATTATTCAATGTGACTAATACACCAGTATACCAGGAATCTGCTGAAAAGGAGTACTTAGGAGGGTGGAAATGTTTTATTCTTAGTATTTCCTATGAAAGAATAAATACATATAGCTCCCACCGCTGTACCTTTTCAGGATCCAAGCATTATTAACAACTCTTTTGATAAGGAGCTTATTATTATTTTTACACAATAAGAGGTGGTGCTAAGGATTAATAAGATAAATGTAATCTTTATTAATTTCTTAGTGACAACTTATTTTCACTTATAAAGTATACCTCAGCTACAAAGACAGCACAGCTGCCCTCCACTAGACACAACAACCGCATTGCTTTCTTCCTACAATCCTTCCACCAAAGGTCATGGTAAAGAAAAGCACAACCAATGTAAAACACTTAACTTCTAAATTGCTGTTTTATAAGTTTGGGAATGCCATCATATCCACAATGTATTAACCGCAAAACACTACACCTATACCGAAATCTCCTTCCAAAGCTGTGTACCTGGTGAGGCCAAGCAATAGAGCAGCGACAGGTGAGGGGCAGCCAGAAGCAGCACGTGCCCTTCCAGCCATTTCAGCTGGCTAGAATGCTGGTGGGTGGCTCACCTGTTGGATCACTCTGGGAAGTGGCTGTGTTACAGCAGCTCTCAGCACAGCCGACCGCTGGAGTGCTCACCTTGCAAACGTGCTCGCTGCTGTGACAAACTGGAGCAGGTCCTGCAAAGCAGGAGCAGAAAGAGGCAGGGCACCCCAGCCCAGCAGGAGCAGAGGGCACTGTTTGAGCTGCAAGTCAGCTCCTGTTACCCTGTCGGACAATGGCCAATCTCTTTGTCACTTTGCAGCTCTGGGAACAGGAGATCATCTTGTGAAATTACAATGCTGTTTTAATGCTACCATTATTAGCATTGTCTTCAGACAATAAAATGCTCTGTCGAAGTCACTGTGAGCTCGAAGCACTGAATACACACTGAGTCACTCCACATTAATTTAAATAGCACAACTGTGTGAACACATGTTCTTTAGTTAAATCCACACACACTCGAAAGTAAAAATAAGCCAATCTCCAAGGAAGAACTCACTTTCTCCACAATGTAAAAGCAGCCCTCACTGTGTTCTTCTACAACCTCAACAAACATGTGGCAAAAGGCTTAGTAAGACTACTCCTATTTTCTCATCTGGTAAAGGATGAGTACACAAAGCCACTCCCAAAGGGTTATGCCATTAAAAGTGCACCTGCCTAAACCTGGCTTTGTTCAGTGGCCTTCACAACACAAGTGGATATGGTACCCACAAACTTCCACTCCGCATCGTGATGCTGACACACAAGTTTCCATCCCCCTCCTTTCCCTTCAAATCAGAATGCTACAGCTCAGGAAGAATGATCACTCAGGTGCTTTCTCACTATATGTAATAACATGCCCCTCCAGTTACACTCAGCCCCATTCAGAGCAGAAGACACCCAGAAGATTTCAAGTTGGAGCACAGGGAGACCCTACTGCCCAGACATTCACTCTTACCACAGCATTTGCTGTGCTGCCAATTTGCCATACACTGCTGATACCAGTGCACATAAAGCCAAAGCAAACAATTGATCTGTGTTCAAACTTGTCTTTGCTTCTGCCCCTTAACTAAATCCTCACTAGGAATAGAAATTGCATAAAGTAAGATCTTCCATACTTTGAATGAAACTATAGAAGGCTCAGAGGGTTAAAACGAGCATGAATTTTTTTTCCTCCTGTATTACACCTCTGAAACCATCCTCCACAGTCTGCCTCACACCAAAGCTGCACAGCTGCCTGCAGGCACATTATTTTACACTTTCTGAAACAAAAACTCCTATGTCTAACACTTCTAACACACAACCAGGTATACTCCAATCAGGTACTGGCATTATAAAAGGATTCTGCTAACTGTCCTGCCTGATAGAGCATGACTTCAGTACCATATGAATTCAAAGGATGACAAATTGAGGCAAATAAAGCATTCATACCACCAAAGATACCTTAATTCCTTTTCTCTAGGAGCAGTCCTGATATGCCCACCTGAAGCTCCCGTCCTTGCCTTACTTCTTGGGGGAACTTCGCTTCCTGTGCAGTAATTCCTCATGGATAAGAGCTAGGGTAAAAAAAGTCCCCAGTTGCTCTAGCAGTTTTAAGCTCAAATTAGAAAACACAAGTAAACAATACAGTATACAAAAGTGTTCCAGTGAAGATCTATCTATATGAAAAACTATACTACTAAAAGCTTTTTTTTTTCTACCACAGAGGATATCTAAAGGGGACCTAGTCTCAGAAGTCCCCTTAGTTTTCAATCCCTCCCTCCTACCTTGAAACAAGAGTGTCTAATGGAAAGAAAAGTGACTTTCTTGCTTAACTGTTAGGAAAGCTGTGGACCATAGCTTCTTAAATATCCAGAGAGAAGGCAATACCTAAAAATCTGGAAAAAAACACTTTTACCCCCATATTTAAATCCTTACAGAAGCTTCTGCAATTACCTATAAAGAACAATGAACTATGTTAGATAAACAGCCAGCAGTCTTAAACTGTATTTAAGGCTGTGTTGGAAGTGGAGGTGGCCACCTCACCAGGGACCAAGGTGACAGGGTACACTATCCTTTGGAGTTGCTTTTATCCTACACTGATTTCGCCTTCTTCCTTTTTCTCTTGTGCACCTATGCAGTGCTGGCCCAGTTATCTCTGCCAGCCCAACCCACACAGTCCCTCCCAGTGGCTGAATTAGACAGAACAACAGTGTGCCCTTATCCAAAGCATACATTGTGTGCCACAGGTTTGGTGACTGCTGGGGCTCCCTTGGGTCTGCATGGCATAGCTTACGTGGTGGGCAGAGTCAACAGCTTCCCCAGTTCTCTCTTCTTCACCCAACAGCAACAAAATGCAACATGCCCTGTGTACAGAAATGGCCTGGAACAACAGTGCCATAGATGCACCACAACCTGGTGAAGAATGCTACTGCCACCAACCCCTGACCCTCTGAAAGCTTATTATACCTCACTAAGTTAACTAATGTGACTTCAGACTCACAGACGCAGGGGAAGGAGTACAGCTGAGAGAAATTTGTAGGTCTTGCTCCAGAGTCCTTCCTGCCCTTATGTTTATTGCACTTGGATTTCCTTTCTGCAGATGAGGCCATTGAAAGCCTTGCAGGTCGCAGGCGGGCTGGTATCACCCTTGTATGTGATATTCTGCCCTTTCCAGATCAGACAAGGGAGCTGGAAACAACTACCTGTACTGAACACAACTAGCATAAATTACAAAGTAGCATAGGGATTGAGGGGAAACATTAATACAGAATTCCTGAGCCAGTTTTCACTGTTCTCTCATCACTACTGCAAAGACAAGGGAGCAAGGTTTCTGGGCAGGTTGTTATGGCAGCCCTGCACTGTCTTGCACCAAGATCACCTAAATGGCAAAGTGCAGCATGCTGACCACAAGCTAAATTCTCCTGTAACTCACTGCTGCTTATGTGGAATCAAGAAGTGTATTTTAAATCATGCTTTCTAACTGTTTGCAATTTCATAGTATATTGCCAAGCAGGTGAATCCTTATATCCTAATACTATGCAAAAACTACATTAAACCTCAAAATTTCAAGTCAGACAATTTCCTCTCCTGCTTAACCCCAGACGTTTCAAACAAGGAGAGATGTGCAGTGCACAGGAGCAGTCTTCCAGAAAAGCCAACTTTCTGGGGCTTACAGCTTATCCTCTGTAGCTCATGGCAGGCTTACAGTGTAACTATGTGAAAACGTTATCACTTATTATTACACTATATTTCATGCTCAATATTTATGCCCTTTTCTCCAGTGCCAAAAGCTCATGTTGATACCTTAAACTTTACTGTGCAGACACAAGACTTCTATTTCTAGGATGCCTTATTCTTTTTTCCTATTCTCTTTTCCCCCTCCACCCCCAGACATGAAGGTAAGCTTTAAGATTTATTACAAAATTCAAGAGCAATGCCATGTTGGTGAAAAAACAGCTAAGATGACAAAACACCCTGAGCATTAAAATACATTAAAAACACCAATTTTTTTTATTTCATACATTCAATCCTAGAGTGATTTTTATTAGCCTACAGAACATTAGAGCCTTGTAAAGTCAGATTTACAACAGAACTTGAAACAGCCCCATCTACAGCCTATGAAGTGCTGTTATAATGCAAACTCTAAAAGTGTCAAACTTCAGTGAATTATGAAACTTAGCAATTCCCCTCTCTTTCAGCTGTAATCTTATATGAAAAGGGGTTATCACAGAAAGTGCCTGCTCTTGTGCTGTAAATATTTTATTATTTTATTTATCTTACCACAGTTATGAAAGTAAAAGTGACATACACTAAATTGATGATTTTGTGAACCTTTTTGGAAGTCTGAATTTCACTATGAGTTCTGGATTAAAATATGTGGATAAAAGCATAGGATAAAACAAGACAGAAATGAGTAGGTACATCCAAAAAAATCAGGGTTTTAAGCTTCATATCTTAAAATGTATGCGAAGCAATAACCCACAAAAAAAAAATCTGTCAAAGTCACCCATTCTGGCAGTATTTTAAATAAACAACTGAATATGCTTTTTTAGTCTTTCTTCCTAGATTCTCTTAGTTTTCTGTAATTGCTCTAAACTTCAGCACAAACATATAGTATTCTGAATTTTGGGCATGGTCTTTGGATAAATCTTTTCGCTTTCCTCTCAGTAAATAAAAAAAAAATTAACAAGTATGAATGTATGCCTGTTTTCCATAGTGCACACAGGTGAACAATTACTGCTCTTTCTAAAGAAATTCCTGTCAGTAAATGTACAAGACCTAAATATCTATGTGCATTTCCCTTTCAGTACATAGAAGCACAATAACTTGGGGTAACAGCTCCCCCCACCCTCCAATTTGCTAACCAATCTGCTACATTTTCAGCGAAGCACCACATTATTCCAATGCTGCAGACTGCATTTTTCTCGTGATGTCATGCATGCTTTTGAAGGTAAGTATATGCCAGGCTGCTAGTGAAAACTTTAGAAGTTCGTTCATGATCTTTTTTTACATTACATTACTAATCCTTATAAAACAGTGCCCTTTTTCCCTGCTTGAATTCATTTATCTTCTTTCATTCATCAGTAGCTATAGTAGAAAACGAGTAACTGAAATGTCAAAATGTTGCCATTAATTTCAGTGTTGCAGGAGAAAGCTTAAAAATTGAAAAGAGACAATTAGAATAATAGAATCCTTAAGGTTAGAATAGACATCTAAGATAATTAAATCCAACTCCTAACCCAGCACCACCATGTTCATCATACTAAGCTGTATCCCCACGTGTCACATCCACATGCCACACTTCCAGAGATGGTGACCCAGCACTTCTCTGGGCAGCCTGTTCAAATGCTTGATAACCCTTTCAGTGAAGAAACTTTCCTAATATCCAACCTAAAACTCCCCAGGTGCAACTTGAGGCTGTTTCTTCTTGTCCTATCACTTGTTACCTAAGAGAAAAGATTGACCCCCAGCTCATTCCAAGCTCCTTTCGGGTAGTTCTAGAGAGCAGTATGGTCCCCTTATTGAGGGGAACCTCCTTTTCTCCAGGACAGACAACCCCAGCTCCCTCAGCCACTCCTAATCAGGCTTGTGCTCCAGACTCCCCAGATCCATTACCCTGTGGAAATACATTTATTTTTTTTTTTAATATTACATTTATGTGTGTAGGGGTGTGTGTGTTTATAGTACTTATTTATACATTTTATTCTGAATGCCAGAAAAACTACTGCTTTCCTACCCTGCATACTTTTCCAATTCCTGCAGAGAAGGATGAATATCTTAAACAAAATGCCACTGTTTATAATGCAAAATATTTTATACAGAGTAAACAGAATCTACCTCATGGCAGGGCAAGATAAGAGTAAGTGGAAAATGTCAGAAATACTGTCAGAGATAAAGAGCAAACCTATTCATTAAAAAAATTATTTTGTTTCTAGATCAAAATACCAAAGAATAAAAATACGAGATGATCACCATCTCCACAGATCACCAGGATTTGGAGGGAGGAGAAAGCAAGTCTCTTCTAAACTAATTAAAACTACAGGATATCAAATCTAGCCATCGCATTTTGTGAAAACTTCTCAAATTTTCCTCATGATGTAAATTAAATCTCCTTCTCCCCACACAAAACCTTCTCTTTCAAGATATTTTCTGGATCAGCTCCAGGGGAAGGGAAAAGCGCAGATGAGCTAAAACAAGTAACCCAACTTATCAAACCCTCTGCAAGGCTGGATGCATATGGAAATTAAATCTATTCCCAAGTAGATAGACTAGATATGTCAGTATGTTTTTGCCATCTCTGATATAAAAATAGGTGTCAGCAAAAACCCAGTAAATTCTTGCAAGCCCCTGCAGGAATGCTGCTGTTTTCCTCTGGATTGTTCAACCAGCATAACCACCCAGAAATTTCTCAGAATCAAGGTAAAAAGGGGTGGGAGGGAACCCACCCCAAACCCTCCCTTTTGTTGTGCTCAAAACCCCTACCAAATCCCTCAGAATTCTTCACATTAGTTAGACAGACTTTGCAAAAAATATTCCTGGGTCATCACCACTGACCCAGGGTTTGTTCCTTGTCCAAGAAGGAATGGCAGGATCCCTTCCCTGGGGTACTGGTGCCATCACTGGGAGTCAGGAAAGAAGTCAGGAGCATTTTGTGGCCTAGAAGGAGACCAAAAAAGTGTATCTGCTTTTAACAGCAAAAGAAACACGAGGCATGCTCCTACAAGCTTCACCTTACTATTCCTCAGGAAAACCTCCCTGGCTTTTTCTGTTGTGTATTTTTCTGTGAGCAGGCACCACAGTCGGCATGTGCGGGGGCTGTTGCCAAGTGCTCCTAGAACTCACCCTCCCACATCTTGGACGTGTGTGCCCCTGCTCATGCACGCATAAAAGACAGTGGCAAACTGTGGCAGCTGTGACCTGAAGGAAGCACCGAGCACAGTCGGCCACCCTCTGAATCAATTTATGCAGACTGCACAGATGCTCTCCTCCAGCATCAGTGTGGGCAACAGCAGAACACACAATAAAAAAGGAGCTTTCTTTAAAAAAACAAAGAAGATTAAAAAAAAGAAAAAAAAAAGGCAATTAGAAGTGTTTTTCCTTCAGGCAGCTCTTGGTTTCTCCTCCCACCTAAAAAAAGCTAATGTGTTGCTTTTGTAATCTATTATTAATTTTTATATACATAAATACAGCAATTTCATGCCCATTCTAGAAAATTAACAAATTGAACTGCTGAAATACACTCCAGCATACGACCAAAATACACCATCTTTTGTTTCACTCAAACTTCTCAATTACAGCTTCTCCTTTTCTGCATTTCTTTCTTTTTTTTCTCTTGCTTTCTCTATTTCCGTCCATTTTGCTTCACATTTCCAAACTCCAAATTTTAGTAGATTAAACTGACAGAAATCTTGCTCCTCAATGAAATTCCTTCTTGGTCTGCAACTGCAGCAGACAGACAGGCTGCAGCCTGGGGATGCTGGATCAGCCACGGAGTACAGAGCATTTCAAATTTAGGTCGCTCTGATCCCAGTGAACAGCAACAGCGTACTTTTTCACACTTGATTGTTTTCCTGCTGACCTGTGTCTTGAACGAGACAACAGTCCCAATGCAATTTAAAGAACAAGGTCAGCATAGGACATATTTAATGCTAAATGTATCAGGAAAGGGCAAAGTAATTGGGGAGAAGAATTTGCTTTCCCAAAGTTTGCAGATGGAGACCGAAGGTGCAAACACTAAGACTGCATGAGCATACATCCTTCAGCCGTGTTTGCTGCCTGCATAACTGGGATACAAAGGGGGGACCGATGGCAGGCAGAAGTTGTCACCACGTGAGGAAAAGCAGAGCTGAGCCAGCAGCGCACATGATAAGAATTATCTCTGCTGGAGGCAGCTCTCTGCTGCGCTGGCACCTTGACCCAGCGCTGACAAATGCTGGGGGCGAGGCAGCACCGAGGCCAGACCTCGCTGCCGTGATAAACATGGCACTTGGGGCGCCGAGGCTCTCAAACCAGCACACTACCCAGCTTTCTCCAAATGAGCCAACCCTGCCACACTAACAAGAGTAAAACTCCTTGAGGAAGCAGCTGCTTGCTGCAGGAAGGTGAGAAATGTATCTGGGTGCCATGTTAGGGAAAGTGGAAAGGGAGAAAGCCCCAGCTCTCTTCCCCTGGGGTTCTGCTACTCCCTGGAGGGCTGGAGCTTGAGCTCTCAGCACCCAGCCTCCTGCGGTGGCTGAGGCTGTCCCAGGCAGGGCAAGCTCCAACAGCTCCTTTGCAACCACACCTACTCAAACTGCTTTCTAGCTCTTGGACTCAACAGTTGTATTTTTTCAACTGCAGT
Source organism: Scytalopus superciliaris (assembly GCA_013400415.1). Classification (NCBI taxonomy): domain Eukaryota; kingdom Metazoa; phylum Chordata; class Aves; order Passeriformes; family Rhinocryptidae; genus Scytalopus; species Scytalopus superciliaris. The sequence continues at coordinate 940,039 of VXBX01006808.1, forward strand.
TCTTAAAAAAAAAATAAATTTATACACTTCACACAACACAGCAACTAGTCTGTTTATGCAGAAGAATGGTTCCTGCACAACTGTGGTGTTCAACTACACATGAATCCCAATGGGGAAAGGCTTAATGTACAGCAATATGAGGTATTTTAGCTTGCCCCGTAATTATTAACCTACTGGTTCAAAACTGCAACACTTCCCCATGGGCATTCTCAACCACAAGCAGCATGGGCAGTCCAAAGAAAGGTAACCCAGGAGGATTTTTGCCCACTGGCTATAGGCTTAGCCAAAGATATACAGAGCAATCACCGGGGAAGTGAAACCTACTGAATACTCACCAGCAAATAAAGCAGCCAAACTAGTCATTGGACATTTCAAATGATTCACAAAGAGAAAAAACAATCTGGATAGGCCCTACTATAAGAAAGAACATTGTTTTTTAATGTCTTTTGGATAAATGCATAGATAACTAGATGTTTTACCCAGAGGATGACCAGAAATAGTGTGGCCAGCAAGACCAGGGCAGAGATTGTCCCTTGTACTTGGCACTGGTGAAGCTGCACCTCGAATCCTGTGTTCAGTTTTGGGTCCTTCACTACAAAGAAGACATTGAGGTTCTGGGGTGTGTCCGGACAAGGGCAACAGAGCTGCTAAAGGGTCTGGACCACAAGTATTGTGAGGAATAGCTGAGGGAACTGGGGTTGTTTAGCCTGGAGAAGAGGAGGCTCAAAGGGGACCTTACTGCTCTCTAGAACAGCCTGAAAGGAAGTTCTAGAGAGGTGGGGGTCAGTCTCTTTTCCAGGTAACAAGCAATAGGACAAGAAGAAAAGGCCTCAAGTCACACGAGGGGAGGTTTAGATTGGATAGTAGGAAAACTTTTTTTCACCAAAAGCATTTGAACAAGCTGCTCAGGGAAATGGTTGAGTCACCATCCCTTGAGATATTTAAAACATGTGGAGATGTGGTGCTTAGGGACATGGTTTAATACTAGCCTTGGCAGTGCTAGGCTAAAGGCTGGACTCAATAATATTAAAAGTCCTTTTCAATCTAAATTATTATTTGTTTCTCAGTTTTAGAAAATAGAATAAGATGTGTCAGAATAGATCCAACCTGGGGTGAAAAAAGCCCCCACACCTTATGTAAATGGGCATAGGTTACATGAAAGACTTGAGAATGAAATGATAAAGGGAAGAAAAGACAGTATCATCTCTATATCATGACAACAGAAAATAGACCTGCCACAGTAAGGAGAGTTCATATTGTCTAATTTAGTTAATAGTTTTTTAGAGAAACAGCAAAGTTCATTCATAGGATACAATTATTTTTTTTCACTGATGAGAGATCTGCAGGAGAATCAGAGAGACAGAGAGCCTTCCTATAACTTTCACAGATATAAAAGTGTAATAAGCAATTAGGAATTAAAGACGTTAGTAAAAGGAGCTGAACCCTTCTCCAGTCCATTACCCGGCCAGCTGAAGATTATTCTCTACCATCTCTTACCTAATGGCTTGTCAGATCTAGTACTAGAGACCACAAGTGCTAGAGCCTTTTCCCAAGTATTGTAGCTGACCATTCTCTGGGTTTATGCACCTACAAAATGAATACTTTTATATTTTTCTCCATTAATTCTTGATACTTGTTACATCACCAATGCTAAAAATTTCTTTTGTACTTCAATTTTATTTCGCCTTCAATTTTATTTCTCACATGTGTGCTTTTCTTTCCTGAAATCCCCTAAACATTGTTGATCTCCTCCAAGGGAAAAAGCATCTACAACTGACTGCCTGTATGAGGTGTGTCCACACAAGAGAAACACAGTTTGTTGCAATGCCAACCAACAGAAATAGGGATCCAGCTTTGGTGGGGTCAAATCAGATCTTCAGAGACACAACTCCCCTCTGCAGTATGGCCGGCTGGGCATCTTTATATAGCCAACAGCTGTAAGGCTCCCTCCCATCCTATTTCAGACCCTTGCTAGTATTATTCCCAAGTATTTTACGGTATTACCCTTTTTGAAGTCTCTCCATAACATGCAATAGTTTTCTTTGGGATTAACTTTTGTAAAGTTAATTATAGTTTTACATTTTGTTTTATGTTTCTGACCTCCTTTGAACTTTGAATATTTGTCCAGACATGTATTTTCAGCTCTTCATAATTTGAATGTCATTCAAATACCATCTGAATCCCCTCCATATCATCAGTTTAGTTTAGAAAGGACAAAAATGAAGTCTTTTGGAGAGACAAAGCAGGACAAAGTTTTTGAAGAAACACACACTGTTAAAACCTGCTTTATCACACTACTCATCAGATTAGTTTTGCTGAAGCAATTTTGACTGAAAGTCGTAAAATACTGGCAGAAATGAAATACAACCTATTTTGAAGAAAAGAACTCCCCGACAACCCAGAATTAAAGTTATATAAGCTTAGACTGACTTCCTTAATAAAGCAATGGGAAGCCGTAAACTGAGGAGAAAACATCAGTAACAGACTCATGGATCAGAGATTATATTGCTGTATTGGAGAAAAACAGATATGACAGAGATGCCAATCTACTGGGAATACTAAACAACGCTGCTGCTTAAAAAGTAAAAAATTGCAGAAAATTCTTTATAGAGTTACAGCTAGGTTATTTATAGCAGCTGAGGAGATACTTTTTTATTTGCTAGTCTAGGAACAACAGTCCCTTTGCAAACAAAATGCAGGAAGTTGGGAAAGAAAAAGAAACAGTTTGCACTGAAGAGCTGAGTTTGGAAATGGAAGATTTTTCAATAATTTTTCTGTGGTAGATAAATATAGAAGAGAAAGGTGATGTAGGGACCATATGGCATGTTAATTCCAGTTGTGACAACAGCTCTGTTCTCTGTCTATCCCTTTACTAGACTGCTAGAAAACATGCCACTTGTGTCACTGACACCAACTGCAAAACCCAGTCTCATCAGGCACAGCAAATGTTAATGTCTAGGTAAACAAAAGCTTGGGGCACTGGGAACAAAAATTGCGAATGCCCAGCCCTGTAAACTATCTCTCTCCTAATGGGGAGCATTGCCAAGTGCACAAAGTACCAGTAACAACTTCTTAGGTGTTCAGGTAGGTTAGGGTAAACCCTAACAAGAATAACCCTGGAGCGAGGAGAAAACATGAAGCCTTTGAAAAACAGCACACAACAACAACAACAACTAAAAAATCATCCGAAGAACATGCTTGGAAAAGGAACCTGGAACATTCTTCTATAAATCCAATCAGTCCATATTGCACTAGCACAAAAAACCAAACCTTCAGTGCCAAACAGTGGTTAAGAGCATGGGGGCTGTGGTTAAGAGCACTCCACCTTTGTGAAAAGGGACAGCCTGGTGGTGATGCAACTACATCTTCCTTCAAAGTGAAAGGATGAGGAGAGGACAGGGCTGTCTTGTACTGGCAGTTCACAAACTAGCCCTCAAACAACCTGTATCAGGATGCTGGGAGAGGTCATTTGGATTTGGGGCATGGAAAGAAACTAAACAGCTTCTGCTTTCACATTCCGTACTGCAGCATGGCAGAGGGTGGCTGCTTCTGGTGGAGAGAGACTTCAGCTTTGTCTTCATGTCTCCTCAACTGGCAGGCAGGTAAATACTACACTTAAAGAAAATGAAACAAGACAAACAAAATAACCAGTACCCCAATCCCCAAACCTTCCCAAAACAAAAACACAATCCAAACAAAAAACCCCTTCAACCACTTGACAAGGAAAAAGAAAAAAGGACACTCACACACCCATCCATCCCCAAACCCTCTGAAAAATCAATTGGATTATGGGTACCTGCTCAGAGAATCACTGTAAACTATTTCAAGTCTGAAAAACCATAGTATACTGATTGTCTAGGAACCACAGATGAGAAAAGCCTCTCAGATGTCCAGAAAAAAACATTTAGTAGCAGAGGGATGTGGAACTGGGAAAACTGAACAGAGTACTCAGGTAGGACAAAAATTCTTAAAACTAAACAATTTGTTGTCAAAATATATTTTAGGTAGGTAAATCTAGACAGACTTACTTTTTCATCTCTAGATAATTTCCAATGTCACTGCTGCCATTACTTAGCTATAAGAAGCAAAGCACTTGAAAAAAGGAAATTGTTCTTGCTAGGTAATGTAATTCAAACTCTAAATATTTATTTGCTTTTGCAGCGGGAAGGGAGCAGCGGGCAGCTGAAGCACAGCTGGGATAACTCAGCAGCAGGAGCTGCCACGTGCTCCCCAGTGCCAGGGCATTGGCTGGGCCAGCACACTGCGGGTGAGGGGGAGCACAGCCAGGCTGGAACACACCACAGCTGTGTCTCAGGGGCTGAGACACTCACTCTTGCCACCAAACATGCAAACTCAGCCAGTAAGACACGGCCCATGTCTCACCATACTGATGAGATGAGGCTGGACTCCTACCCACTCCATCCTCACCAGTGCCCTCTGTGCTACATCCAGCATAAAAGTGTCCCTGGAAGGGTCCTATGGGTGTTTGCCACAACCTCACCCCAAGATCTGGTCAGGAGTTCATCCCAGCCGGAGAGCAGTTTCCTTAGCTCCAGCACTGATACCTCTCTGAACTAAAACGAGATCGTTTTGGCCCAGGAGCACATCACCACGACACTGTAGATAGCGTGTCTGGGCAGGGTCAGGCAGCCAAGAGAAGAGGCAAGGTGGTGAGGATGGGTGGCTGCAGGCACCCTCTACACTTGAATAAGGCTGCAGGGAGCTGTACTCCAGCGGGCACATGGCTTTGCCTGCCTCTTGTGTGGCAGTAAGACCTTTCTCTCTCCTCTGATAAAGCCCTTGGGTTACACTGGTGCAACTCCTTGTAGGGGTGCAGCAAAATCAAGATAAAGAATTGATCCAGGATAAAAATAATGTCCTTTCCCCAAAAAGATGGGGAAGACACAGAGGAGAAGCACAGTTTATAGCCTGGCTCAATTCTGAGTGCATTTAATTGTGAGAAACATGGATGATTTTATTTAGCTTTGTTCAGTCTTTCTTTAAAATTCTTAGTTTTAACTACTTTATTTAATACATATGACATGCCCTGCTCACAGCACTGGTTACTCCTTATAAATTCATACCTGCACAGCACTAATCACAATGGGAAAGCTTGAAATCCTGGCACAAATGCAGCATTACGTTGTTTTGGTTTGGGGTATTTTTCCCCTCAAGCTGCAGAGGAGCACTGCACAAAGGAACATGCACTGCATGCCCAGATGAGAAGATACAGCAGCCTTCAGATGCAGGCTGCAGTTGTTCTGCTTCAGAGTCAACACTCTCTAAGGCTGGTACGGTACAGGAAGCACCTCTGAGCTCAGGTAGTACAGAGACACCTAAGCTGCGTTCTGCTTACAGGTTTAACAGTAATCCTCAGAACCACAAAGGCTCAAAATGCCCTTTACTTTTTATTTTTTTTAAAAATAAAAGTTCAGAATCTAGAACAGCCAAGCTGGTGGTGTGACCTAATCCTACCTGTTGATTTTAGGATCTGTCAATTTAGTACCACTTAAAAATTAAGATAAAAACTGACCTCCACTCCCAAAAAAGGATTTAAGAAATTATCATGAAACAAGAAGTGGACCAAGTCACTACAAAGCAGACTTGGTTAAATACACTTCTGCAAAGAGGTTACTGTTCAGTCAACTCTGTTTTAACTGTATTTCTTGAAATTCCAATCTTTTTGTAACTATTTTCAGGCAAAAGGCTCCTTTAGTTAGACTGCAGAATTAGTTCAACTGGCATCTAATAAAAAAGTGCTTATTTCCCATGCTAAGATTGGTTTTCCTCAACTTTACTGAGTTAGGTAAAGAAGTGACAAATACAGTTATGCACATATATCTATTGATAATGCAACAGAAACATGTGGTTATTTTCTACTGTGAGTGAAGAATTGCTGCCAAAAATCCCCCAAAAGGGATGTGGTGAAAAGGCCATAACTTACCAGCACCCCAGACATGTACATGCCTTGCTGGTTCCACAAAACTCCAGTTCTTGTCAACCTCAGCCAGAAACAAGGGCTCGTGGCAGCCTTTGAGGGTGTTAGGAGAACAGGCCCAAGGAGTTGAGCCTACAAATTGCCATATAGGAAGTTATATGTGACAGGAAGAATAACAGGAATGCTCCCTACTGCTGGCAATAACTTTTGATTGTTTAGTAATTGAGAAGTAGTATGGCACAAGTTACACAGCACTTCAACAGTACTAATTTTTACAAATATGCAGACATTAAATGGCAGTAAAACTCACCTACATAGGTCCAGCTGATAAAATTCAATACCACTGGAAAAAAAATCTGTGGCCATACACCAATAAGATGATGCAGAACCTCTTAATAGCCAGGACTTGAAGTGAAATATACAGTTCCTATTTCAGGAGAGCAAAGCACATACTCCTAATAACAGCTCCTTGTAGCTGGGGGACTAAGAAGTTCCACATATCATGGCTTTCACTATGGAATCCCAAAAGTCCAATTCCAAAGAGCAAATAAAACCATTTAATAACAAACACAGTGCAAACATTAAGATAAATGAATATTAACTTGTTTCTGATTCAGATAGTTTTAATACCATAAACAATGTGAATCCTAACATTAATTTTTTGGGAAAAAAGTCCTCATGTAACTAAATGGGCTCATCCTAAACATTTAGCAGTTACTTTGACAATAAGTCTTTTCATGTTTTGGTATACTAGTGCAATGTTCATGTTCTCAAAACCAGCCCGAAGGGTTTCTAAATTAGTATGTCAATGTTACCATGGTAACATAATGTACTACTAAAATGGACCACTTTTTATACATCCACTATAATCAAGTTAGTGGCCAAGCAAGTTATAAAAATTCTTTTTCAGTTTTGGGGGTTTGGGGTTTTTGTGGTTTTTTTTGTCTTTTGTTCTTTTAACTATTTATGATTATTTTTACTATTCCTACAGACTTCTAAAAATATTATTAATAACATGTTTATTTATCATGCAGGAATAGATCCCCTATAAACAAAAACACAATCACCACCACAAGCAACAAAAAGTAGTTCTTAGGACCTTTTAAGGGTATCTATAGTTCCAATTTCTAGGCATACAAAGTTTTAACACCTCATCTCTGGTTTTACTTTTGCAGACTGCTCACAAACAGAAGACATTCCTTCCTTGTCACAACACTATTTAAAACACAGAGACACCTCACTCTCAGAGCTTCTTACACACCAGGATCCTGCCCATCATGCTGTTTCAGATACCTTCAAGCATGCTAAATGGCACTGGAAGCCTTAAAAGTCAACCTGCCATCCTTGATCAGACAATCTTCAAACTGAGAATATTCATGTTAAAAACATTCTCATATAAAGTTCAGTGCTCAAAAGACATCATCTTCACAGTCATCACATCCACACAGACCAGTGTATCTGTCCTACATTCACACAAATTTGTTAGAAGTATGAGTTTCTTTGTGTCTCAAAAAGAAAACCATCACCCTGAGAATAAATACTCTTAGTACAGCCAACCCTCACCAACCAGTGCCTTCATACAAGGGCTACTAAAGGACCCCATGGGGACAAGGAGCCACATCCAACCCAGCAAGTTTTCACGCAATGGTCTTTATTCAGACAGCATCAAGTATTTGAAATAAGATCTTGAAGACTTTTATTTGGATATTTTCTATTTAAAGACAGTATCTTGTATATGGTTTTTAACATTAGCCTGCTGCAACAACCTCCTTGGGGTATTCCTGGAATCTTGCTGTTTACAAAAAGAAAAAATAAAAAAAAATATTGAGATTACATGAACTTATTTCTGACCCTCGCTGTGTCGAAATAAAAGAGGAAAAAAGAGTTGTTGGTTCATGGTTTTGTCAATAAGACACAACGTATTGGTTTATAGTATTGCTTGCCAATGGAACTAACATTCTCAGTTGGTCTCTGAGTTCAATGATTTGTAAAGTTAGATTTTTTTTATTATGAAAATTAATAGAATTTTCCCCCCCCTTTATTAGTGGAAGAATATGTCAAATATTCAAGTTCTCTACTTTTGATCCAGCTGACTAGTTTTTATTCTTCTAGATGACTCTGTCATTTATAGTTGAGTGGTAATGCCAAAGCATTTTTGATTAATCTACTGAAACAACTGGCTATAACTTATATTCCTTACAGAAAGCTGGAGGGAAAGAAAGAAAACAGTGTCCAAAGGCACTATGCATATCACTCCAAAAAGGCCTACATGGGCCCAGAATGGCTCCTTGTCTTCCTTTGCCCCATAAAATAACAGTAAGTGAGCCAGTAACCTGGGATTCTTGTCCTACTCCACCCCCAGCTTTCAAAAAAAAAAATCACATTTGGAAGACAGAAAGCAGAACAAGTCAAAATACACTATATATATATGTCTAGTAGCATATATATATATATGTGTAAACATAATCTCTTTACGTATGTATACATGGCACTACAGTTCAACTTGTGTGATTTCCAATGTGGATGCACTTATTTAGGTTTGAGTGACTTTCTGCTCTATGGGTGGAGTTTGGGGAAACAGTATATTATAATCTTTTTTAAAAATACATATGCATGAATGGACCACCAAAGTGAAATTACATGTAAGTTCAAGTCTATCATTGTCCACCCTTTAGCCTACTGGACTTCCTAATTTTAAAAGGGCTGGTTTAGTAGAACTGTACAGTCTGCAACACACTGCAATGATGTGTGTGTGTGGCTTTCTTTTCTGCTGATCACACTTTGTAGGCCATAGCTGAAACAAAAAGTGGCTCCGGGATTTTTCACATACAGCACTGAACATGTACCTGAGCAAAAAAGTTAAAAATCCCACAATCTTATTTTTATTCACTAAAAAGTAAAAAAGGCCTGTATCTACAAGTGCTCCAAATGTCACAAGAAAACTAAGTTCAAAGGCATTAGCAATTGTACATTCCCCTATTATGTTATAAAAGATGCAGTGTGAAAAATCCTTTAGGATAATCTTCTCCGAATCATGAATTCTCTTCCATTTACATGAGAAAAGAAACACCAGATCTTTTTACTCAGTTTGACACAAAAATCACAGCCCGGAGTACTTCTCACTAAACTTTGAGGTCTCACAACCCGGTCTTTCCCCAGCTGTTTTGAAGGACAGATCCTTATGTTAGGATTATCCCATTTACATCATTAGCTAAAATAATCCTCTCACACTTCAGAAGTCATAACAGCTGCATCTTAATTGGAAAGAAAAACTGATAAGGACCAGAACCAACAACTGTTACTGCAAACCAGTGGCTCTGAATGCCAAGCAGCCGCCTTTCTGCCAAAAAAACCAATATATGAGTTGTAAAAGTATGGTGCTTGAAAACAAATCAAATACCAAAACTAAACTACTGCCAGCAAGGACATTGTATTTTAATTATGAAAATGCATGAAACACCAGCCAATTTCAAGCTGCAATCTTTTGAAAATAATCCTTACGGGTAAGACATAATTTACAGGAAATAATTTGAAATACCAGCTGTAGAATTTATGACTTAATAGCTGGAATGCCAAATGCTGAAATGGTTCACAAACCTTATTGTTTTTACACTATATGAACAGCAGTGGTGGTGCAAAAATGAAAATTATTTTCATTGATGACCATGCTGCAACCGTACCTGTCCTTTGAAGGTAAAGAGCACGTGTGGGTCAGCAGCAGCAGAGCTCTCATTTTACGTTCCTTTGCTGCACAACTGATTGCCTTCCTTAAAATACCAAAGTTTTACTGGAGGATTTCGCTCCTTGTCAGAGGAATGTTTAAAATATAGCATCTTCTCTTGTCGAGGGTAACATTTATGCACATGAATTAAATGAAACTTCTGTGGCAGTGTAAAAGAGTTGCTAATTTGCAAGGATGGAGCAGTGAAAGTCTAGGTGCTTCTCCCTCACCTTGGCAGTGACATGTAGAAAGAAGGAGAGTGGCTGCTGGCAGACACCCTGCCGTGCCACCCCACTGCACTCCTCGCTCCTCCTCTCTTCTACCTGCTGCAAGGACAGCCCAAGGGTAAGGAAGAAAAATACCGTTTTGAAGTGTTTTGCAGTTGCTTAGCAACCGCTACAAAACCCCAAGAGACTTCAGTGAATGAACTGGCACATAGACCTCTCAACATATCGACAGTGATGTGAGGAACACCACCACACTGGTAGACATCTCAGACCCACCATGGCCCCAGCCCCAACAGCAGCACATCCCTCCTCACCTTTCAAACCTTCTTCCTCTTACCCATCCATCCTGAAACTCCCAGAAAGAGAGGCAAAGGACCTGTGTGCTGGTGATGAAATTATTTTCAATTATTTTTAATTGAAAAGAGGCCCTTTCCTCTGTCACCACACACATACAAACCACAACTGCCTCAAAAAGCAACTGAGATGAAAAACCTGTCCCTGAACTTGCCCTCCTGTGGTGGAGACCAGGTTTCTTCCCAAGCCATGCAATGTATAGGCAGTAAGCATTACTGGCAATTTTCACACCTGTTACCACTTTCGGTGGGAAGTGATGGCCAAATTGCACAAAACTTCGCCCTTCGTGATGACACACCATTGTCATGTCAAGGGTTTTCTTATTTTCAAACTTTATATATATATATATATGTGTGTGTGTGTGTGTGTGTGTGTGTATACACAGACCTTGAAGGGGAACAAAAACTCTTCCACCACTCTTCTGTAAACTACCACTAGATGCATATAATTTATATAAACTTGAAAAGCTGACACTTTTCAAGGAAGTAATGGAAGCTATGCTTGAAAAAATCTTTTCTGTTTTACAGATGCTTCACTCTGCAGAAAAGTATATATGGAGGGCAGAAAAAAACCCACACCATGCTGCAGTGCAACAGGTTTGAAATTATCAGAGTAGAATATTATGCTAAGGAAATGTAAATATTAATGCTGAAAATTAACCCATTTCCAACTACTACAGCAGTTATGTCCAGAAACAGCTTTCCAAGAGGAGCGACATAGTCAACAAATTGCAACCACATATAAGCTGTCTATCCTGTTCCTTCCACAGCTGGCAGAGGAGAAGGACCACCTCCACCACCCAAGCTGGTTGGAGAAGCCATACCCACACCTGCCTATTTCTTTTCACTGACGGCAACAGGCACTGTGACAACAGTGGGACTGGTTTAGCCCAGTCGAGAGGATTCCACCCGGGGGCGAGCTGTCCCAGTGTGAGGGGCTGCAGAGGCCATTCAGGGACCCCTCCCTGTTCCAGCTTCCCATCTGCAGTGCAGGGACAAGGCCAGAGCTGGGAAATCTGCCTGGCCCCTGTGGTTTTGTGCATTTTCTGTGAACCTTAATGGAACTTGCACGCTTCTCTGTGTGTTACCTTTACAACAAAATAACGTTAACAAAATGTTGCCCCCAAGGCAAACCCAGAAGGAATATGCTGCCATATTTCTAAGGAACAGACACGCACAGAGTCCACTTGAATTTCAAGGCGCATCTTGCTTCCTATACTTATTTCAGTGCTTAAACCAGGAAATTCCTTAATCTTTTATCTTCCTTCTTTAAACTAGTAGCCAGTACTTTTTCAAAACCTACCTGCTCTAAGTTATCACCAGTGAGTTTTACTTATGACAATGTGGTGGTACCAAGTAGACCTCTATGATGGTGTTTCACAAACAACTCATTTGGCACATGCCAGCGACCCATTACATTCTTCATGCTCATAATTCTTAGTATTAAAAGATCAAATAATACTTTCTTAATTCTTAAGAAAGGTATTGTTTTCAAATATTTCCTAAATGTCTGGTAGCAGTTAATGTTCAGAATGTTTTCTGATTTCTTTTAACACTGCCCCAGTGATAGTAATAGCCACACACTCCCAAGTGTTTTTATGTGAACACTGAAAATACCCATAAAGGCCTCAATAGAAAGGTTTGGTGATGGGGTTTTTTGGTGGCTTTTTTTCCCCTTTTGTTGTTGTTCTTTTTTTGTTAACAGAGTGACCACACAGTAGCATTGCCAACTGCCTTCACTGGGAGCCAGTATAGGCAGCACAGTTTTGAGTAACCTGACAAATAAAACTGGCCTTAAGACTTTCAGGCATGTGTTAAAAAACCCAACCACCAAACCCAAAAGGACAACAACAAAACTCACTTTGGTTTTCCAGAACGGTATTAAAGGGAGTTAATTAATGCTTGGAAGCATGACATGGGTTGGACCCATGTCACTCCCATTTCATGCATGAAGAAAAGCACTCAGTCAGTGGAAGTGCAGTAACTATTGCAATGGCTGGCTCCTGAAGGCAGGCTGCATTCCCTCTGCCAGGCCATAATACAATGCTCAAATCTTCCAGAATGACATAGTTCCCTTTGCTCCCACAGCCACAATTATTTTGTGAAGCTCCAGAAAATACATGCTGAGTTTGTTTAGTACCTCCAATACCAAATAGCACCATAACATGTTATATTTAATTTCATTATTCTTTAAGCTGTCCTTTATCTTGTATTAATGTTATACTTTTTCTTCCTTCCCAGGACAATGTGCTTTTCTAAGTGATAATTCTCAGTGCATACAAATCCATTCATCTAGAAATGCCACTGGACTAGACTTTTTCTCTGTAATCAGTGACACCACAGAAACTTTCTGTTGCAGTACAAGCCTGTGCCTACCATTTGCAAGAAAAAGTCTTCCCAGCAGATATATGATTCTGCAGATGCCTTCTTACAAGCACAAATTTACATCCTTCTGAAACCATCTTTTCCTTGCCTTAACTGAAATGTTACTAGTACTCATTTCGCAAAATTGTCTGGTGATACAAGGTAAATTAAAAGAAGACCATAACACAGTGGAGCTCACTGAATTGATTTAAGCAGTATTAGTTCTTCCCAGGTGGAAAGGATGTAAAATTAAGTAAAAAGATTATTGTTAGAAAGTGTAATGACAAGGTGACCTAGGATGGCATTACAAAGACAAGAAACCAACATTTTGATAATATATGAAAGATGACAGATAATGTTAGGATATCTTGCCAAGAGTTTCAATATCAGGTACAACAGAGAAGAAGGATCCAACAAAAAGAGGTAAAGACAGATGATATGATCAAAGCCACAGGCCTGGGAAATGCTCTTTCAAGCAATATTCAGCATTGATGTAAGTGGGACATGGCTGCTTTCATCCAGGCTAGAGAAGTGACAGCGCAGTACTTCAGTAGTAGGATGAGACACACGGATGGCAGATTTCACAGCATGGGCAGATAGAGAAGCCTGCATCTCTGACATGTTACACTGGGAAAATCTTCAAGATAGGGGCTTCCCCTGCTTGCAAGGACCTTGGGAGAAAAAGCAGGAGCAGGAAGGACTGGTCAGGTTTTATTCCACTGCTATAGTATGTGATGACTGCCCTTTTTTTTTTTAATTTTAAATATGTTCATGTTTCATTACTATTATAAAATGCTAACAGGTTTAAGGCAGGAAGAAAAAGAGATTTTCTGATTCAAGTGGATTGCAGAATTTTTACCTTAGGGAGAAATTATGAAACTGGTCTAAGTGCTACTTTGTCTGGAAAGATCATCATAAAGGCTCCCTAAAGAGACAAGGCTCTCAGTAGACTAACTTGATAGAAATTACACTAGCTACACAGGTACACCTTTACCAATAAGAAATATTGGGACAATTCATAGGTTTAAAAGGCCCTGAAAGAAAATCAAAGATTTCAGCTAAGCAGAAGACAACTTAGAAGAGAGACTAATGTTAACTCTGTTTTCATGTACTTAAAAATTATACAGACAAAAGACACATCTATATGGAAATAAAAGTAGTAATCTAACCATATCAAAGGCAACACAAGCATTCAAAACTTATACAGACTATTTAAGGACTTATTTTCAAGAGAGAATACACTTAAAGAAGTACAAATCACCCCAGGTGACAGAGCTCATATGAAATAGGGTTATTAAGAAAATCCCCCTGGACTCCAAAACTATGCTAAAATCATGCTAGGTACAACAGGGAGTGAAACAGAATTATACCTGGTATGGTTTTACTCTTTGAGAAGGAAAAATGCAATTTTCTGAGGTTGTATCAGTTCTGCATTTGTAACTGGGCCACCTGACTTCTCCCAGAAGTGCAAAAAGTTGAAACGAACCAGTAGTAAAAATTAACCTCATCAGCCTGTTTATCAGCATTAGCAACTTGTTCTCTAAATGTGATAAACAACTTCATTTTGAAGACAAAATGCACATGGACTTCCCAAAGACATCATTGTAACTGAGTTTCTGTCCTCTTTACAAAAACACACAGAGCTTCCAGATTTTTCCATAGCAGAGCAAGGGCACTGATGCAGTGGCACAAGGTACAGAGTCGTGCTTTGATTGGTATCCCTGACTGAAAGAAACCAAACATTTTAATGATCTCAAGCTACTGCAATGATTTCAAGAAGTCACATGTCTGTCACTGTTCTGCACAAAAGCACCTGGTGCAAGTCTACCTTTGAGGAACCTGCAATTGTTGTTCCATCACGACTGGGCTTAGTGTGACAGGATTCTCCAACTGGCAGGCTTCAGGAAGAAAACATCCTCATGAAAAAGAAGCTCATCCAACACCTTCACACTTAATGAAAACTCCTTTCCAGCTGTGAGGAAAAGCAGGAAACTCACAGCCTGGTTCATGTTGAAGATGCTATTGCTAAACACATTTTGAAGATGCGGCATTAAGTCCCTGAAGAAAACCTAGCAAACTGCTAGTAAACTCTTCCTTGGGGAACACCATGTAAGTACTTGAAGTAGTTGAACAAAGAACTTCTGACAATTCCATCACCTCTGCCATGTGGAGTTTGGAAGGGCAGAACCATGCAAGACTGCTGGCCATGCTGAGCCTATCTCTGACATGCAGGGCAGCTTCAATTACAGGCAGGTCCCACTTTTATTGAAGAAATTCACATCAAACATTTGCAGCATTTCCAGATATATCATGAGAAGGAAATGAAAATCAAGTTTCACACTTTAAAATATGAACAGGAGTTTTCTTGTTTCAGATAGCCAAACAGTCCTTGAAATTGAAAATCATGTGAGGCATTACAGACTTGGGAAGAAAGACAGAGGAAGGCATGATTTTAAAAAGAAACCCAACAGGCAAGAAGGTAAAGAAACGCAGGGAAGGGAGAATGAAGCTGTCAGTACAAACTCATTCATTCTTCGTGCATGTTTGTGATACCTGACAACTTCTTCACTACTACTGGATACCTCTAAATGATTTTCAAAAGACAACTGCATGGACCCAAGAAACTAATCTATTCAAGTGTAAAAGGCATAACCACTAAACTAAAATGAATGCTACAGTTCATAAGGATTAAAGGATTTATCAGACTATTTTTTGAAAATTCAACAGCAAAAAAAGCCCCAAACTTCCTAGTGGCTGTGATTGAAGCTGGTGTGTTAAGCATGGAAATAAGCAAACTCTCAGAAACAGAGAATGGTTTCTTTCATCTTCAAAACAGATTTTATTATTACTATAGCTAATTTTTCAAGTGCATTTCTAAGATGTTACTTCAAGACCTGTGAATAAGCAGGAAAAAGAAAACCCCACAGCATATTTGAACACGAAGCATCAGAAGAAAAACATGGCATTGCCATGTACTTCAATGAAAAAATGCTTATTGTGAACAAAGACAAGTTTTTGCAACTTCATGTATAAAACCTCAGGTCTGAATACTGTGTCACTTATATTGGCCAAGATATAAACAAAGAAAACCTCTTCAAACCCTGACAATATAATACTTATGATGGTGATCATTTAAGGGGGAAATTTACTTTAATAGGTAAGATTCATGGCTTTGAAGGGACATGATCAAGAGCTGTGCAAGTGTCCCTTTTTCTCCACAAAGTTATCAAGTTCATGCTACAAGGGATGCTCATAGACAGCTTCCTCCAGCACTACCCCTGAGGATCACCTGGTGCTTCATTTATATATGCCAAGAGACTACAAGTAATTTTAGCTATCAGCTTTGTCCAGCTTCCTGGTTTTCAAGAACACCATCAGGAGACCTACACAGCTACCGCGGGCTGCAGAAACAGGGCTGAACACCAGCAAAAAAGGAATTATGCACACACAGCATTCCAAAAGGTATTTGCATAAATACAAAGTACTGTGTACTCTATACAGATACATAAACTCAGGCCAGTTTTCACATGTTTACTGCTTAATTTGGAACTACCTTTTTGAGAAAGAGGAGTCTAGCTGAGGGTGAACTTTCCTCTTCTGACCCAGAGCCCTTTGCTTGCCACTTTCTCTCCTCCAGATCTTCTCCTGGACAATTTGTGCCCACTTAAACTTAATGTGCACTGCAACAAAAATGCAATTATGTATAAGAAGTCCCAAGAGAAATCATCTAATAAAAATAGCTTTCTTTAAAGTAATTTTATCCAACTTTTTTTTTTTTTCCCCACTATACAGATGTGGCATATTTATTTGGAAGGGAAAAAAAAATTTCAATGGCTCTGTAAAGCGTAGAAAACGAGTGTAGCTGTATGAAATGGCATTAGTATACTTTAAAAAAATAGTATTAAAAATATATATGTAAGCATTCTATTACTCCCATTTCCATCTCTGCTATTCTCCAGCTTGTCCTAGACTCTAAGTATGTTTACATGGGAGACAGAAATAAGTAGGTACATGCATACCTATACATGTGTACATTCATACCCAGGGAGAGGCATAAAATGTTAACAGTTTCAATAGTGGATTAATACAGAAGAAATAACTTGCCTAGTTGTAAGACCTGCTTGGTCTGCTGTTTGGAGACTTCTAGTAACAGAAACACAGAATAGCTGAGGCTGGAAGGCACCTCTGGAGATTGCTTAGCCCAAGCTCTTGAGGGCAGCAGGGCCACCTAACGTGGGTTGCCCAGGGGCACAGCCCAGTTGCGTTTTGAAAATCTCCAGGGATGAAGACTCTGCAAATTCTTGGGGCAACCTGTGCCAGCATTCAGAGTAAAGTTGTTTCTTATGTTTAAATGCAATGGCCTGTTATTTCAGTTTGTACCTGTCGCTTCTTGTTCTGTCATGAGATACCACTGAGAAGAGCCTGGCTCCATGTTCTTTACTTCTCCCCATCAGGTATTTATAGACACTAATAATTTCATACTTAATTTTAGTGAAAAGCAAGAAAAAAGCCCCAAACAAACTCTGTGTAGGATCCTAATGCTTCCAGGACTACGTTCCACAAAGCCAGAAGCAAGAATCACTATAAATGGCAGATGTACATATTTCTTGGAAGACAGAACAAGCATCAATCCAGTTTCGGCAAGTTTGCAAAAAATAATTTAAAAAATCAATGGTAATTCAACACCAGATGGATTTAGTATCTGTAGATGTCTTCTAAGAATGGATGTATCTTAGGAGTTAGTTGCAGACTTGCTTTTGTTGCAAATTTAAACTTCAGAGTCACAGTGAAATAAAATATGGAAGTTTAACTTTGTAGCATAAGGAAAGAGAAAATACTTGCACAAACTCTGTCTCTTTAGAGAGCTGAAAAGCAGAGTTGGTAGTAAAGAAGATTCCCAGTTTTTCTACATGTATCATAGAAAAAAACTCCTCATCAAGCCACTCTATAGATGAAGAACCCAAATTGTGTATACTTTAGCACGGAGTGGGAACACGAAGTGCTTGGCTGTGGTTTTGTGAGGATTTAATGAAGGCAGTCTGCAAAACCTACTCCCAGTGGAGTAGCCTGCAGCGGGATCCTTTAGGCACCCACTGCAGCAAATGTGCCAAGAGTCAGCAAAAACAAAGAGCACAACAAATGTGACTTTAAGCAGTAAGCACCCAAACGTCTTAGAGCCCTGCAGGCAGCAGTGAGGCTGTCAAGATTTAGGTCAGTAACGTGCCACTACTGCCTGAGACACCTCTGAAGAGCAGGAGGGGCAGAAGCAGCTCCTGGAGTCAGGCTCTTAGAGAAGCATGGCTGCTGTGACGTACCTGCATGGAGGCATGATGGAAAGGAGTCCTGTTTGCAGAAAGTGGACAGCAAAGCTCATAAATCACTTGAGAAAGGCCTGATCTAGAAATGACAGGAAGATGAACGGAGATGCTTGCTTTCAGTAAAGAGGTAACAGGCTGAGAGAAAAAAAACAGGTATGTCAGACTTGAAAAGGTCAGGGGTAAGATTTGTATTTGTCAGAATGAGCTTTCCCAGCAGGAGCCAAGGACATCTTGCTCCAACAAATAAATAAATAATAACTAAAAAGAAACCAAGTATCTTTGGTAAGAGAATTTACATTCTTTACCTGTATGCCGTCCTTGGGCACCTCTCTATAAATGATATTTTTGGACATTATTGTGGTTTAACCTCAGCCATCAACCAAGCACCAGGAAGCTGTTTGCTCACCCTTTCCAGCAGGATTAGGGAGAGAAAGAGAAGGGTAAAGGCTAGAAAACTTACGGGTTGAGATAAAGACAGTTTAGCAGGGAAAGCAAAAGCCATACACACAAGCAAAGCAAATCAAGGAATTAATTCACTGCTTTTCATGGGCAAGCAGGTGCTCAGCCATGCCCAGGAGAGCACAGCCCCATCATATATAACAGTGACTTGGGAAGACAAACACCATCATTCCAAACAACCCCCCCTTCCTCCTTCTTCCCCCCACTTTGTATACTGAGCTGATGTCATATGGTCTGGAATACCCCTTTGGTCAGTTGGGGTCACTTGTCCTGGCTGTGTCCCCTCCCAACCTCCCATGCACCCCCTTCCTCACCACCGTGGCAGTATGAAAAGTGGAGAAGGCGTTGGCTCTGTATGAGCCCTGCTCAACAAGAACAAAAACATCTCTGTATTACCAACTCTGTGTTGAGCAAAAATCCAGAACACAGGCCCATACCAGCCACTGTGAGGAAAATTAATTCTACCCCAGGTAAAACCAGTGCAGATATCAACCCTTCAAAAAGGGAGAGGTGACTGCCAAGATGTCAAAGAGCACATAGTTGAAGGGTGGGTAGAAGCCAAAGGGCAAAGACACAGACTGGAGAAAGTGGGGAAAAAAGGAAAAGTAGATTTGAATGGAAAAATGGAGCAGACAAATTTAGAAAGGTGGCACCAGCAAGGAGAGGAGAACTGTGGGGAATAGGAGCAAGAGGCACCAAAACACTGGAGGACAATGACACCATCATATTTTGAGGTCCTCTTCTGTTGCAGCCTCCATGGTATCTGTCTTTCACAGAAAATTCACAGCATGGTACTGCCTCTGCTGGGTGTTACCCAGTTCATGGAGAGGTAGAACCCAAAATAGCACTTTCTGCACTTCACAATGTGCTAAAGGAAAATAGGGGGCAATACATGGGACAGGCCATAGATTACAGTAGAGTTGATGTAACAGTAATGGAAGAAGAAGGTATGTAATTTATCAAGTCCCTCATACATTTTCTGACTAGACTGCTGTTGTCACAGTAAAAATACAAAGCTGCACACTCATTTCCAGATGACTGCAATGCCCAAAATACCCAATGACAATTATGACACTGAGACAGAAGGAAATCATCCTTACCCTGGAAAGTTTGTACTGTAAACGCTTATATAGATAGGAATAGTTACACTGATCTTATATTTTTCACTCTTTTTAAAGACATTTGCAGTGATGGTTTATAATCCTAAAGCACAGACTGCTCAGCCTACCTTGCAAGTCCACAGTTTGTGGTCGTATAAAAAATAATTCATCTTTATTGTCTCTGTTTCTTCCTTCCACTCTAGCCTTTTTCTGCCTAGATTATACAGGTAGGAAACACTTTGGCACAGGCCAAATGCATATCATATTATGCATTTACATTATAGGACAACATACCACATTGTATTAACATCTCTCCTTCAGCAAAATTAGATACAAAACCAGTATTCAGATCTTAAAAAAAAGCCCAATTATAACCATAGACTCTAAATAGATGCAAGAGTCAAATATTCACAAACTTTGTGAAAATGTGCATACCACTGCAAATCTGGATATTCACATTTCTCTCTAGTTAAACAGCACTAATAGCCCATACAAGCTCTATTACAAGTTGCATTACTTTGCTACAGAATGTGTTTCTACAGACTTCCTAATCAGGGAGCAGAACAACCTTTGGCCAAGTCTACCAACTTTCAAAATACCAAGCTCCCTTAAAAGAAAGGCAAGAATTTAATATCATCCTTTGCCATTAATTGCGATTTTTGTAGTAGACACATTCAGGAAGACATGAGTGACACAGTAAAATCACTCTACAATACCCAACAGATATGCAGCCACATAAACAGATGCCCATAGAATCATCATCAGTATACATAAAACGTTGCTTCAATTAATAAACCAATATACCACAAAAGTACGAGACAACTGCATGACAGGGCAAAAAAACCAAGTAACATCTGTTATGGGACGGACAATTCAAGTTTAAAAATGACATATTTACAAAGCAAGGATCTGGGTTGGAAGCTTCAGGTGTTTCATGGAATGACTAGAGCAAGTACTTGTGCCTACAGGTGGCTGAAGCACATCCACGAAAGACAATGTGAAATTAAAACCAGAATCTCATTACCAGGATTATGCAGACAATAGCATCCAAGATCACTATTTGCTGGCTGTATTCTACATTTAATCTATCAAGTCACACTTAACACTGCAGGTAATACATTTATGAACAATTAAAATTAATCATAACAGGAGATTAAGTATAAAAAAATTAATATCCATTTTGCCTTTAATTCACCATACCACTGCAGCTGTGAGAACTGCAAGACACTGACACTTCCATTCCCTGCTCTAAAATCACAGCCTTCCCCTCAACATTGCAAATGTTTGACACTCAGATGCCCAAAGCTAGGCATATGTCATCCACTGTTTAAGTTTCTAAATCCACATGGTTACTTCCCAGAATAAGTGCCAGGTGAGAAGAGCCCTGCAGGAGGAGAGGAGAGGGGAGGGGAGGAGAGGGGAGGAGAGGGGAAGGGAGGGGAAGGGAAGGGAGGGCAGGGCAGGGCAGGGCAGACCTTCCCCACCACTGACTCTTGCCTGTGCCCAGTCCCTGGGCATGGGAGCATCTATGTCCCTGGACTGGAGCAACAGCCATCTGCATACAGAGAACATGGCCACATTTGTAACTCTCTTAATGAGTCCTGCTGCATGGATGTGCGAAGAGCCACAACAATAAGGCCTTCACAAGTTAATGTGACCTCACAGAGGGAATCTCCACTGAGAGGGCTCATCCTGTGCTGTCACACCATATGGCCCCAAAGTCTTCAAATTTAAAGAATAAAATGACCTTCACCCAACAAAATACAGAAAACAGGCTATTGATTTCCTGTGAGCTTTCAAGGTGTTATAATAACCATTTATAGTTGGGCTATTGAATGTCTAGACCATTTAAACAGACAGTCATTTTATCACCAAAGTAATAACCAGAGTTAGTTTCAAAAACAGAGAAAAAGCAAAAAGGAGCTTTAGGGCACAATGTCACTTTTCCCATTCTAATGTAAACCTTTATGCATATATCACTTGCTGCTACTCGACTTAAAGACTGTAAGTACAAATCCTGCAAAATAAACACTGTGGTAATACTTTAAATCCCTACAACTTTTTCTGGAGTATCTCTTTCATTGCTAGCAGGCTACAAAAAAAAAAGCATTAACCTTAAGAATCATCTTTCCCCTTTAGACTCGCTATGGGTTTAAGTAATGCAAAATTCATTTATATGCACAGCAGCAAAGAGACGTAATATCTTAATAAGGAAAAACTACTGTAGCGCTGTTTATTACAGGCACTGAGTTTACTGCATATATCCATCTCCAGCCAGCAGCCAAATCTAGTGTTTCTGACAATATTACTCTTCAAGGAGTATTTTTACTTCTATTGGATTATAATGAGAGTACTGGTATGACATTGGAAGTGTTTTCTATACTAATAAATATTAGTGCTACACAGTAGAATATATATATTATACATATTTATATAACTATAAACAATTGAGAACCTGATTTTCACAACATACTTCTGTGCCCTTACCATACATACAGACTATATTTCTTTTTGCAAAGAAAAGTTTCCCTTTTACATAACAAAGGACCTGGAGATTTATCTCCAAGGCAATATATCAGAAATGAGAACAGTTCACAGAGGCACATAGCAAGCATGCTATGCATACATCTCCTAACAAAGAGTAATTAAAAACTTTTACATCAAGAAATTTACTGACAAAGTTTGAATACAAAATGCCATTGAGAATCATCTGAAGTGTGTTACATTTCCTGTAGCAATATGCTGGTTATAGCTAAAATACGCTTATATCAACAAGACGACAACTTTTTAGAGGGTAGTCCACACAAACTGTTGCTTCAATTTGTTTTTTTTTTGTTTGTTTACCCGAAAGAAAAATGAGATTGTAACAAAACAAGAAGCAATGACAATGTAGTTTATTCCTTGCTGTTAAGGTATTACATATTTAAATTATAGAGTCACCAGGTTCCAGTTTCACAACTGTCACCTTTTCCGGCGATGCTTGCACAGATCACCACAGCTCCTTCTGGAGGCAGAGACATCCACACCTAAATAGCTGCTGGTGCTGTGTTTCAGTTCCAGTGGGTGGTGGTATTACCTGTATCCACCACCAAAAATACACAAACTTTTACAGCACTCTTCCAGACATGTTTTATGTTACTTACAAATAATAATAGTCCAGTACATGGGCTAGAATGTATCAGTCTTTTGTCTCTTGAAAACACAATGTCTGGATACAGTAAACTTGTAATTCAGCTGAGTATATTACATTCTACATTTCATCACTACTAACATTACTGGTAGTTACTCGTTCATGGGATGCTATTGTAGAGATCATAAAAACACAGATAAATTACTTAAGGTAAGCATCTGTTAAAAAAGGCAGAAGGCATAAATCAACTTAAAACATCTTTAAAACATTTTTTTGTTGGCAATTTGGAGCAATCGGGGAATATGAAAGAGCCCAACAAAACAACATGCCTTTACATCCTGAGTCCTCCCTGTCCAGGCTTAACTGTTACAAAGCAAAAATACCATTTTCCTAGTCTGTGTAAAAGAAAGCAACTTTGAAAAACAACTTCTGGAAAATGGGGAAAAAATTGCTGTTGACTATTAAAATAGACACCAAGGTAACTTTTAATCAAGAGCAAAAATTCAAAGAAACTGTTAGGTACTAGCTCTGATTAAACCTCCCAAATATTTCTCTGTTTGAATATACTATCACAAATAATAAA
Source organism: Scytalopus superciliaris (assembly GCA_013400415.1). NCBI lineage: Eukaryota > Metazoa > Chordata > Aves > Passeriformes > Rhinocryptidae > Scytalopus > Scytalopus superciliaris. Next base: position 963,232 of record VXBX01006808.1, read on the forward strand.
GCATGTGTCTTTGTTGTGCCCATAGCCATATAAAGTTGGTAACTGAATAAATGCTCACATTTAAGGATATCTACTCAGAAGGTAACACAGTTTCATGTCACATACTTTAAAAGGGAACAACTTAAATTTTCTTTGGTTTTACAGTAGAAATAACCTCTTCAAGGATAAGCGCAGAGGGAAGAATGAAGACTAATACCGAAATAGCTCCTGTTCCTAACACCTTTCTGATCCTGGCTGAGACAATCTACTCATACCTCGGACGCATGGTGGCAGCCAGCCAGCCAGATGACTGGTGACTTAATATACAAGTTCATATGGGCTCTGGAGTCTGACACAGACAAGGGCATTAACTCTGAAGTCTCACCAGTCAGCCTTAATATTCAAAAGTCATCAAATGAGGCATGATTACGTTATGAGACATTTTTGAATACTTTATGCTTGCTTCCTTTTGTTCTGAACAGCTTTCACTGTAGAATGTGCTCATTAAATATGCATGCTTTTTATAGGAAAAGTTATGATCAATTGATGCGTAGGTCAAGTATGAAAAGAAGTCAAATGAGTATGACGCTATGATAAATACTATAATAGTCTCAGAATCACAGATTAGAAGATTGGTGTGTGTACATATATATATCTTGTTTCATTCTACTGCTGAAGGCAGTTCTGACAATAAACAAGGCTTTGGGCCAAAATTCAGCCTTTGAGAACAATAAATACGTATAAAATACATGCATGTGCAAGCAAAGGATATACTGAAATCTACCAGGCAGAATGGCTTTAGTTTCATTTTGAAAGCCACTTAAAACCCAGTGGATGAAACAAAGAATCCACCCAAACATGAAGGCTCCAGCATCTTTGTTGAAAGAACAATAGCATATTACTCCTCATCCCTCTACCTTGTTGCAAGAGAACCATCAAGTGATTGCTGTGATCATATTAAAGAACACTTCCAGAATTATTCTTTAAATTAATCACTATTTATACAGATTTATTTTCATATGCCAATAGTTATAAATGCTCTAATTCAATTGCTCTGCAGAAAACATTCCAATAAAAGAAATATTTCTATTAGCATAACAAAAGGCAACCAGTAAAATCACTCCCATGCACAGGCTCAAAATTTCAAATAAAAGAAATATTCCCATATAAATATACTCTGTTTTTTAACTGAATCCACTCTAATGATATGTTTTGTAATCTGATGGCTCTCCCACCGGAGTATACATGATATTAATGAACGCAAGATCAAATTAAACAGATGACATGATTAACAGTATTCATTTCATGCATGACTGTTTTACCGGAGAGATAAAGACCTGAAAGTAATTACCACCAAGTAAAACTCCTTCACTGACCTCTCTGCTCCCGGCTAGCAGTCCTTAAGTACTGATGCTTTGCAACAAAGACCAGTGCCTTTCATCTCTTTTACGCTACAAGCTGAGCACCTCTCCCGTTGCAAGCACACAGTACCTCTGTATCTATGTCTGTAATGCAGCATAAAGATTACTGGGGAAACCTATCAAACCGGCAGGCAGCAACCTCGGCCGCCAATAAGCGCCAGGCACATGCAGAATCCAGCACATGCTCGCTGAGGCTCGCAGGCTGCTCATCTAATTATAGCCCTCTGCCGTAGCACAGGGCTGCTGAGGGAACGGGAGGCGGACAGATTACACCTTTTAGCCGAAAGCATCAACATTTGGGGCTGCTATTTGTCTGGGTGCGCCACGGCAAAACTCCTGTTTGGGGTTTTCGCTGCTGTTGTTTTTCCGAGTGATTCACCTATGAGGAGGTTTGTCTCCACCTCTTTAAAAAAAAAAAGGATATATTCAGGAGCGCTCCTTGAGTAGCTGACCACTTGTAGTTTGCTAGATCTGTTTCAAGGAGACAATAACATGCTGCAGTTCATTCTGACAGCAGGACTTCTTGTTTTGAATGTACACTTTAGCAGTGTCATACACACAGCAGATCGGGGATTGGGGTTTGGACACTGCTGCACAGACTACAATGTAGGCACCTGGAATCAGATTTTGGACACTACTGCACAGACTACAGTGTAGACCTCCGATCTGCGAGGCACGACACGCATGCTTTCAGTGCACAGTAGCCCTACAGAAGTCAACAGGACCCCCTCTGTCCTTTACGTTTCTCCGTGGGCAGATACCCAGATGATCAAAGGGCTTCTGTGTGCATTGGCACAGAAAGTCCTAACTCAGCTTTCATGCGGCTATGGTACAAATGCCAAGGAAATTTTTGCCATTATGCAAAATAAATTAATTCATTTGGAAAATACTTACTGGGAGCAAAGACTCCTTAGATGTATGGTGAACTAACATAAGTAAGCCCTACATGCTTGCTTAAGCCCATATTAAAAATATGTAAGTCTACAAAGCTAAGGAATGCTATGATCCAAGAGAACATTGTGCATTTGAAAGATGCTGAAAGCTTCTGAAGTATCAGGTAAATAATCGTGGAAAAAAGATACAGGCACTTGTTGTTTAGTCTTCCTTGATAGTACATTTCAATTAATTTTCACTCTTATTAGCACAAATAGAAAAACACTCCTCTGAAGTTTCTTGTGCTCACATGGTTCATATAATCACCTAAGCTCTGCATTGACCAAAAGGTTTTCAGATGTCAGTGACAAGAGGGAAGTCTGATTACCAGAAGTGCCAGCGCCAGCTGTCTCTTGTGAGATACAGTACATTTTCATGACTGATGTTGTAAAAACATCATAATGCAAACTACAATACATTTTTAGGATGTTTCACTAAGTTACACATAAACTACATCCATAAACATTACACTAGCAAGATCCTGAACCCCACTGCAATAATGAGTTCTGATGTGCCCACACTGGCATTTTTCCTAATTCTTTACTCTTATCACCAGCACCATACACTATCAGGCACAGTCCAAGCGTTATATTAAAGGTTGCCTATAAACATTTTTATCTATTGTACTTACTTCAGTACAAAAATTATATTTTCTACTACATAAAATTTTACTAATGGAACAAGAATTTAATGTGGTAACAGTACAAGACTGTATTTGCTGACAATATGTAAATAGCTCCGTCAGAGCTTTCTTAATCTGCCAGTAAAAATTGCTCAGAAAGAGTCACTGTGCTAGAAGTAGATTTCATCTCTGTAAGAAAAATATTCTCAAAGCTATACATGGCTAGAAATAAAAAAGAAACACAGGAATAGTGACATTTTGCTCCTTGATGCAATGTCCAGTCAACATTAAGTTTTGTTTTTCAATACATGGAGGAGGCTGTTTTATTAAGCCTTCCCTTTTAGATTATACCATCTAAGGACCTCATCAATTTTTATAAACTGTGCTTTTTTAAAATACTGAAATAGTCTGAGTTTCTCAGCCATACTGCTTGAAAACAAGAAATTATGTATTTAATGAAGAAAGGCAGGGGAGTGTGTTAAAAACTTAAAGTGTTCAAAAGACATATGAAAAAGAGATGCACAATCATTTGATGATCAAACCCACAATGGTGTTTTTCTAACATTTTGCCACAGGTAGCAACACAGGAATAAGACCAATAATAGTCTTTAACCTAGTCCTCTGATCCAGCTATTGGGAATGCTCATGTTCGCCAAACAAAGGAAAAGACACACACACAAACAAAAAACAAAATCAAAGAGACTTAAATCGTTCTCTTGATCTAATCCACATTCACAAACCACCAAGGCACATAGGACGGGTGAAAAAATGACCAAGAAAACTTAAACAGGAATTAAACGGGCTTCAGCTGCTACAGGACTATCAGTTTTGGCTCCCTCCCATGCAAGCTGCTAAGTCTACATGTCCCCCACCTCTGGCCAGCAGCTCCCCAAGCCCTCACTGCTTCATCCTGTTCAGTTCCAGCACCACCCCACAGCAGCCAGCCTCCTGCCTCCTCCCCACAGAGCTACTGGCTCCAAGGGCATGTACAGCCCACATCCCCAGCAAGGGCTGCCCTGGCAGCAGACTCTTAACATACCATTGCAGCAGGATATTTATTCCAGGAGTTGCTGTCTTTTTTAAAACCTCGTGGTAGCAGCTGAAGGACCCATCAACAGCTGCAAAGTTGAATTTCTAGAAACACCTACTTGTCTCTGCAACACAATATTCACTAAACTTCTGTGCTTAGCTTAGCAGGTCAGTCAGAAGAGTCACAATGTGTCTCAATTTTAACACTTGTTTTTAACCATTGCAGTAATATGCTGGGTAAGGAAGCTATGGGGAACTGCACAGCAGGGCTAATGTTTGGAGCCAGTGGTCATTCAAAAGAGCCCATGTTTGGCAACGGCAGTCAGCTAAAACTCCAATTAGGAACAATGCAGAGCTCCACCAGCCTGCTCTGCTACCCGTGGTGACAGCACACGAGCACCTGGACCGGTGACAGGACACAGCCATGTATAGGTGTGCCAGCAGGAGAAGCCAAGAGAGGTTTCATAAGGACACAGTCACAAGAGACTCCTCAAGTCCCACAGAGGGAACACAGGTTTCATGAGGACACAGGCACAAGAGACTCCAGCAAGCCTCTGTTGGAAATTAACAAATTGTGAAAGGTACACAAATTGGCCAATATTGGGCAGACTTTCATCGAAAGCAAAAGCCTGTCCCTGGCACAAGTTACCTGCCTGTGCTAAGCTTCAAGTTCCTGCTCCTCCGCACAGAAACAGAAGGTGTCTACAACATTTTTAGAATTTATAAGCAACTTAGGCTTTCTCTAGCCCAGTTCCTTGACAGAGGAATTTCAATTAAAATTTTCCAAACCCATATGGTCTGAGGCAGATGTCCATCACAGAGGGGAGAAGAGAGGAAAACCTATGAGGGCATGATGAATTCATCACATGACATTGAAACTAGCATCTTACAGTAAAAACCACCTACCTAGCACATTAATGAATTTTACACTTCATTTAGGCATATCTAAGTGAATTAACAAAGAGATGACTATTTTGGAAACAGGTAACTTTTTACTATATTATGGTCACTTGTGTAAGTACTTAGATATCCAATGATTTCAATACAAGAACATTTAAAGAATTTCTAGTGTGTCTTATGTGTCTCACATTTAAACAGGTTTCACTGTGGGTACCCCCTAACCTTTGACTTAAAATACAACAAATATTCCTTACAAACTGCTACCTCAGTTACTTAATTAGATTTTGCAAAATATAGTAAACATATGGAATAGAACTGAGTTGAGCAAAAGGGTTGGTGAATCAACATGCTGCATTTCTAAAGGCAGTAGTGTGTATATTTCCAAGCTGTAGCCTTGAGAGGTTGAACTGAACCAATTACTCTAATGAATATTTTACTTGGCTTGATGCATTCATTAGACTTTTAGAAATAAGCTAAACCATCCCATGGTTATGTTTTCATAACAACAACAAAATCTTAAGATTTTTGAATGGTACTTCTGACATTTACACAAGTTTAAAGATGAGTGGACAATTTTCTCTTCCAAAATTTTTTCTACATTTCAATTTTCCTTGCCAAAGAAATTTATCTAGCACTATTTTCTTTTTCTTTTGAAAACTACCTCTGATTTCAAAATGGCTATTTGCTAGGCTCTTCTCTTTTCTAGGAAGTACTTGGTGATTTTTAGGAAGTCTGTCAATTGGTGTCAAACATATCACTAGACCCATCATCATTCATGGAGGAAAATGTGCTTGTTATATAAACTTTTCTCTGGAAGTCACAAATGCCAGGCCTCAAGGCCGGCACTCAGTATGAACAAACCTATTATCATTTTGTGGAGCACAGGAACATTTCTTGGACTGATCCCAATTTTGGTTGGTAAGCAAGCAGCTACCTGTCCATGTGTGGGTATATGTCAATGCTATCAATCATGTTCTGAAGTTGGAAAGTTGGACAGCTAACCTGGCACTTCAGGCTTTTTTTTTTTTTTTTTTCCAAATATGCTCATTATAGCCCCAGACAGAACTCCTCTGGATGCTTAATAACAGGCAGAGATGTCTCTATATGAATGCCAGAGATTCGCTGCAGGATGACACTAAGATTGATTCCTACAGACTGCTTTTTATAGTATTCATATTCACTTTCATTTCAGAATCATAAAAAAAAAACCCAAACCAACCAAACAAACAAACAAAAAAAAACCAACAAACAAACAAACAAAAAAACCAACCAAAAAAAACCCAAAAAAACAAACCAAAACAAAACAAAAAAAAACCAAAAAACCCAAAAAAACCCCAAAACATGTCCACATCCCTTGCCTCCACAGACCTACACATTGGTGGGCTCTTCATTGAAGACCAAATTGACTGAAATGATGACACCTGTTCATCACTGCCACCGTAAAAAACCAGGGGAAGAGCAGTTAAGCTGTCAGTCAGGTGTGTTTCATCCTACCACTGACAGATGTGGCAAAGGAGGATCTTAAGTAAAGCCTGCAAGTGGTTTACTATGCCACAAAACCAAATGCATAAGAATACAGTATTATTCTCTTAGTACCCGTAAGAACACACAAATCCCAAACAAAAGGTCCTTTTAGAGACTTCACCCTGAAACATTCTTCCCTTCACATACTACTCTAACACATCTCCATACCAATGTTGACCTTCCATTTCTCTTCAAGTTCCTTCTATTTTTCCTTCAGTGCAATGTTCTCTTCCACCCCTATACCATGTTTCAGCAATTACCTCAAACTATACAAATCTGCTTTGTGCCCTCTTGTCTTTTCACTCTACTTATTTTCCCTCCACTTCCTTTCCTCACAGCTACTAGGAGAGATGCAGTATGAGCTGTCCATTTCGGAAGGCAACACACCTGTCAGCACAGTCAAGACCTTCTCAAGACCAAAACATATGTCCCTTCTAGCCATCACTTCGTGGCTTCTGGCTGACCAGCTATATGGCCACAAAGTTGATGAACCACAGAAAGGACCACACTCTTTACAGTAAGCACAGAAATAGCCTTAAATAGCACAGGACAGGGACCCCATATAATGCATGACTGACTCACATAAAATCAATTACCATGACCCTAGCAAGTCAAAGACTGTAAAACATTTTATAGAAAAAACAGCCTTTGCTTCCAACCAGACAAGTGATAAAGACACATTTGCAGACCATAACAAAAAGGTTTTAAAAGAGAATGAACTAAAAAAAAAAAAAAGCCCAAACATCACCTGACGTAAGATGCTGAAATCCTAACACAAGGTATAATGGTGGCAAAATTCAACTGCTCACAAGGACATGAAGGGTTAAAACTACATTACAACAAACCATAAAAAGGACTTCGAAAGTGGAGACACATTTTTCATACTTGCTGTGGTGGAAAATACGGACCCCAGGAGTGTGACTTAAGCCAGAAAGCTGACAGAAAAGTAGATTTCCCTCAGTGGAAGAGCAGAAAAAAGAGTTTGTAATATAGTAAGTATACTTCCAGCACCTTCACATTATTAATCTTCCTCACAACTGCTGGCATTTTCTTCTACTCTATTTAGTATCATATTTATTATGGCCACTTTACTTAAATGGGTGACACAATCTGATGCTGAGTATACCTAACTGAGATATCTATAAGATGGGCCTAGGAAAAAGTTAAATACAAGTCTTCCATTAGAGGACAGGTGTAATTTTTAAAAAAATGCTATGCTGCAAAGAGTGAAAAGGCTGAAGGATGAAGTGTAGCATTCCTCCCTTTGAAGGAAAAACTCTGTCAGACTTACTCACTTCTGTAATTAAGAATGTTATTTCCAATTCTGAGTAGAAAGTGCAGCTCCAAGGTTTTCTTTGATGTTGCGTGATGAGAATGAAGACCCATCAAGCTCTCTAAACCCCATTGTGTTTTTATGCTTCAAAGACTGTTTTCCACTCTCTTACATCTCTCTATGCAAGAAAGTGTTTATGTTGAGCTGCAAGAAGCAAGTCAAGGTGCGACTGTTGGAACACAAAGTGGTTCTTGCAGATGCTAATGCATAAAGGCACTTGCACAAAACACTCACCACTGCCAGCCAGCTCTCTGAGAGCTCAGAGACTGCAAACCTTTGAGACTTCAAGTCTCCAGTCCACACCCATAATTCAGGGTTTCAGAGCAACTCTCAGATCTTATTACTTTACACCAGAACTGAAGATACTCAGCACAATGAATCCCAGAAGAAAACTAGCTTTGAATACAATGGCTTTGGTTACCACAGAAATCAAGGCTAACGAGTTTGAAGACAGTCTACTAAATGTCAAGCCCTTTCAGCCTAAAGTAAAATAAATTTAGATTTTAATCTTAGAAAGATTGTAATTAAGTGACTAGAAATTGTGTCCATATAAAACCAGCCACCGTGACTTGCCATACCGGAACCCAGTCTCACGGTCTTCTTACAAGAAACTAGAAGCATTTTGCTGGCACAGATGAAAAGCCTCTCCAGGAAGAGAGGCTTAATTATTTAATAGAGCAAGCCAAAAGCCCTTTTATGAAAGAGTCATCAGGACTCTTATTCAATATAATGTTCCTGAAGAAGAACATATTTGCATCTCAGGCAGCTTGTAGACCTAGCAAGTTAAATTTTGCCGAGCTGATAAGATCCCAGACATTTCTTCCAAGAACTGCCTGGTTTTTTTGTCCAATCCTCTAATGACCCCACAAGTCACATTAAAGGGTTATGAAAAATTGGCATAAATGGGGACAGATGAGTACTCACCCTTCAAGCCCAGAGACTCCCACTCCTTGTTCTCCACCCTTTTCTGAACATTTGAACAGACACGCCCCTCTCTGCATGGTGAGGTAGAGAGTGATGGTCCTACCAAAACTAGCATGAGAGATAAGGAGCGGTCTGAAGAAGATGGGAAACATGCAGCAGGGGAACTTTGTCATGTTCTGGGGACAAATTAATTCCTGATTGGCTTTCTCAAACCTTTCTCAGGCAACACAGCAGGCATTTTGTTCATCTTCCTTTCCTAGGCCTGGGGACAAGAACAAAGTTGCCTGATTTCTTCCCGGGCATGTCTGCAAGGCATTGTAGCCTCACGTAAGTCACCACTTATAAGACTACTGCTGTCAATAACCAGAATTTCTTCAGGTGGCCATTCTCACAAAGTGCCCAGACTAGATGCAACCTTTCAGACCTTTGTCTCAGCTGCAACTCTGCAGCACTTCCAGGTTTCTAAAAGCACAAGCATCAGAATTTTCAGTTTTAAATTAAGCAAAACACAAGTACATAATAACCTTTGTCTCAGAGGCACAGTAATTCAACACTACTTACATACACCTCATTTTAGTGGGCACTTACTATTTTATCAAGAATTTCTATCAACATAAGATTAGGAATAAAGCAGGGTAATGAACCTAGTCTTTACTGGGAACTCAAGTACAGTTTGTGAGCACCAATATACAGCAAGCATACCTCAGCTTTTCTGATAATGTACCCAGTGAAGGACAGTACATTTTTGTAGTACATTTGACGTAGTTTCCCACTACATCAAGTGGGTGACACCTCAGCAGTGAGTCTTCAAGTCCCAAACATGTCAGAGGTGAAAACGGAAATTGGTAATCCCATACTACATAACCTTGACAACACAACAGTAATCCATTTTGTCCTTAAAGAAATTAGGAATGGACATGGGAAAATAAGGTCAAAAGGTGAGCATTCAAAATTAAGTGAAGTCAGGACTGAACCTTTCAGTGAGTCTCAAACGTGCATCTCCTGCATGTTCTACAGTAATGCAGTCTTTACCAATCTGAACCAAGAAAGTCTCTTTCTTGCTCCCAAGACGTCTGCCTTAATCAGAATCTAAAGCAAAAGCTGCTCCAAAACTAATCTGCAAATAAAACAGACATTGGTATTTTCAAAGCAAATTCCAACAGTCTGTAGTCAAAACATAAGCAGCATTACCAGAGAAAAAGGGCTGCTAAAGGAGGGTAACATGAGCAAGTTTCAAAATTGCCTAAGTGTTTAACACTGAGTTCACTGTATGTATTATTTGTATAACAGAAACAGCATAACTATGAAAAACTGCATAACTTGAAAAATGTCATAATTTCTACATTCAGTTGGACTGCTGCAGGCAATCCCACCATATCCCACCCACTACCACAAATATTCCTATTTGGAAGGACTGAGGGGAAGCAACATAAATAACACACTGATCAGTTCAGCATATAGGCTGCAGCATGTGCATGGCTAACCTGCAAAATCTAACCATTTATCTCACTTAAAGTACTCAAGCTGTTCTGGGTACTTACAACTTCCCCATTTATATAATTCTGTATCTGTTTAATTTAAAACAAACTGAAACAGCTTTGAGATATTGATGTTGGGAAGAATTTAGAAGGCTCATTTTCTCTTTGAGTACTTGGAATACAATAATCTCTTGTGGTAACGTGTACACTACATCAGGTGAAAATATCTTCTACTATTGTTTTGCATCACATCAATTAAGTGAGATCAAAATTCAAGAAAGTTAGATCTATGATTTCTTTTTTAAAAGTGTACTTTAGAAGTTACAGCAAAGAACTATGTTCAGAAGTCTGTGTTCATTCAGTACATTGGATTTAAACTGACTTTCACAGATCTCAAAGTATGTAAAGGAAAAGTTTGAAAATTATCTTTCATGTTTTGCAGTAGTCACATAATTTTTTTTAGGTCTCTGTATACATATTACTTCAACTCCTAAAGGCAGTGAAAGAAGAAATTTAGAGTAAAACCAGAGAGTCCTTAAAGTCTTCCCAATTATATCATACACAAGAATATCTCATGTTTCCCAACTCATGGCATCCCTCCAGCCTTACTGCATCTGAGTCAATATTTGGCAAAACTTACAGGTAACTTCCTCAAGTAAATAAAAATACAATACAAGAGAAAAAAGTACCAAAGTAAACTGACTGGGGATATGTGAGATGGCCTGGAGATTAAAAAAATAAAGCCGAAAATCTGTGGAAGCTGCTGGAAGTGAAGGAGATGCACGAGAAGCTTACTATGTCAGAAAAAAGCCCAAACAGAACAAAACCAAAGGGAAATTAAAAAAGCATGTGTCTAAAAGAAAGAGGCAACAAAATCTACACCTAACAGGTATTAATAGGCAGAGAAATCCAGAAAACAAAGGATGCCTCCCAGGTGGCAGTACATCTTCACTCACCTCATCAGCTTTCAAAGTCTGCTGGAGGCAGATGTACAGACCTTGTGAGGAAAACAGTAAAACTGTCATTGTTGTATACATTATTTGCATCTCACTGCTACAAATCTCAGGGGAACTTACCCGTAACTACTTTGAAAACAAAATTATCCAGGCAGGATCCTTCCCAGCAGCAACACAAGCAGCAGCTCATACTTGCCAACTACATTTCTTGCAGTGTGGACATAACTTTTTTTGCGGATAGATAGATTTAATTTACATGGTCTTCAAGGCAGTCAGATGGAAAATCAGTATTGATTTCTTGTCTGAACCCCTGCAATTCAGCACTTTGATACAGTGAGCTAAAAAAGCAGGCACCCCCACCCATGGTTACATATTGCAGTCTCTGGCACACAGCAATTCCTTGGTGGAGGAGCAATGCAATTAAGGCCAGGGTCATGCCTTGGCAAAGACCAACCACCAAAATGAAGGCACCACTGGAGGTAGCAGACAGAAGACACCTCTCCTTAAAAATAGTATCACCTCCAATTGAAAAGTGTAGCCTGTTGGCAAGTTGAGTTAAGTATATTGTGTTTGAAGGTACTGTGAGAGAAGACAGAGAACTTAGCCTCCATATGCCTTGACATCCCAAGAAAAAACATGCAAAAGTTGTATTCGTAAGAACACTTGGGAACACTTTCCACATTATTTTGGGGTTTTGTTTTTCTAAACATTAATTAAACTCCCTGTAGCTTACCACTGAGAAAATGAAGCTAGAAACAAGGATAAGAAGACAGAACAAAGCTAAATATAGGTATAGTTACCTGATGCTTTAGATAACTGGTGAGTCATTTCAGTACTTGCAATAGAATTAAAGCATTCAAAAATTAAAGGCTGCTGGTGTGGAATCTGTAAAAGAATAGAAACCTACTTTATGTGTGTATCTAGGCTGCATCTCACAGATCCTTTTTTCCCCTCTCCTTCCCAAGATTACTTGTATTTTGTAAGATGAATCATTTTGTTCTTTATACAAAGTTCTTTAACACAAGGAGTACCATTAATTTGAAGCGACTCAAAATATTAAGTTTAAAAGATACGGAGCTACCATCATTAAGACTCTATATAAACATCTTCTCCTGCTGACCTTAAACTGATACGTAAAATGTTGACTGTGACAGAAGTAGGTGAGTGCAGCAACTTAGTATAATCATGAGCAGTCATTCAAGGAAATGTGATCTAATACTTGTAACTTAAAATTATCTTGCAATCTGACTTATAGAATAAAGAAAACAAAGATATCACTCAGGTGAGTCAACATTTTCATTAAAGGCTGCCAATCACAGTGAAAACTCAAGTGGATGAGCATTGCAAAAGAAGATGTTCCTGTAGAAGTCATTAAGATGTAACTTGAAACAGTCACAAAGTAAACTTGGTGTATATAGAGTTATTAATTGCTGTGAACCTGTTTTTGAGGGTAGAACACAGAAAGAAAAGACAGATGACAAATAGCTCTACAGAAGACAAAACCTTACTGGAATAATCCACAGGTAAGAGAAAACTTCATTTAGAACTGATGCGTATACATCAAGTGTGAAAATTGGACTGATTACATTCTAATGCCAAACAATTCCAGACAAAGACAATTTAAATCACCCTGAAATTATTGATTTTTTGGCTGAGGTCATGTATCTCAGTCTTTCTTTACTTGAGTAGTTCACTATGGAGCACTTTTCATCAAATATTGTTTATATGACACATGAGAAGATACTTCACTCCTCTGAAAGTTTAGAGCACTTAACATAGTATAAATTACAAATTGTGGCTGCAACAGAAGGCAGCAATAAAAGAGACAAAGTGATTTTTATTTTAATATTTTTTGTTAAACAGTATTAAGCAGATCTATGCAGAAACATGACTGTAAATACAGATCAGAAAACTATTTTGAAGATAATGACACATACATATGAGAGAAGACTAATTTAGGTTGCTTTAATCTAGCACAAGTATTTATACTTAAGTTTATTAAGAACTCTGTTATTAAGAAGCTTGCTAATTTTTGAGAGTAACAAGTTCTTCTCATTCCATGGTGCTTTTGTAGGAGGATTCAGGGACAATAGTGAAAAAATAGAATTGACTATCAAAGAGTACACTGAAAAATTATTTTCTATTCTTTGCACTCTTCAGACTTCAAGAAGAACCTAGTACTAATTCCTCTGGAAAAATTAAATAGGGATTCTTTTCATTCAACCCACTTTCTAGGAAACAGGCCTGAATGGAAGCATTCAGTTTTATTGCAGAGCAGATAAGGCTGGATCACCCACCATAACATTAGCAACCTTTATGGAAGAGTAAGGGCTACCTTGAATAGCTAGATTTGGTGGCATGATGCAGCTTCTGCTAAGCTGGAAGACAACTCCAGAACTGGCAATGACAGTGGTAAAACTTTAGGACTGAAGTCCTGCACTGGAAGTTCACTTAAGGCTCACCATGTTGCGCATAGAGCTGTTTCCCTCCACAGAGCTCTTCTTGGTGCAGCAAACATGCACCCACTGCCTTCTGAACACCTCAATGCCCCATATCGCTACTGGTCAGCGCTATCCTGGGTTAAGTGAAAAATCCACAGTAGCCATTTAACACTTCAGAGTAGCAGTCAATTGACTAATGTGACCTACTGGCCCTATTTTGTACATCAAGTACCTTATGCAACCATATCTAGTAGATGCAACAGGATGGTTATCCCACCAAATGCCTTAACTCTGTAAACTTTCTCACTCAGACAGGGCCCAAAGAACTTTGTGTTAAGCAAAAGTTAGAATGACCACAGAAGTTGAATTTCTTTACAACAGAGAGAAGATTCAAGGCAATCAGAACAGAGAAAAATAATCTCTCCTATATTACATATTTTTGGAATGTTCTTCTTCATAAATTTAAGTTAATCTTCCTTTTAAAAATTTTACAAAGTCCAGAATTTTGTTCCTCATTCCGGGAAGTAATCAAATCACATACCTGGTATTTTGACAGTGTACCTCTCGCACTTCATGTATCTGAAAATGTCATAGTCTCTGAAAATGTATCCACTCAAGAAACAGCAGGAACACCTACTTTGTTTAATTATTAGGGGTGGGGGTGGAGTATCTGTGCATCTCCTAGGAGAATAAACTTTACGCTTGTCACAGCTGAAAGAAAAGCTTCCAAAAGAACAAAGCTTGGAACTCATAATGAGTCATTCCTGCATGTCAACACTGACTAGGAGCTGGGAGCTCATCAAACTGTTGGTTGTTGTTTGTACTTTAAAGGGTTTAACTATAAAAAACTAATCAGAAGAAAAAGCTGAGACAATCCACACACCTCTGCCCCTCAAGTTGCCTCTTCTAAAGAGAGTGACTGCACAAATTCTGGTTGACATGGGAGGCTGCAATATGTCTGTGTGGCTTTCAGCAGCAAGTGCCCAGAGCACCTGGGAGACAAAGGACAATTCCAGACAGGGAGCACAGGCTGTGACAATGAGTACTTCACTTGACACTGTACTCCAGTGTGAATGTATCTCTCTTCTCCAGTGGACAGCCACACAAAACGTTAACTCTGATCCCTGGACACTCATACACATGCTCAAAGATTCTTTCTCCCATCAACATTTTCTTCACCATATTGGTTTAGAGAGGACTATTGAAAGGAGGGACCTGACTGCTTTTTTATCTCAATGAATGCTCATCTTCCTTTTACTAGTCAGAACTTTGACAGTACATGATGGAAAAGGCTAAGATCACACTTCTAGGAATTTGGGGCACTTTAAGGTTTGAAGGCCACATACAATGCAAGCAAAAAAGAGCTGGAAAAGACAATTTATTTCTCCTTCTGCAGCTGATGACCTTCACTTGACTAATTCTCTGAGAAAATGCAGGAACTCCAGCAAGGACCTAACTAAAGCCAAGAAATATCTGAAGAAGAAGCAAGAAATGGTGATGTTTTCAAAAATTTGTGTAAACTGAATAGAAGTCTAAGACTGAAGGATGAAAGTATCCTAGGTATGACTTCATGGCAAAGAGACTTTCTTGTAGTCCTTGGAGTGCAATTGTATATAGCTATACATAGAGATATGATTGTCAGTCACTGACCTCTCTCAGTATCACAGCAAGATTTGTAGTCCTCTTTTTCCCCCATCATCGACTTTAGATATAGTTTGCATAACAATAATATAATTGTATAACAATAATTTTCTGAGAAGTGTGAAATGAGGAGATACCAAAAAACCCCCCAAAAATAAGGAGATCACTCTAGCAGTGAAAGAATGATTCATTGCTACAAGATCTTTTCCCTTCTCTCTTCCTTTTGCAACTGTACATTTCTTCACTTGCTGGCCCACCCATTGTCAGAAATACCCTGCCAGACTCTCGTCTCAGCACTTCTCTCCCAGGCATTCTGCAGACCCGTATTCCCCTTATTTTCTGGCCTTTTTGCAAGACTAACCACACTTCAAAGTCACAGCTCAGAGAGCAGTATCTCCCTCAGCCACTTTACGGGTCCTCTATACTTTTGCCTCTCCACCACCAGTGTGTCTGCAACACTTTCTCTGAGCAAGCTTTGTTGTCCCTCCTTCATTTCTGTGATACTACTCAACCTGATGGTGGTCTGCTCCCTCCCCTTCTGCCCTGTTCCTCCTTCCCCAAGATTTCCCATGTACACTAACCCACATGCCTCAGACTCTCTTTAACACAAATCTCTTCATGAAGCAGCTTCCAAACACAGCTCAGCAGTGCTGCTGAGCAGCACAGCAACTTCAGTCTTACCACCTTCTACCTCCACTTAGCCTGATTTTTCCAGATAGTGGCAGCGCATACATTTAATCTCATAATTCTTATGAACTAGAGTAGCAGAAATGGAAGGAGTAGTAGCAGCATAAAGTGCAAGTTCAACAACAAAAAACTATGCTAAAAACGGTAATCATCAGCTGAAAATAAGAAAAGAATAAAGACCATAGTTGCAGTTATGAGCTGCTGTTATGAAACCACCTGTGATGGGGTTCTCAAGCAAAAGGTGTCCCTGGAAGAGAAAAAACATACTACAAATTGTGAACTTCCAGTAAACTGGAAATGCACAACCTTTTCCTCTGAGAAACCGAGTTAAAAGAACAGCAGGCCATTTCAACCAGTTGAAGAAAGAAAACTACATTTTCAACTACTTCAGCAGGCAATCAAAATGAGATCTTGCACCTTTCAGGAGGTGCACACTGAGTGAAAACCATATGGTCCAGAAAATGTAGTTTATTCACCAACATTTTTCCTTTGAATCACTAGGGACATAACTGTTCAAAATACAGACTGGAGGAAACAACCATTCATTTAGAGGAACAGCTTGTAGAAAAGCCATCAAGCCTATCACATGTAGCACATGATGTAGCATGTATTACCTGCAGCATAATCAGTAAGATGAGTATACACTAGAGAATTCATGCATCACTATTCTTTGCACAGGAGTACAGTGGTACTTCCCTATTATGTAGCAGAGCTGCAGCACAGCGTAAGAAAAGCTGGTGCCAGCAGAGGGAGGCAGTTGCTCTCCAGGACATGCATCTTCACATTCCCCAATGCACAGTAGCAAGCCAACAAGTTTGTTTTTGTGGAAGTGAACTCGCTCCTCAGCCATTGTGTAAATGTGGCTTTAAATCAAGCTGTAATTAGGTTTTGGTGTATTTAACAAAACCCCTCTTGTACTCCTCTTTTCCAGCTCTAGACAGGAAATAAATGTATTTGTGAAAGAGAAAAAGGAAGAAAAGTTTATGCCTCTTCCCGGAGCATGCCCTGGCATGCATGCAGAAGTAAGTACAAAACACAAAACAATAAGCTTACAGGACACTCAATCTTCACCTTACATAGGAACACAAGGATCGCTCAGCTGGTCCACTGTTAAACATCAGCTCATTATTATCAATACTTTGCTTCACCACATTAACCTTGGTAAAAGGTACTAACAGTCCAACACTTGGAGTTTAGCTTTTCTCCATAAATTTAACTTACTTGGCAGAAAACAAGTGGAAAACCTCTGCTAAAGACTCAGTCAAATTAAGCCTGCCACGTATTCCTTCTAGGGCAGATATTTTCTTATTTTAACTCTTATTTTAGGTCATAGTATTCCCAAATATCTTTATCCTCTGCTTGCAGTCTTTGTACAGACTGGTACCCCTAAAATAAAACTCCGTGTGTTTTCATCAAATCCACTTTACTGTAATACATGTTGCATAAGGTGGTTTTATTTTGTTTAAATTCTCTGTGGACTACACTGCATAATTCCAATGCACTTTACATTGCCATATGAGGAACCGCATAGCAAATGAAGTTGAGTACACTCAGAAAAATAAACAGCTTCAATTGTATTTTGATTACGAGGCTTACAAAGAACTTTATGGTGTGGCAAGAACAGCGAGTACAATGGTAAACTAGTGCAAGAAAGTCAAGAGGACATGCCCAAGGCCACACAGCAAGTCAGCTGCTGATCGAAGAACAAAAGGTTTCTGCTCTTTATCTAAATCTTCCCTGTGAGTCAAAACCTACCACAACTATGTGGTCAGTTTCAGATTCTTTAGAAGAAAGGAAAGGAGACAACTGCTAATTACTTACAGACATGCAACCACTGCTTAAGATTAAGTTATTTAGAAAATTACTAATTTTTAAGAGAGTTTGAAAAGCATGCCTTTTCAAAACCAACTTATTTCAAGAATATACACTCTAATACCTTAACGCTCTACAAATCTTCTATTATGCTGTAGGTTTCAAGACACCTAGGGCTGGTTTATACCAAGGATAACCTTGTTCTGAAGTCAGTTTGCAGTTTTATCTCTAACCAGAAAAGATCAAGTTAAAAACAAATATTGGGAGTTGATTATCCTCCTACACCTGTAGGAGAATTCTTAAATTTGGTTGATTTTGGTTTGCTTTGCTTTTAAATAGCCAATACTAGCTCTTCCTGAAGCAGGATAATGAAGTTTGGTTCAGTATCAATCCAAAATGACAATTTAAAAATTTTTATTATGTGTGCAGGGTTTCTGCTTCTAAAACTTATAGATCATCTGAGCAAAAGCTCAGAGGTATTCAGTATCCTAATCCTTACTCTATCTCTACTGATAAATGAATTTGAAATAAAATAAACATCCCACATAAAAGAAACCTACATTTGCCATAATAAAAGAGAGCAGAGGTACCAGCATTTTCTCTCACCTTGTTTGACGCACAGAACAAAAAAGAGCTAGTTTATTTTTCTGGAAGTCTAGAATTCGGCACAGTATAGTGCCATCCACAACTGTGTGAAACATTTTGAATATTAATTTCTAACCAAGCCAGCAATTCAGAAAAAAAGGGAGAGAAATCCCATAAAGAAGGCAGGCAGTGGTATGGTGCTGTAACTGGGAAAGGCAAGTTCTGCACTATCTCCGAAAGTAGAAGCACACAATAGGATTAGCCTTATCTTATTTAAGTTTCTTAACAGCAGGACTGCATCCTCCTGACAACATTCGGTTTCCGGCAGGACTCAAATTCCAACTAAGAACAATTCTTAAAATAAAGTAGCAATAGCTGTGCCTGGCAGAGCTGAAACCATGAGGGCAACATGAACACCCACAACAGTTTATTCAAGTTTGACTCAAGAGGAAAAACTACATTTCGGGCTACACAAAAATAAGACCCAACATACCTAAAGAAGCTTCCAGACTACCATTTTTAGGTCATGCCTTGTACTTTTTCCTGGTTTTCAATTCATTATCTAGGAAGGTCAGATCACAAAGCGGATTTCACTGTGGCATTTCAAATCAGGTTATTCTCTACATACTAATTAGTGCTTTTCTTCTCATCACTTGCACATTGTTGCATACTAGACTGAGAACGTTATTTTTGTTTATTTCTGAGAAGCTTTTTTTAATCCCTTCCAAGTACCAGCATCCTCAGCACAGCTATCTCATGCTCCATGAACTTTAGTGCAAATGCTATAAGCATTTCTTTTCTTCTTAACAACTTCATTACAGTGCTTACACAGGAATACAGTGATTGTACTGTAACCATGCAAAGCAAATATTCTGTAGTAGATGTAAGCTTTATTCAAAGTATAGCTTTAAAAGTAATTATGGCATACTTCAGCCTGGACTGCCAGTGCTAGCATAGGGAAAATGGCAAAAGAAAAGCCAAATGACAGACTTTTCACTATAACAACAAGTTTGAAACAAACAGAAAACCTATGGGTTAAACATATTGCCAAAACGTGTCAGCCTCTTTGTTGCATTTATCTACATTTCTGTTTCACATAGATAGTCTGAGTAGAAAGGGTTGAATCTTATGATGAAAAATCTTACCAAAAAATAAAGGAGGGGGGGAAATATGTCTATTCCTCTTCTAAAGATTTGTGTGTTGTTCCTTATAACATCATTCCTTTGAAAGAGTATTCTGGGGCAGTACATCCAGTAATTCGATATTCTGCGACACAAGACATAATTTCCAAAATAGCAGCCAGGGAGACATTTATGACTGTACAAACACCAAAGATCCAGATGTGCCACCCCAATTAAATGAGATGTTTTGCCAATCTTCAGGAAGCAATTAAAAAAATAAATTTAAGCTGTTGAAAACTGCTGAGTAATATCTAATAGCTGAAATCTCTATTACGTCTAAGTTAGAAGCTATCCTTATGTTTATAGAAAGCATAATTACACAGTCACTGTATGTTCTCCCACACTATGACCAATAAAGAGTTTTTGTAGCAGTATATACATTCAATGCCTCTTTAAAAATCAGTATTTACACTATGAGTAAAACTATTCAGCAGTACGAAAAATATAAAATTTTATTAAAGAATGTTTGAAATTGCCCTGACATTCGGTACAAAACTCTGTTCTCACTATTTTCCTCCAAATAAGCCAAATCAGTAGTACTTGTAATTTGGATTCAATGTACTTCCCTATCAAGTCTCATATGATAGCCTTTTGAAAGAAAATCACGCAACTATCAGCAACATTGTTTCTCATCTCAATTCTATTATTACCTTTTCTATCATCTCAAGAAAAAAAAAGTCCAAAAAACCTCCAACTCCAGACTCTCATACAGCTCAAATCCTTATCTTCGTCTTTGCTAAGCCACAACATCCTGGGCTATCCCTGCAAAAAGTATCTCAATTTGTCTACATCATCTTCTCAAGCTGTTTATTTACCATGAGATTGCTAAGTATATGGGAGAGAAAAATGGATGGAGGATAAAAACAAAACTGGATCAAAGTTACATGAGGAAAGGAAGTAGAACTTTATTTTTTTTAAAAATAGATGAAATATACTCCTGGCAAGCTAGCAGGCAAGTATCAAGTCAAGATTTTCCTTCTGGTAGAAGTAAGCATGACCCGCACACAGACCATTACTGACAAACTTCCCAAAGAAATACAGCTTTTGCAGAGCAAACAGCATCAGGGACCCCACTCTAAGGGCTATTTTAGAAAAGACTTTCCACCAGAAGTAAGATGCTTAATCAAGGCTGAAATCCCGTCAAGGGAAAAAATAAGGAGAGAAACACCAACAGTCTCTTATAGCAGAGAATTTAAATAAAGTGAGAGGAAAGTGGGAGGAATCCAAAAGGAAACAAAGGCATAAAAGTTTGTGCACTATGAAAACCTACACTGTTGGCTTCACTTGTTAAATAAACTCCATAGTCCTATTTTAAAAACTATTTTTGGACTCAGCCAAAGAACACTGTTGCATTTTACCTCTTCTAGCAGGAGAAAAATCAAAGAGCATTTAATGTTCAGAGCTTATTCTGTACAAAGTGAAAAATTATTACACTAGCCCTTAACACTCATATTGAATGAAGGTCTATTTCTCAGCGTTGCTCTTTTTTGTTTGTTTGTTTTTAAGGGGGGGAGGGGAGAAATAAGACTCCACTGAAAGGCACACATGGCCATGCACATAGATCTGCTTTAGCTGATATCACTACCACAGACCTAAGCACTTTAATTCAGGAAATGCAGAAAATCACTAAACAATTTCAGAAAAAATAAAAAAATAATTTAAAAAAAAAAAATCACAAACCCACTGAACTTGCTATTTTGAAATCCAATCTAGTATTAATGGCAATAAAGCAAAGAATAAAATCCAACAGCATAATATCTCAAAGACAGAGTGATGGCTGAATAAATCAAATTCACCAGTTTTGGTTTGTGGTACAGAAGTTTACATTTGAATGCAGCTGGATCGCAGTCAACTAGCCAGCTCCCACAGCAGCACCTCCAAGCTATATTGATTTCCAGGGAAGAAAAGGCACTGTAAATCTACTTGAGCAGCATTGCGTCATACTTTTGGTTGGCTTGAAGAAGTAAATTAAATGTTTTCCATTAGTATGGTAAAGAAGCTATACAATTTTGTTTTTATTTCAAATAGAGTCTCAGGTTACGGAACACTTTAGCTAACTCTGTGGCAAGGACGACATGCTTCATGTTTGTAAAGCCAGCAATTCATGCTTATGTGAAAACAGATGTATGCACTGCACAGTTCCCAGGGCTGTGATGGGTTTTTTTAAATGCATTGCTGTTGATTAAAAGAGACCCTGCTTTTCAGTTAAATCATGGAATACACTGAAGCAGAAACAACATGTTCTTGCAGGGAAGGGGGAAGAGGGGGAGAGCAAAGGGTCAGGAGCAGAAGAAAACTTTAAGGGAATAAAAACCAAACACACAGAGCAGGGTATGAGCAATGCTGTAGGTACAACAAAGAGCAGCACAGTTCTGAGAAGCAATAAGCATAACATTATTTGAGGTAACAAGAATGCCTTGATCAATTATTCATATAATTTACAACAACACTTACAGCTGCATTGAAAAAAAAATCTAGGGCAAATATAAAATCTTCACAGCTATGAAGTGTTCTTGATTTTCACCAGAACTTTTGGCTGTCTCATATCATGTGTTTCTGGTTAGCAACAATCCCCTCCAAGAAAGGGAAACGAGACAGAAAGGCCCAGAACAAACTGCCTTGCTGGATGCAGTGACAGTACTCAAGGCTGCATTTCAATCCTGGATGCTGTGCATCACCAAAAACTGACAGTACACTTACACTGTTGTACATGAAACCTAATCACTACCACCCCACCTAGAAACATCCATGCACCCCATGGGATTACAACAACACTTTCCAGGAAGTCTTTACTCTCTCAACGCATAAAACTGCACTTCTGAAACAAATAAATTTTAAATAACTTTCAGAAGAAATACTGCATTCTTTTTTAGGACATCTCATCTTGTATTGTTTCATGTACACCTAAGGCAAATGCAACAAAAGCAAACATTAGAGAGAGAAGTATTTCTTGATTGGGTTTTTTCCTTCAGTTTGGAATCACTGTATAATCATTATCATCAGTTTTTCTGTTCTGTCAAGGTTTGAATACAGTGTCCTCAGTTGCTCAAGATGACCTTGCCAGTGGACTGGAGAAATACAGTTGCAACTGAAATCGAAGCACTGAGAAGCAGAGAGAAAGGCATGGTGTAACAGCGAGATGAGGGGCCTAACTGTGCTTGGTGGTCTGCTCCCAGGGAGGTACAGCACATCATGAGGGAAGGGTATGAGTTGAAATGCTCACTGTGATAATGGCAAAACTTTTGCCAATTTTGATTTTATTCTAGGGATGGTAGGACAATGAACTTTGGACTTGTTCAGAGCTCTAATTCCAGTCTAAATTAGAAAGATCAATAAAGGATTAACTAGAAAATTCTGCAATTCTTCTCGGATGCATCAAGAAATATTTATTTATGAGGCCTTCCAACAGTGAAGTTAATACCTTGAAACACCTATTTTTAAAAAATAGAGAACTTGGCAGACCTTTACAAGTACCTACATTTAATCTTGAAGAAATCTGTAGAAAACATTTCCACTACTACTCACTTTTTTTCAGCCAACTCTCTACACAAAGTTCAGTCAATCTTGTCAGTACGAAGGACAGATTCTGCATATATCATCACTACATTCAAAATCCTGGCAAGCTAACAAAACCATAGCATAGTCAAATCTCCCAAAGTGCCTGGAACTGTAGCATTGAGAGGTTCAACAAAGTTCTTGGGGTGACATTTCTTTTTCTTCCAGCAGCATTTGTACTTTACAAGCAAGAATGAGTTCTGGAGGATCACACTAAGAAATAACTACAGTGCTCTTAAACAGAAATTCATCATAGGCAAACCTCATTCTTCCCATTGCTGAAGATATGAGAGAGTGTTTCCATATTTTTGTGGCCACTCAAAGCAAGCTCTGAATACAGCAGTTGAAGTGGGATATGTTTCTAAAATCAGCATGCTGTAGAGCTCAGAAAGAGCCCACTCCCTTGTCAACAAAGAACTGCAGATATATCATTCTACTGATAATATAAGGAATTACTTCTGGCTCTAACCCACAATGCATTATGTTGTCCCCCCCTCACCCCACTCCAGTATTTGCTATTATAACATTTCTACCAGGTAGCAAGAAGCAATACACACAAAAGAAGGAGAAAGCTCAGAGATGTATTTGTGTGTTTATGTAACAAGAAAAAAATTTTCTTAGTTTGAAAATTGTATCAGCCAGTTCGATTTACTTGAAAAATGAAGCATTTTTACCTTGATGTACGATTTCTGAGCTCCTGCTAAGACTGTCTGGCCTCTTCGGAGGTGTTCACCTTTAGCAGAGGTCTCCAGATGAAGGCAGATCTCTTCACCCTGGAACCCCCAGAGGCTCCCTGCGGCAATGCCTGGAAACACAGCAACACAGAAAACATTTAGCTTCATCATCATCATGTGTCAACAAAGCCACAGTTTTAGAACGGACAACAAGAGACCTTAAAGGCTGAATCTTGTCTAAAAAATATACATTTCAGAAATCAGAACCTTGTATCTTCTTTTGGAGACTGAAAGGTTGCAAAGAGCTAATAAGCAGTACCGGGCATGCATTCAGTCAGCTGTAGATGGTCTTTAGCATTTATATCGCCAGTCCTAACACAATGATCTCCAAGCTCTGTACTTCAACATGTTACCTACAGGTATCAGCTCTGAATTTCTCTCATGTCATTATTTTCCCCACGCTGAAACTGCTCAGAGACATGCCTTGGAAATCCTTCAGAACAAAGAACATAAATGAGACACATCATCTTCTCAGTGAAGTCACAGTGCTGTGCCACTGCAGGCAAACCAACTAACCTCTCTGCACATGACTTCCCCCAAGGTGACAAAGCAGTCCTTGTTAAATATCCACTCCAGAACACTGTCTTATGCTCAGAAAAATTAAAAATAAAAATCCTTAAATACCAACAGCAGAAGGGAAAGATAACAGCGAGACTGCCTTCCTGAAAAGAACGTGTTTCGCCACTGCTTTTCACATGCAAAACAACCAGACAGAATTTAGTAGGTTACAAGACATGACCTAAATCCCTGTTTAAGTTTATGTTCTTTTTCTCAAAATGCCACCTGAGGTAAAATCAGCTCTAATCATACAGAAAAGTACTTGGGTACATGAGGTTTCTGGGGTTTGGTTTTATTTGACAGTATGTGGTCAAGCACCCTTACTGGCACAAGCAGATGGCACAGCAGCTTCTTTTAAGCAAACTATTCTGAGCAGTTCCAAATTATTTTAATTTTCTAATCAGCTATTCACTCTACAAACATGACTGCAATCAGATTACAGACCATGTGATGAAACATGGGGTTCCTTTAACAAAAATCTCAAAAATACATGCCGAAACTGTTTAAGCACAAATTCAAGAAAACAGTTGTCTCATACAGTTAACACACCAAACAGGCAGCAATATTTGTCAGATATCAATTACTCTGGGCTTCCTCAGTCCCAATCTTTCAGGAACCTGACTGAGTTTGGGTCTTGACATTAGTACACTGAAGATAATGGTTTGTTTTTCTTGGGTGGGTGGATGAAGCCTCGTCTTGGGAGACTGGCTGCCTTTGAAACAGTGGTACAACAGAAACGAGTAACAGTGGGGGATTTCAGAGAGATGGGTATCTTCACATAAATGCTTATGAATTAGAAAAAAGATAACAAGAGCAAGATGAAGACATAAGCATATTGAGAGTGACGTGGCATTACAGCTACTCTGTTATTCCAGGCCTGCTGTAGTATTGTTATTCTGCTATTTGGCAAAAGGAAAAATAATTTAAGAACATGGTAAGAAAACAAAATGTTTTCCAACCTTGCCTTGCTTAGTACAACAAAGCACAACAACAGATTACTAACCAGAAACACACTGTTGTATTATTACAATTTTTTCTGATATTCCAAATTACTGTATTTTAACCAGTAATTCTGAACGATGCTCCTTTCAGTCTCAAAACCAGAGCAACTTTGCAAGCAAAAGGATGGCAGCAACTCATAGTTTAAGATCCCTGTAAGTTCACATTTGACAAGTCAGAGGGGGAAAAAGTGAATGTGGTCATTAATTGCAGTTAGTAAATCTGTTCCAGTCATGTTTCTTGGCCAGCAGCTTGAGCAAGTTCAAGTATAAACACTTTCATTTCCAATTTGGGTGACAGTTTCAACAGCTATCAACTGGTCAGGATTGAAGACATCCCCAAAAAACCCCAGAAGGCTGCTAGATGTAATGCTTAAAAAGAAATATTTGTGACAAAATACTGTGGAAAAAAGAGTTTGGAACCTTCTGGGCAGGTAAATATTCAGCTTCACAAATTCCTTCCCTTCTGCCTGTTGCAACTGAAGTCCCTTCCTCTTTGTCTTTCCACTAAGTTGCTGGCTTAGAATCTGCAAAAAATGGTCTGTAGCTCCCAAATTTACATCTGGTGCTAGTAATGTTACCAGTCTCCTATGGGAAATACTTATCACTGAGTTGAATATATTCATGTTTAAAGATGAAAGTATGGTATGAGTGTATGTCTGTGCATGCATCTGCATAAATATATACATTAAAGTAGCTGCACAGTTATTAGTCAGCTTCTCTTCTCTAAAGTGCTCAGAACTGCACGTTAAAAATAGCTTTACAAAACTGTTTTGTATTTATAGACTACATCCTGAGTTACAGCCTTTATCCAACAAGCTGGAGCCTTTTATGACACATGTAGTTTCCTGCTTTGCTGTCCAGTATCAACAAGTCTTTGGCTTTTTTTTCTAAAAAGACTTTTCATCCTCACTTGCTAAGTTCTTCCTCTCTTTCATTCTCTTGCTAAGTATGAAATCAAAGTTTTAATACTTACAAAAATACATGGAATCTCACAAAAGGGAAGCCAAACCTAATTTAGAAGGATTTGTGAATGAATGATGAATGAATAAATGTGCTTCTTATCCTAATAATCCCAGAAGCATTGATCTAAACCTTCAAACCTCACTCGAGTCTACCATGAGGTTTCCATAATCCAAACTAAAGTCTTTAAAAATGTAGGATTTCTTTACAAAGAAATAATCTGATATGGAAGCACAGCAGCAGATGATTAAGCATTTGATAACTTGATGCTTTGATAAGGTATTACCTTAATCGCTGTCACTGGGGAGAAACTGAAGTCAGGAAACTGAAAATAGAAGAAACTGGAAGAATTTAGCTACTCAAAGAAATAAGATATACTTTCTGTGTCCAAAGAGATATGAATGCTCTCTTCAGCTAAAGCTCTGTGAGAGAATAAAGTTATTTAACAAAGCAGAAGAGGTGTAGAAGGTCTCAGCAGTGCACATAACTAGAAACAAGGGAATATTTACCAGTATATCTTGTGCCAAAACTATTCAACCTGTTTAATACAGACCTAAATTTTCACAGGCAGGAGGTACAGACTCATTACTCTCATATCTCTACAACTTTCAGCTAAGAAAAGCTCACATGAAACATTAATTGAAAAGTAAGGTCAGTTTAGAGAGCACAATTTTCAGAAACATTAATTAGTGGAGTTTTGTTAGGAAGGGGCCTTGTCCACTAATTCCATCAATTTCTGTTCCTATAGACAGATTTGTTTTCACTAACAACAATAATAAAACTAAACTGTAATCTGTTTGCATATTCAGCATTAAGCCACTGAAAAGACAGAGGAATCAAACTAAAGACATGCAGAAAAATATAAGTTGTGCAGTTCCCACAATTAATATTAGTATGTTCATACTTTGCACTGCATTACATTAAAAAGTATATATATTAAGTTAATAAGTATCTTCAATATTGGAGGGTTTACTTCTGAGATGGAACAACATTCACATTTTCTAACTTTATACACAGTTGCTAAAAATATTCACCCAGATCAAGAGTAATAAATTTAATTGCAAAGTAAAACACTTATAAGAAACTAAGAGAAGCTTTATTCATCACAAGGTTTGATGAAAATACTGCTAATTTTCCCAAGCAAGAGTTACATCAACTGGACAACTGCAAAGCAGCAACACCTTTAAAAGTCTCATGGTTTCACTACCACTATTATTGCAGCTGTGAGTATCTCACTAGGAGACTCTGGATCAGCACAGCTATCCAGCCACTATATACTGTCAGGGAGAGTTACAGTACATTTACAGAAGCATAACATGCACTAATCTCCTAAATGTTAATTATACTGACACAAAGCTTCAATTAGAAGCAGATTACCAAATCCAACACACTAATATTTTGTTTGCTGGTGTGTATGTATGCATGTCTGAGAATCATACCTACAAAAAGAGACAAAAAGCAGTTTACCTGCATTAGTTTTCTGCCCACATTCTCAGATACTCTCTTTCCTAGTCTCCAAGACCAAGGGTTTCATTTAAGGTTCGTATCAGTTATGAGAATACGATAGAAAAAAAAAGGAACACAGAAAAACAGTTTTCCTGGCCACCATGGTACTTGGCTCTGCAGGATGGGGATTTTTTTCCTAGAGTTAAAAAATAAATGAAAATACATACAGACATCATGACAGAAAAATTAAGAGTGCTTCAGCATCAGTGGGCAGCCCAGTAAAACAGGACTCTAAAGATGAGTAACAAGAGATGGTGTGTCTCTTGACAAAGAAATTGTCTGAGAGGGAAATGAAGGACAGGGAAATTACTGTACTTGAACAAAGCAGCAGCATGGATGGAACTGATGGATTTCCATCTTGTCACTCTCTTTGTGCACCCGAGGAACAACAGTCAGACGCCAAACAAACTAATGACAACAAAAAAGTAATCAGAATCAGGTCTGCTAAGACAGGTGGTTATCAAAGAGGATAAACACAACTGTTATGGAAAACCATTTCTGCCAGAAACTCCACTGAAGAGCAACAGATGATTGAAAGTACTCTCCAGCTGAAAGCACAAACACAGTTCAAGGGGTACCAACTGAAAACTGCAACCGGGAATTTATGAACTGAGTTTACATACTAATGTACAATCTCCTACCCTCTTCAGTCTCTGTGAATGTACATCTCTTGCCAAGAGACTTGAAAGAAGAAAGCCTGTACACTTGTGAACATTCCGGGGTTCAGTGACAACAGCCAACTTAAGAGTTCAAAGAAAGGCTGCAAACAATAAGGAAAACAAGGTATATGGTAAAAAGCACATATTCAAGTGGGAGGTTGTCTAAGATGTAGAAAAGGCCATGACACTGTGCAAGCACTGCTCAGCAGTAAGAAAAACACTTCTGTATTACCAACACTAGTTTCAACACAAATCCAAAACATGTCTCCATACCAACTACTACGAAGAAAATTAACTCTGTCCCAGTCAAAACCAGCACAAAGCGACAATACAAGATAGGTTTAAGATGGGACCTGGGACTATGATTTATTTTAAGTAAATAAGACTAGGAAATTTAATCAGAACAATCAAGTTTCTTAAGTTTTCCCCATGAAAAGGAATAGAAAAATACCACGCTGCCTTATTACTACAAACATTACAGAGAACCATAAAATAGGGAATAGGGAATCGAAGTTGAAACTAAGACAAAATAAGAGACCCCTTGTAAGAGTTTTTGGTGACTTCTCTATCAGTTTAATTAAGTTCCTAAAAATGGCATCATTAAAGTAGTTAATTTTAAAATTTTGAACAAACAGTGTACTCTCTGAGTCGTTACTGATGATCTGGGGAAGATGTCAGCATACACTGTCTCAAAGAGTTCAAACCTCTAAATGTTAGCCAGGGTACAACCCCAGAAGTAAACCAAATTCTGAAGTGTCCTCCTTTTGAGTTTGCACTTTACCTTTATTCATTTTTCATAGTTCCCAGGAGAGATAACCACTTTGTTGTTCGTAAGATACAAGCTAAGTAATTGGTTTGACTTTAGAACAGACAATAGAAGCAACCATATGCTATAACGATCTTTGCCTTCGATTTGGGAGAAATCTTTAGACAAGACATTTATGCAAATATACGAGGGCACTTAATTATATGCAGCTGAAGAGGGAATGATGTATCTTACACTACCCTGCCTGCATTCTCACAACAAACTTTGCAAAAATCAGCTGCACTGATCCGGAACTGAATCTGGTAGATTTGGAACTCTACTAAGCATATGAAAAGCATGGAAATATAAGCAACACTATGCAGGAGACAGATTTTAGACCTGACAAGGGTGACACCTTTCTCTGGCTTTCAATAGCAACACCATTATCATCTTAAGAATGATACTCTGGAATGCACAGACACTTTCAAAACTCTTTGCAACATCAAAGTCACACAAATGTTCCTTAATGCCTTCAACAGATTTGGACTCATGATTGTTTTTGTTGCGTATCCAGCCACAGTAGGAGAAGTAGGATTTTTACACAAATGATAAAACAAATTTTCTGTAGCCTCTAATCTTTCCATCAGCTTGGCAGATCTGAATAAGACAAACTGTGCAAGAGACATGCGAGTCCTAACCTTTCTATCCTGGTAGTGAACCCCCACGTGAGATGTGTTACTTGTCCCTTAGTGTGACCAAGGGACAATGACCCACATTCGAAACAATAAAAGTGACACCCAATCCCATTAAACAATCAGATCAAGACGGCTCTCGGGTTTTCAGGACACAGATGCTGAAGTAAAACCTGCCCAAACAATTTTGCCAGGGAATGATGCCAGGGAACTGCATGAGTGGTTCTCCAAAGTACCTGAATGCCTAGAAGCAGGATGACACTCATTAGATCCCTCAGAAATTGGGAAGTAAGAAAGTGCCAAATGGTTATGAATACCAAGCCATGCACACATTTTGGAGGAGTTTTAGGTCACCTTTGTTTGCTCACTGGCCAACTCAACAAGAACTGAATTTACAATGTAAGTTTGAGAACTAGAACAAGCACAAATTATTAATAATGAGACATTTGCAAACGCAGAGGACAAAAAAAAAAAAAAAACCAACCACCCCGCAAAAAAAAACCCCACCAAAAAACCCCTTCCAAACAAAACAAAAAAACCCGTTAGGCACTTCAGAAGAAATAAGAAACAACTAGCAGGAGGAATCAGCTGAGGGAAACAGTCATTGACTTATTGATTCATTAAGCACAACCAAAACACAGATGGACATTACAGCTGTAAAGGCAAATTTTCCTCTGGCCTGACTCTACAGCCCACACTTTCACATGCAAGTTTCCAAGTAAAGACTTTTCATCAGCAAGTTATTAAAACCCCAAAGCAGCAGGAATTCATTTTAATCTCTTTGTTTGAGGACTGCCAATTGCTTACCCCACTTCATACCCAGACTGTCAATTCTCTCTTCACAGCTCAGTATAATCAGGAAGACTAACTTGGTTCCTGATTATTCAACTGTAATTGTTTCTCTTCAGATGTTTTAGAGCTGGAAGAGGAAAAGATACAAACAGGTGAACTCAGTTTTGACTTAAAATCAGTCAACAAATGAAATGTTAGTAATAAGAGACACAAAACAGATATATAACCCATGACAGGAAATACTAAGTCTACAGTTGGGCTTCAAAACAAAACCCCACAGTTCACTTTGCTGGGAATAAGAAGATATACAAAGCTTTGACTTGGGGTCAGGCCACAGGGTCAAACATAAAAAGAGGATATAAATCAGAGATTATTTCTAAAACTTACTTTGCAAAGCACAAGACAATGAGTACCAAAGTATTTATAAAAAGATATCAACACTGAAAAAAACGCAAGTACAAGGGTGCACAGATGTCAGCCAGGCACAGATGTGCTGCCTGCTTCAGTGGTCAGTCCTAATCCCTGTCACCAGCCAAGCTTGGGGACCTGGCTCTCACATCTAGGTTTTGTCTGCATCAGACCTAAAGCAGGAGAGCTCTCTAGGACCCTACACTACTGACCAAGCTGGGAACTCAAGGAGGCTTAAGTCAAAGCACCTCAGAGTACACATACTAAAAACTTTTCCTATAAACTATATTAAAGCAAGACTGTTGATGTATTAAATATACCTAATATTGGACTGCAAGAAACAACATGGAGTTTAATGCTTCCCTTTGTGACCTGTTTCAGTACTTCACTATCATCATGTATAGGAACAGTAAAACTGTATCACATTTGCAGGGAAAAAGAGTGCGGGGTATAGGATATCGATCATTTAACTTTAATGAGGCTGCAGAAGGAGTGCATCATGCCCAGTGAAGCATGGAAATGAGATGACTTACCAAAAGCCTCCCTCCCTGGACTACAAGAAGTGGAACCCATCTCCAGGCCATGGGCTCAGTGCTTAGGACAACTCAGTAGATGGTTATAAAAGCAGGAATTAAGTATAACACACCAACTCTGCAAAAGTCTACCATCATCAGAGGCATTTAATAATGTTTTTCATGCTGCACAAAACAATTTTGAGAAGCAGAGAAGGAAACAGGTTCACACACTGATACAACTCCAGCTTAGAAACAAGCCATTTGAAGCAATTCTGTCATCATCATCATCATCATCATCATCATCATCATCGTCATCATCATCATCACCATGGCTAGGCTTCACGAATGGAGATTTGGGAAGGGCTCTACCCATGCTTGCTACAAGCATGCTGGTGGCTAAAAAGGCCAATGTGAGATAGCAATTCTGCACAGAGGTAAAAAATACATAAGATGCCATGACTGCTTACTTTTCTTTGTTTACAGCTAATTATCAAAAATGTTTACTGGTTACAAGATTTTAATAAAAATGTATATTATTTCTACACAGAATTTCAGTGCAGCAGTACGGCACTCCCATGCCCCAGAAGAAGCGAATCCAGGACCCTGCTCATCTCCAAGTAGCAGGAAGCTGGCAAACAGGCAAGGGGCAAGCAGCAAAACCAACCACTACTGTTAAGAGCACTATAAATCACCAGTTTGAATCAGAAGGCTTTACACTTCCTTTCTGAGGCCTTAGCCACTCATTGCTACTTTTATAAACATTTATCAACCATGTATCGAGTCTTTATGGTAATCCTGCAACAGTTGCAGAGTATCTGCATGGGTTCCCCCTTCATTTGGGCCACTTGACTGTCCAGTGTCAAACCAGGAGTAAAACTTAAGAGACTATGTTCTCACACTGTTCTGACATAAACATGACTTAGCATAACATAACATAAAACATTGACAGTTTTCTTACACCTTATAAATAAAAATACCAAGCAGTAGCACCATGTCACTAGATGCAGGGCAAAAAACCACAGACAGATGATAGGGCTTTTCCCTGAGTGGCTGCATGCATATAGTCTTCCTTTGATAACTTGTATCCTCACTTAACAGCACTGAGGCCAGGAATAGGCAGACAGTATTTTTAAGAAACCTTTCAAAACAAAAACAGAATTCATAAAGCAGATACTTATTTCAAAGCACTGGTCATAAACAAAAAGATGCACGGGAACTTTCAACTAGTCAGTAACATCATCAGTCCTTAAAGCAAGGACTCTCTTCTACCCTGAAGCCAAAAGGCAACTGAGAGACCTTCCTATCCCACCACTCTGAAACCACCTAGCAATTCTTTTTAGATAATTGAGATGGACCACTAACACACTGCTTAACCTTTGGAATCAAAAGATCCCACAGTTAAGAATACTATACTGGTCATTTGGGTAACAAAAACATCTCCAAGAACACAAGCAACATTTTTCTATATTAAAATATGCATTTTTCACTGGAGGCACTCATACATCCCTAAAGATGCGCATTTTGATGATTCACCAGATTAATAAAATGTTGATATGGCATTCTTCCTTGCAAAAGCTGGCATGATGTTCCTGCAGAAAATTCTGTGCAAGTTATCTACAAAGCTAGGCGCACCCAAACAAGTACTAATCCCCAAACATTGAATTTGTACATTTTGAAGCTTAATATATGAGGCATCTAAGGAGGTGCTTGTGTAACATACAAAATTAAGTATCAAAAGCACTACGGACAGAAGGAACAAACTTTAAAATTAAGTTCAACATCTAAAGAGGTATCTAAGTTTTTATTGCAGTGCTATAATTTCTACTGCCACATTTATATACTGTACAAACAATGCATTTGAATTTCCGGTTATCCTACCAGATTCACAGAACAGTTTGCATTGGAAGGGACCTTTAAAGGCCATCTAGTCCAACCCCACTACAGTGAGCAGAGACATTTTCAGCTAGATCAGGTTTGCTCAGAGCTCCATTCAACCTGACCTTTAATGTTTCCAGGGATGTGGCCTCTACTACCTCTCTATGATAATAAAAAAAGGGGATAAATTTTCAGAAACATGTTTTCTCAGACCCTGCTGAGAAAGCATTTCACATACCACAATTCAAGCAAAATGTGTTTCAATTTGCTTGATGTAAACAAGAAAATAATTATTTTATTATACTTTAAAGGAAAAGCAGTATACCAAAAGTCACCATTTCGTCACTAAATAAAACATTAAAATATGTGGGATGTGAACAGAAATTGACAGGTATTCCTAAATGACATTTGAAGTTATTCTCTCATGTATTCTACGTTTTTAATGATCTTGACAATCTTTGCTCAATTTACATGCATATAGCCTGACTCTGCAAGTTAAATTTTTAATCCAGCAAATTTCAAGTGATTTTCAACATTCAAAGAATTGTTGAGAACAAACACTTTTTGTATTGACAATACTTTAGCACTTACGCTGCACAGCAATTTAATCAGGTTGTTATAATTTAGTCCTGTGTGGGTGTTAACTGATTTACTTCAAAGTCTGCTTCACATCTACAGAAGTTATTCATGAATAAGATGCAATTAGATTAGTCACATGGGCTGACTATAATGTCTAAAGCTTCCGCACATCTCCTTTTGGGAAGTTAGGACCTGCAACTCCACACATTGCAAGACTTTCCCTGGAAGCAATAAATACATTTCTTGATTTCTGTCAGCACAAACCCAAATTTTGCTGCTCAGATAGGTATATTTTACAGGTTCCAAACTCTCTCCCACATCCACAAGACCTTGGGCAGGAACACGAGAAAAGGAAAGTGTTGATACAGGAGTTCTGAACACACACTTTTGAATTATAATGACCTTTTCTCCCTCAAGTCTGCCCTCCTTGATATACTGCTAGATGCGGAAACACAAACCAAAGTTCCAAACCCTCACACTAAAACAACTTCAATATGCCAAGACAGATGGCCTCTAATTTAACCTAATTTTTTTTTGTCAAGTACAGCATCCACAGATTACAAACAGCATTTTTAAGAGAAGACTCTTATCTTGATTTACAGAACTTGCACATTTATGGAAAATTCATTACATGACCTTGTGTACATGATTACTTCTCCTAATTTAACTACCTTTGCTTTCAGTTCTAGAGTGACACGAAGCTTTAGGTAAAATTAAAGGCTTAATACAACTATTTTCCCCAAGTTTATTTAAACCTCTAATAAAGTAGATTACTGTAGCTGGAAGAGCCAAGAACTTCCCTATTATTCCAGCTTCCTTATTTAACAGCACTCATCCCAGTGTTTCCAGTTTAGGTATTTAACACCGGGCCAAGTTACTGGTGCTGTGTAGCAAGACACACAGGGCAGTGGCTCCTAAGGGAGAGGAGCAGGAAAGCTACACAAGGCCAAAAAAGAGATTTCACATTTTACTATCTCCCAATGAATTAAATCAAGAATTAGAAGCCTCTATATCTATATGTTTTGCTGACAGAGATGTTTTCAGAAAAACAAAAAATTCAATCCTGTGGCAAAATTTTATTATATCAATACCACATGACTTCTTCTGGGTGGGATGTGGTCACACGTGTGTCAGGAGGCTGAGGCAGCACTGGAAGGCTGGGGCCATGGCACGGGACTGAACAGCAGGCACATGTGGAGAGGGGAAATGCCCAGGGTCCCCAGCCTCAAGCAGGGCCCCACAAAGAAACTCACAACGAACATGCTCCTGTAAACTTTTATGACGGTGATCAAAAATACACAAGTGAAGAAAGACATTGGAGTACATCCAGAGTCTCTTCTACCAAGTAACAAGTGACTTGGGTGAAGGGAGGTTTAGATTGGATATTAGAAAAATCTCTCCATTGAAAGAGCTTTCAAGCATTGGAACAGGCTGCCCAAGGAAGGGATGGAATCAGGGACACAGTTTAGAGATAGATTTGGCAGTGTTAGGTTAATGGTTGGACTCAGTGATTTTAGAGGTCTTTTCAAACCTAATGACTCTGATTCTAAGGAAAACATGTTAACACCTTGCTGGAAAGGGAAATGTTCCATCCATGTTTGAGAGCAGCAGGATCTTTCCTTACCAGCGTTTCCCCCCTTTCTAGCCACGGAGGATAATTTTTGTCGAATAAAGCCCTAAGTTATTAATAAGAATGAAATCTCTTGACCTAGATTTTCTCCAGCTTAAAAAAAAA
>VXBX01006808.1:999032-1017412 GCA_013400415.1 Scytalopus superciliaris
AAAAAAAAAAGAAAAAAAGGCATATACACACACAACACAGCCTTCCTCTACAAACACAAACATACTATACTCAATATACAGTACAGCACTTCAAAACAGATATTTCACAATGAAAACAAAAATAGGCTTTTTCTGCCCCTCCCTTACCTAGCTTTGTCTAAGAACATGAATGCAGATGATGTTTGATTTAAACAGAAACCTGAAGCCCAAGTTGAATGTATTTACTTTTCAAAAGCATTTTACAATTTTATTTTCTTCTTGCCTGCTGTGATAATTGATGAAAACTACAGAGGGATTAAAATGAGCACAGGTGCGTGTCTACAGAGTTCAAAGAGATTTGATCTAAAATGAAAATAATAATAATTTTAAAAAAGCTTGAGTATTTTTAGGAGTGGATTTAACACAGGCTAACCAAATA
This sequence comes from Scytalopus superciliaris, assembly GCA_013400415.1. Classification (NCBI taxonomy): domain Eukaryota; kingdom Metazoa; phylum Chordata; class Aves; order Passeriformes; family Rhinocryptidae; genus Scytalopus; species Scytalopus superciliaris. The sequence goes on from VXBX01006808.1 coordinate 999,451, forward strand.
AGCCTAGATGAAAAATAAGACTTTACAGTCCCGACTTCATGTTACTGACATTTAAAATTTGTATTCCATAATACATCAAAAACTTTTGCAAGCAATACCTGATTTACTGGTATTAACTGCCATCCATATCGTAAGTGTCAGAGCAAATCCAGAGAGAAACACAAAGGCATAACAAACAATAAAAAGCACTAAAATACAATACAAGGGTATGTGTCACAACGGACACTTGGCACTAAATCAACATTATTTTTAAATTTGAGAGAGGTAAAAGGAAAGTCTATGAGCTGAGAATATTGTTCTGCCAATATACAGATCAGCACAAAACCCATGCTTATTTTCTTTGCCAAATTTATACCGCTACAGCTGGATCACAACTTCCTTGCACTCATGAGGTCAGGAACTGTTTGAAAAGAAATGCACAATACAGCTAATCTTTGTGTCAGTTCATCATACCTAATGCAAAAAACGTGAACTTCCCCGTTTTTCTGTCCCAGCCTTCTCTAGCAAAGCTAACTAGCATGTTGCTAATCCCAAATTTGTTGCACTACTTTGTTAAACAGATTTAAAAGACAAACACACACAAATCATGCAGGATAAAGAATTTATTCTGTGCTCAAGGCTTATTGCTGAGCTTCTATTAGAATTGGAAAAAAAATCCACAAAAACAACAGTATTCAATTGTATAGAAAGCAAATTTGTCTCAAAGGCACACCAAAGGAAGACTCTACACTTATTTAGGCATTTTCATACAACAGCTGCTTTCCTGCCTAAACTACCTAAAACACTGTTCCTACAACAACACATATTCAATCTTCTTTTTGAAGCAGAATCCAATATATTTTTAGGCCTCTGAATAACAGCAACAGGAGATTATAAATACATGGATCAGAGATGGAAGAATTTCCTTTTTCCCCTTCCCTCCCCATGCAGGGGAGCAAGCTCACAACTCCCTCACAAGGAACACAAGAGTTAATCAGCAGTTCCTCCAAACATGCTTAATTTTCACTTAAGTACCTTTCAGTGTAGTGAGAATGAGGGAACGATGGCAATCAGTTTGCAGAAACACATCACTGAAACTGTCAACATCTGAAATTTTTCCCAGCAGCCCTGTAACTTCATTTACCTCTACACATTTTTCTGTGTGTCTTACCAGGGATTTATATTTTTGTAGCATCCACAATATACATTAACGCCATCTACACATCAGAAATCTTACTGACTCAGAGGTTTTGAAAACCCTGAAGTTTTGACTAGATTTTCACACAACTGTCAGAGGATTCACCAGGGCACCAAGCCCAGTCTTTCAATAAACTGGTAAAGAAACTGAAAATAAGACATGAAAACCTTAAAAAAATTTAACACACCACAAACATATGCTTCTAGTGCTTTTTCTTTAATCAAAAATCTATCATGTTCTATTATTATAAAACTCAAAAGTATTTCTTTGAATTTGTTTGAGCACCAAGAAACTAATTCTCCCGTTGCTTAAAGCAGCTTTATGCTAGCTATTGCTTTAACTAATGATGACAGACGATTTAAATAGCTCCCCAAACAAAATTTTCAAGGATAAGCAAAAGAAACTGTGTAAGGAGAAAACAGTCTTTTACCAACTTCTTGATCAATGAAATGTATTGCTGAACAAACTTAGTTGCAGGATCCTGTCCTAGCCAATATTAAATTTTAGATGCAGTTCAATTTGCGCAAACCACATTTAAAACTACAGGAATCATAAAGTACAAAAAGTAAGACCACTAAAACAGTGAACAAATGATTTTCCCCATTTCACAAAATTCTGAAGGTCAGTTCAAGCCCTCAGGAAGACAAACCCTGTTTTTTTTAATTATACCATATAATTCTGTACATAAAAAAATATATATATATATTTACTGTAGAGTTTAAAATAACAAAGAGGAGACTAAGGCATTCATTGAAGAAAATTAAGACTTGATATATTAAATAATTTAGACACTTTGAAATAACCTAAATATAAACCTGCTGTCATTTAGTTTTAATTAACAGATAACCAATTCATTTTTCTGCATGAATTTGCATAGCACATGGCTAATTACTGCCCTGTGAAGAGTTGGGGAAAAAAAGGCATAAATCTTTATATAGTTCATCAACAATAAAAATCAAAATACCACTGTTAGTGCCTTTTTTGGTGGAGAGAGCAAGTATAAATAAAAACATGCTCTTTAACAAATAGGAATAAGACTGCAAAGTGAATCTGCACAGGAAACCCAGGATTAAGGCTGAAACTCTATTCTAATCCTTCTGTTCACAGAAGCAGCGGTCACCAGGCAGCATGTGGTCTGGGCACGCACCTGCAATACACAGGCAGGATTTAAAAGTGCTTACAAAGAGATCAAGCTTTGTCTGAGAAAAGTTTCTTTTTGGCTTAGGAAGTGGAGTATCTGCCTTCTTCAAAAAACAAACAATAACCACACACCATCAGCTTGTAAGTGATTTTGCCAGAATGATACCTGGATGTGACACATGCACAACCCATCATTCCTGGGAACTGACAGTGATGAAAAAGCTCAGGAAAAGAGAAAAAAAAAATCCTCTTATTGTGAGCATACTAAACGATTCAAGTTGACACATTCATACCACACCACTACTCTGTGAACTTTGCACCGCCTTTGTGTAAATTCCTGGATCAACTGATGAAGACTACACACTTAGTAAAGGTCTTCACAAACTGAAGAGAAGGAGAGGAATCCTTCAAACACAACAAATTCCTCAAACAATTAAATCGTTTATCCGGTGCTGCAAAATGACTAGTAAAAAAGCAAGGTTCATCTTTAAATATCATCTCCTTTTGCCTCACACAATCTTTTCTGATACTTTTGTACTACAACATGGCACTAGGAGATACAGTAGGAAAATTCCAGCTGGGCTCAGGACCTCAGGAATTCTTGCTGTCTCTATTTGGGAGCTTTCTGGTGCACCTGGGAGCTAAATGAACATTCAGAAGTCCACAGGCTCGGTTTTTTTCATGGAAACACTGGGTCACTCCTAAAAAGTGCACAGGGAGGGTTTTCTAAATCCTGTGATTATAGGTTTAGCATAGAGTGCAATAAAAAGAGAACCACAGAGACCAATATACTTTCCAGTGCAGCAGCTTTGAGAAGTCTCCGTTTTCCTCTGAGACCGAAACTACTGCTTTTAGTTCTAAGTCATCTTGTCATAAAACTTTAATACCAAAGGAGCAAGAGACATTCTGCTTACATTTGGTACTGTTTCTCTTGAAGTGGAGTAGAATTGAATTTGGTGAGCTATACCCATATACTGGGTTCATCTTCTACTCCACTAGCAGCCAAATACTGACAATAATAAAGCCACATTTTAACAATGGGAAGTGGAAATGTTTGCAGGCTATTTTCTGACCCTTCCCGACAAGCATGTATGACAAGCTGGAGTGGTTTAACATCACTTATTCTACCACTAGGTTCTTCCATTGCCTGAAAAGTCAGCTGCAGTCCAGCAACAGCTATCACAGAGCAAGGGAGAATTTACTTATTCCCATACACCATATACATGCTTGTTCATCTGAAGTGAACTTACAGGATCACATCACTAAGTATACTAAGAATTTTATGGTATTCATTATTGTTTTAATGCAGTCAGACATCAGCTGCCATATTTGCCTATGCAGAAACTGTCATAGGCAAGTTAACAAGATGTTAAAAACTGGCACTCACTGAGCTGACAGTAAAAGATACTTGGAGAAATAAAATAGTATTTCAGCTTTCAAACTGAAGATGTTTATATAATTAAGATATTCTAATAAGGATAAACAAAAAGTAAAAAAATAATCTTAAAAAGCTCTGACTATATCTGCAACCACTTTCCTACTTCTAAAGTCACAGCCTTGATTTTCAGCTTAGTAAGAGCAAAGGCTCAGACAGTTATTTTGTATCTGCTAATTTCTGAATATTATTACAGCATGCTGTTACTGACAATCAAGTACTAATACTAATGTTTATTTAAAAGTTCATGGTAATTATATAACTTATCCTTTTAAACAGTTTACTGTATTAAATACTAAACAGCTTTATCCTGCATAAAATCAAGCCAAAATATAACAGAGCCTCTTCACTGCAATTCTCAGTTTTTCCTTTGAAAAGCAAACTCATTATGTTCCATAAAGAGAATAAAGTCTCGAAAAGAAGACTAAATTCTTTCTTTCTCAAAGGCAGACTCTGCAGAGATTGCATAAAAAGATTTTATTCTTGGCTCAAATATGAACATTTGGGAATCACTGCTTTTGAGCAAGGACTCACCCTTTTAAAGGCAGGAGAATTTATTTTGAAAAGCAGTGTGAAATTTCAAGGAAAAAAAAAAGCACATGTATTTTGCACTTCCCAGCTTTTGGTGCTTTTCCAGTTAAGACAAAAATCTCAGAATAACCTCTTCCCCATATAACCGCTTTCTCACAGATGTTGCCAAGTTATCTTACACCACCAGCACGAACTTCTATGAGAAAGTAACTATTTCCAGACAATGCAACTCAGAGGACTGACAGTAAGTTAACTGAGAGGATGGAGATATTTTAGGAGAGAACCTGGGCAGAAGGGCCTGGGGAATACATTTCACTGGGTGCTCACCTCATGCTGCCATGTCTCCCATCTGTTCAGCACCCACAGCTCAGGACTTGTGGACAACCTCTCAAAGCACAGGGCAGGACATGAGTTTGAACCCAGCCCTCTCACTAAGGACTACGTTCTTACCATAGCTAACAGCCCTCAGAGGAGAAACGCTTCTCCTTTGGATGTAGACCATGTAACTGTTTCCCCAGATTCAGTCCAAAGCAGCTGCAGAAAGGGAATGCTCATCTAGAAGATTAGATCAGGTCCCTACAGAAGCATTTAGGACTTTAAACAAAGAATGTTCTTTGTGTGTGTACACATGTGGACACCATCATGTTACAGAAAAAATACCAATGGCGAGAGAGAAGGATTTAGTCTTTGGTATTGAAGATGACTCCAAATTACCTGCAGACATCCACACAATGTTTGTTTATTCTTGTTGAGAGATGCTGCAGATCCCGCAGTCAGTGGTGCAAACCAGACCTCTGTCAATTCTTTTTCCCCATATCATCCATGTACATTTCCCTGGGAATGTTGTTTTGGCTATTCTCACAGGGTTTTACATGAAGGAATTGCTATTTCTCTCTACTTAAGATGCAAAACCTTGACTATGACCTGCAAGTGCACTGCACAGTTGGACTCCTGCCACATCAGCCCTTGAAGTGAACTGTGGTTCTCCTGTCAAGTACCAATCACAGATATAGATGTAAGGGAACACCAAAGGATTCAGGAAGGACAGCTAGATAGATCCCATGGTCCAACCAGAGGCCAGTCATGCCCCAGTTCCAGGGGAGAGCCAGGCCAGGACGTGTACTGTGGGCAGCTGCAGCAAGCCTGAACTTGAGGCACAGCACAGAGGTTCTGTGCATTCCAGGGGCTGTCTCTTCTAAGGAACACTGGGGAGCATGGCTGTGAGGTGCATGCTGCTGCCAGGATAAACCCAACACAAGCATGGAATGAAGGACTGAGGAAAGACTGCCCCAAGCAGGCACTTGGCCTCCACCTCACTGCAGGTGTGTCTCCACAAGCTGCCCTTACAGCATGGATGGGGAAGAAACACATTAGATGATGGCTATTTTGATAGCTGCCCTCCTTTCACAAATATCAGTCTCCAGCTATAATTACTATACCAGGCATCAGCTCATCTGTTCTTCTGCCTTTTTATTTAAATATCCACATGCTGGCATGTACACAGGAGTAAATTAAGGCACTTTTATTATATAGGTCAAGTCCTGACCTGTTCATCTACATACATTAGTATAAATGTAAAAGTACTGCAGACATCAAAAATGAAGAATTAATGGTTAGCTCAAATACACATCCTAGAGATTGTTAGAAGAAGAAAAAAAAAAACAGTCACTGAAAAGAATTTACGACAACAAATAGAAAAGTAACAACAGAGACAGCAAGATGGTACTTAATTTGAATCTCTTCCCCAAGAATATTTTCCCTTGTGAGTAGTTAGATGTATTTTATGAGCAGACAACAAACTAATAAACTAGACATCTTAATTTTATGTCACTTTAAATTGTGTATTTAATCAAGCTGCAGACCAACTATATAAACTAAGTAGGATGTTTAGAAATGTGCTTTTAAATCACGTGAAAAAGTTGTACATAGTTTCCATGTAGAATATATCCCTTTTCATGAAGAACACATCCCTTTTCTTCCCAAGTCAGAAAAGAATTGGTTAAAATCAAGACCATCATGTAATTGAGAACAATTAAGCAGGTATGTTCTGTAATTTCTCAGCAGGGAAAAGAAGCTCTCCCATACTTGAAACTGCCAAAGGCTGTGAAGCTGTGATCAGAGACATAATAATATTTTAAAAAATGAAAGACACTGGACAACCACCCAATAGCACACTCCCTCCTTCCTCAGGAGCCTTGAGAGGTACAAAACACAGCAGCCACAACTAACGCAGGCATACTCTAGCACTGTAATTCCCTCCTCCATATCCACTCTCTGCCTCTTCCTTATTCTCAGAGAACACTCACTAGAGGTGCCAGTGAAGTTTAGAGGGTGGTGACCACAGAGTTTCTGATATTCTCATTTACACTTTTAAGAATTGTCATGCCAGTGAGTTAGTTGATCATGGACAAAAACTGTAAGAGCTGTTTGACTAGGTGAACAAGATAAACAGAAGTGAAGTGAGGTATATTTCAATGTCAGAGACCACGATCTTTGCAAGTATGAAAAAGTGAGTTCTGCCATTGACTTTAGAAAGATCCCAGCCTAGAAATATCTGTGAAGCTCTGTGTAATTCTGCAAAACAAAGAAAGAAAGAAAGAAAGAAAAAAGTTGTGTTCATGTGACTATTCCACAGAAGAACAAGGGTCTATTTTCTCCACTCCAACATGCTGGTTATTCTACTAACACTTAAAGAGGATTTTAGAAGTTTGGTGTTCTATATATTGCCTGATAAGAAGAGAAAGTATTAAGGAAACAATGGATAATATACTGTTGCAACTCCAGAATTGTAATGCAAAAAGGACTAAGTGCAGAACCATTCTAATGTTTCTTTCAGCACAGTATATTAAGGTACCAAATTACACTTCATTGAGGGAGGACTTCATGGGGATTGTTGGCACTATTCAGTCTGGTTCAATGTCAGAAACAGCTGATTTAATTTTCAGATATAACATGGCCTTCACAGTTTGCACTAAGCTGAATCAAGTATTCCATGAAAGCAAATCACACTGATTAAGGAACAGGTTTTGTTTCTCATTAAAAATTCAGCTTTAAATCAGTGGAAGTTCTAGGCATGGGAAAGACGTAGGAGAAAGACTGGAACCTCACAGCAGGCAGCTTTGCATCACAACTGTGTCACAACTGCCGTAATACAAAATGCCTCCCTGCCTTCCTGTCCAACTCGTGCTGGAATTCCTTCAGGCTTAAACTGCAGCAACAGGTGACAGGTCACTGGCCTGCAGTGCTGCAATACCAACCACATCCACTGCAAGGGCTTTTCAGATACCAGTCTTTGTCCTGTCAGTCTCCACCTTGTCCCACCTCAGCTGCAATACCCACAGAAAACCGTTCTTGGAGAAAACATTGTGGTCCCACAGCAAAATGGGAATGAAGGGTACTGTGAGAGTAAGCATGGGTCTATAGGATGGGCAGCTCTGCCACTCTGCAGCTCCACTGATCCCCTCTGACCAAAACATATAATATCATCCTGCTATTCAGCAGCAAAGCAAGCCTACTGTCATTAGGAGCACTGACCATAATGACAGCGCAGGAGGCAAATACTTCCCTCTACTCCCTGGCTCAGCAGTGCAGCCCACACAGTGTAGCAAAATATACGTAGGAGGTGGAGTGTGAGGATCTAATTTCATAGTGCGACAGGGCACCTTACAAAAAAAACTTTTCAGCAAAAAAATCTCACCCAGAAGTAATATGGAAATCAAATTAGTTGATTGCAACAATCTAAACAACATCATTTGATACCTTCATAGCAGTTCTTGGATAATGAAAATTTAGAAGGATAAATCCTATCTTTTATTAAACTCGGCATGGCTGGGGGACAGGGCCTCTCCCTACGGCTTTTGCCTACTCCATTTTAGGCCAAGTAATGAAAACATTAATGCTGCTTAGCCAGCAAAGCACAAGTTAATTCAGCTTCTATCTCCCCAAAGCCTATAATTCTCTGGTCTAGTCTTCATGAAGAGCACTTAAAAATGTTCCAAATATAAGGTAAGTGTCCATATAATCATCTCTGCACATGCCTGTTTATGAATGGTATGGATGTGCAGAGGATGTGCCAGAAGGCACTGCAGAGTGCACAGTTCTACTTCCAGGCACTGGAAGGACAAGCAGGCATACCTACAAGATTAGGATATAAAAAGTAAGTCCAGGAAACAACATGCAGGTTTCACCAGCACACTATGGACAAGCCAGTCGTGAGGACACAGCTGTTTCATGGCTGCACCGTATTAAAGTTACCATGATTACACAAGTTGCACACACATCAAAGCCCAAACATACTACACATGTTCACGCAGCATGGGCTTTGGGAACAGAAAGTGGACAATGTCAAGTGAAGTTCAGGAGATGCCCAAGATGTGAGGTGCCACTGGATCCCAGGGAGGCCACCATATTCCATATTCTCCATATAATGCTTACAAAGATGTCCTCTAGGACAGTTCTACGTCATTCTTTTAGTCCAGCATCTGATTTCCTACTCTACAGGAAACAAACCCTTACCTCCTGGTGTTAAGGGAGGCCTCATTTTTTCATTCACATTCAGCATTTACTCAAAATTTTCTTCATCCTTGATCCCTCCAGCCTGCACAATAATACACATGATTGAGAACAGTAGGCCACTGACTCAATTTTGCATTTTTATTACATGTGGGAGAAAATCTGCTGCAATAATCTTGTTCTAGCTCACCAGCACTCCTGTTCATTAGTATAGTTTCTGGATAAAGCCCATGCAAACAAACCAGTAGGGTGGTGTTTCGTGTAATTCTTTGTCTTTCTGGTTCAGTCTCTCACTTAACTCATCTTTCCTGTCAGTTGCCAGGTTCCTAGATCAGCAGAGGGTGATTCACAAATCTGCCTAGTATACCAGGATGGATGGCTTCACAATTGGAACCAGAGTAGCAGAATAGCACAAAGATGTAGAACAAAGAGACTTTTAGGAATAAATGGTATCAAAATATAAAACAAAATCAGAAAGGCCAAAAAGCACTTGATTCTCCCACCTCTCAGAACTGCGAAATATCCCATTTAAAATTCCGCTCCCAATAATGACAGTGGAAAGAAGCTCCAAGAAAGGTATGCAGCAAATTTTTGCCCTGAATGCTACCAATAATACATTTGTTGAGTGAAAACCATATGTCTATTTGTGTGCATTTCTGCAATTGCACTTTTCATTCATTAAGATGAGATATTGTGTCTTTTATGCAATCTGCTCCTATTCAGATAGCAAAACATAGTAATGTCTGGTAGCAGGCTTGCTGTTTTTGGCTTTAGGAGGGTGATTTTTTTTTTCCTCTCTTCCTGTGAGAGGAAAGCTTTTCCCAAAGGATTCAAGCAATTTCATAAAACAAATGTAAAAACAAAGACACTTTTGTTTAAGGACTGAAGGTTTTGTTTTGTTTTAAGGGGGACTGAGAGGGAAGGAAGAGAGAAATGACACTCATCATCTTTCAATTAACAGGAAAAAAAAGGTATCTCATTCCTAAAAGAGAAACTTTGTTATAGCATAAACCTGCTATAATAAACAGACCATCAGAAATAAATCAAGACTTTTTTTTTCTAAATAAAAAATTTTGTTCATTACAATCACAAGTGACCATCTCAAATGGCTACAGCAAAGATCAGAGGAAAACGTTTTCTCTCCAAATTCAAGACATAATATTGAGCATTCCTGTACACTGTGCTTCATTAGCATCAGTTTCTCCTCCTCCTCCTCACAGTCTATCAAACAGGAAGAAAGGGACTAGGAGAAAAGATCTGAAATGTGTGGTTTTAAATACATAGCAATCTGGGAGATTCTTTTCAGCTAGAAGTTCTAAAGCTTGACCTAATAAGCACCATTTAATTTGCATGAAATAGGATCAAATACTACAACAGGAGTAAACCTCGAACTTGCACAGCAAACAGTACAAGCTGGAGACAGCACAGTAACAATAAATAAAGACAAAATTAGCTAAAACATCTGAAATCCCTCAGCAAAGCACGTATGAAGGTCTTGCAGGAAATCTGAGTGAGCAGACCTTCACATCTGCAAATATTCCAGAAGCATATGTACAGACACATTGCAGAAACCTCTTATGTTGCGGAACTGGGATTCTAGTGCCTGATACTAATTAATGGAATTAACTGATTTATCAGTAAGTCCCTAAATATTGTATCAAATTTTATTACGTACAGAGAAGATCAACAGCCACAAGTGATCTTCAGTGACAAAATAACATCTATCCAAAGTTAGCACAAGCAACCCATGAAGTCTCACTCACACTGCCTGCCATTTAAGTTCGTTCAGGACTGACACTCACTGCAGTTATTGAACATCCAGAACTAACACACTGGGAGAACTCAGCAGACATATAATTCAGTAATACTGTGGCTCAGAAAGCCAAAACAACAGGTAAATCTTCTCATCAAATAAAATATGCACGTGAAATCTATCATAGACATGAGTAATTTACAAATATTAGTAATAAATTTGAATTTTTCAAAATGCAGTCTTGAAGTACATGCTTGCATGAGTAGTGGCAAGATATTTTTAAGTAAGAGATTTTTTTTAAAATTATCTAAAACCACTGAAGATAGGAAGATAAATAACAACAAATGTTATCAATGAGATCACAGCAACATTAATTTAAATATATATATGAAATAAATTACAAATAAAATGTACATTAACATCAGCATTTCAACAGTGCTCTACATAACCATTACTTAAATGATTCCCCTCCATCCTAATTTAAACCACATACACAACACTTTCATTTCTCCTGGCCGCCTGACCTCCCAGGTAGTAGCATGCACAGATTAACTTGTCAAATACAGAAAGACAACATACAAAGGTCATTACAAATCCAAAGGTCTGGGTCCTCTCATGAATTTGAGTAGTTACTTAAAATAGACTTGTCTAATTCTGTGTAGAGGTACTGGATGAAGACGATGTCTCCATTACGAAAGGTCCTTTCACAACAGAAGTGAACTTCTCTATCTCCTACTTGCACAAAAAAACCCTCACCACGTGGAAATCTGAAAGATAAACCACTGCAAGGCTGTAGAACCTTCTTTACCCATTCTTCTGTCCATAAGTCTTCTTTTTTCCTTTCCTTTGTTTTTGAACTATGCAAGACACCATGTAATTTATATATACATCTAAAAGATTCTCCAGCAGTTTATTCTAAGGTTCTGCTTGTCTCCTTCCCTCCTGTAACCTCTCTTTATTCAAAATGTGCTTTTCTAGACATTGAAACCCAATCAGCTAATAGATATCCCACAGTTAGATCACAGAGATGAATAAAACACGAGCTTTCCAATTTAATATGGACACAAGTTAATGTGCACACTAAATTCACGTGTAACACTGAGTTTGTGTGCAATACATAAGCTTTCCTGCTTCATTCCCCTCTTCACCATTTTGTTCATTCACAGTCTTTCCACAATTCTCACTTTCTCAGTCATGTTGTTTCTCTTGAACTCTTTCACTGTGCGCGGTCCAGGTTTTACGTCCATCTCTTACACCATGTGCTCCTTGATCCAATCCATCGTTCTGCTTCCCAGTCTGATGATGTTCACCACAAACACAGTTCTCTGACCTATTAACGAGAACAATATTCCTTTCCATTTGCTTGAGGTGCAGACAATATTGGATTCTACTGCTATCCTCCCTGTCCAATAAAGTCTTAAAACCTTTCCTCCCATTTCTTAATGCAGACTGTTCCAAGACCTCAAATTGTAACAGGAAATTATTTGAGTGATTTTGTGTTTAAAGAACACAGCAAAGCATCAGGAGACAAGTGCTCTGCTCTCTGATCTGCCAAAGACTGCTTGAATTTAGGCTGAATCTCTCCCTTGTAAACATGAAATAATTTTTCCACCTCATCCATTAATATTTGGAACTTGAAGACTGTCAAGTGAAAGATGTTATACAAATGCCAAGTGTAGGCGCAGTCTCATCTCTTTTAATGGTATATCCAACACTCATATAAAAGAGCAATAGGAGTAAATGAGAAATCACAATAAGTGAATAGCCTAATAATGCATGCTAAAAGCTACCAGGACAATAAATTCAATTCCCTGGGATTGTTAAATTATTCTTCTGATAGCTCAACACAAGCTCTCCACAATTACTTCCTATGGAGGATCCTGACACACTGAGCTCATTACACAGCTCCTCTTTAAAGAAAAAACACACATGCATTTAAAGCAAACACCTAAAATTAAATAGTTCAGATTTTTAATAAACTATGCTTCAAAGGAGTTTGCAACTGGATTATTTCTAAGGAAGTAAGACACCTGTCTTACAAATTTGAAATAAACAGATGTAAAGCAGTATCAAGACACTGATCCTGCTTTGCTGTACAAACACACTCAAAGCACCTTATTTTTTTCACAGATGACATATATTCTTTCTTTTTGAAGAGTCATCTCGAAACTTCCAGCAGTTTCACTGGGCATAAAAAGCCCTGCTACAGGAGAGCTTATAAATAAACTCTGATGCTATAGCAAAGATCAAACTAAGCCAACAAGGTGTAGATTCAAATCACGCATGCCATCTTTACTCTGCTTATGGGGCACATGCCTCTTTGCTATGAACCAGTCACATCTTCAACAGTGATACTGCAAAAAGCATATCAACTGGAACAGCTCATACCTCAATTTCTTCCCAGGAGTTAGGTTATGCTGGCCTTAGCTCAGCACCAGCACCCGGGTGAGGTACTGACCTGCAAAAGGAAGCCACAGACAAGCACACACCCTTCCACCTGGGAGCCCCCACCACGGGTCTGCAGCCCTGCACTTCATCTCCTGCACAAGGCTGCCCAAGTCAACCCACTCCTACTCCCAGAAGCACAGTCCTCCACAAGAGGAGGCAGCTGGTGCCATGAAACACTCCTAAGACTAGAGAGCATGAAATCAGACAGAGGATAAATACAGGCACACACTCAACAGGAGAGCATAATTCTTTTATTTATTTATAGGTTCAAGTCAGCCAACCTGACCTGCAGCCTGCATGTCCATTTATGCATTTTCTGTCCCATACAGATTGATTTGTGGTTATCTTTAATATTTTATGAGTTAAGCTTGATTCCCCTCCATTATGTACTAAAAAGAGAAGAAAAAGCAGTAGCTACTAATGTCATAGATGAGTGTTTTCACTTGTGAATTCCATTCACCATGAATTAATGGGACAACACACACTCCCCAAAAATAAGCACTTCTGCTCATCACACCTCCTTTACCAAAGTGATTTCTATTTCTTTCGATTACCTGTGAACACCAAGGCATAAAATATGGTAGCTTCAGTTACCTGAACTGCTCAATTCCTTAACAGTCACATGCAAACTTCAACATTTAGCTGGGACTTAGGAGACATACAGCTAAGAACACATCCAAAATCTGACAGTTAGGAAATTCCTTTTCAATGCCCCACAAACATTATTCTAACATTCATTCAGCAGGCCATCAAATCATCCTTCTGTAGATCAAGTTTTTAATCGAAAACCACAGAACGAACCTTTAGTTTATAACCCTTCCTCTTCTCAAAGAATTAGCCACAGGGAATTTATAAGCAGCTGCTATCTCTCATCTTTGCCATTATTAAGCCACAAAAGTCAGAGTTTTGGTCTCTCATCTAACTCCAGACTGTTCACACTGTATCACCTTTGTAGCCTGGATGTCCTGTACCTGTTCCACTAGAATTTAGTATTTTCTGTACATAAGTGCCCAAAACTATGTACAGTATTTGACATGAAGTCTCCCTAATACCTTATCTGTCTTCACTGAGGATCACATTTGCTTCCACTTCACACTCAGTATCACATAAGAGTCATCCCCCTATTTGACTATGGCAGTTGGGCCTTTTCCTCCAAGCCTGTTTTGAGGGATGACCTGCCAGCTTATAGCAGATGTGTTGTTAATAATCACTCAGTAGATAACTTCACTTTTAGAGCTATTTAACTTCCTGTCATTCCTATTGCTTCAGTCATCACAGACATTCAATTCTTCCTGTGCAGTAATCCAACCCACCTCAGTGCTGATGCTTCCTAACTTTGCCTCATCAGCAACTGTCCTTTTCATACAGTTATCTCAGCCAGTATGGTAAAGTAAAGCGACCAGCCCCCCACTAATACTGATCCAGATCAGTAATTTCTTTATTCATGCAGACAGAGTCACAATTTCTCCTTCAGGAGACACCTCACTGTTATTCAGCCAAGCCCCACACTTCCAGTTTAGTTATTTTCGGTGTTGCGCCTGCCATGGTGTGTAGACATTGAACTGAAGCCTTCTGCTCCCTTTGTCTATAACAGTCAGTATTTAACCAGTAATAATAGGATTTTAGTCTTCCATGACCTAATTGTGGCAAATCCATGATGCATTTTATCCTGTTTTCCACTTATCTTTGTATACTTAATTACTTTTTCCATTCCAATTTTTTTCTAAATCCTTGGATACTATTGAGACTAGAGTAAAAGGTGTGAAGATTTCATTCTCTTCTCCTTTTAAAATAAACAGGAGTATACATCTTTTGCTATGCTGCTATCAACTGTTACATTCAACCTGATAGGAAACAAGAAAACTCTTTTTTTTTATTTTTACCTGGCTCCAGTGTTCTGTGCCAAATCTCTTAGACCTCCAAAGCAGAGACCCTTTACTGACTTAGTTTGGAATCTGGCAGCAGGCATAAGATGTTTATTCTGGTCATTTCCATGGATTTTCCATTTCTACCCTATCGTTCTCCCCTGTTCAAATCATCATCCTTATCCAAAACTTCTTACAACTGCTAATTTTAGAGGTACCAGATATACTTTTCAACTATAGTCTTGATCCTCACAACACAGCCAAGTTCTCTTCTCCTTCTCTTTTCATTTTTTCCCCCCTCTTCATCTTAAATTTCTTCATCCTCCAGCTTTTGGCAATTCACATGTTATTCCTGCAGTTTCTGTTCTCCAATGATCAATCCTCTCCTTCACTTCATTCCTTTTAGGTTTTCTGGTAACTTGCAGTATCTGATTCTCACAGCAAAGTCCACAGTCCCTCTTGGCAAGCTTTCCCTCCTCCTTAAAATGCAGTTTCCAAGCAGCCATTGTACCTTTCACTTAAGACAGTCTAAGCCTTTTCTTTTTTTTTTCCTGTTTAAACCTCCAGCTTCTACAAGTCTTCAGCCCTGTGGACAAGAGAAACTAGTTCTTCTAACTTCTCAGAACTTACCCTGCTAAAATAAAACTTCCTTGAAATAAAAACACTTCGCAGCTGACATATACTTACCCTTCAGTTTAATTCAAAATTATTAACTTGGCTAATCAACACATATGCTTAAGGCTTTATGGAATAGAGCCATAATCTAGCAGTGGAAAGCAAGACACATTGTCAGCCACTGAGACCAGATATATTCCAGAATTTAAAGATACACCCTTTGGTTCTGGGCAGGCTATAAACACGAGCCTTCATTTACTCTGCATTCCACTACAATTAATGGCCAAAATTCAGTGTACTGACTTCCAACCTAACTAGTCTGCGCTGGAAAATGTACCTACAAAAGTGTATTTAAGAAACACCTTCCCTTTATGAATTAGCACAGTATCTGAAAGCTGCTCTGTAGCTCCAAGCAACCATAACCCATTTGCAAGGCTATGTTCTATAATTTGACTGAGTTTTGCCTCAATAAATCAGCCTTGGCCCTCCAGATTTTGAAACACAGCATAAACCTTTAACAGAAAACCATCTCCAATCCAGTGGAAGACTGCACCAATATTAAGTGGCTCCAGCAATGATTTGAGATCTTCAGCATGCCCACCACAAGCCTATGAAGAGCAAGGAAGGAGGGTGCTGGTGGCCAAGTGCTACAGCAAGACACAGAAAGAACCTCTCTAGCAAAGTGGCAGTGAATGACCTCCATGTGAATCTAGAAAACACTGTTTCCCTCTTAGCTTTAGCTTGTGACAGTTTTCTTAACATGGACGCACTGGCATGAAGGCAGTCTGGCCTTCAGCACAACGGAGTGAACCTGCTGGCATAGGCTATCAGTCCCATCACGGCAGTAAATCACGCTAACCACCACATTCCTGGTGTGCCTGCATCTACACCACAGTGCACAGGCACCTGCCTGCTGCCTCTTGAAACCCAGAGGACAGCAGCATGAAACATCAACTGGAATGCTAAGTTACTAACCCACACTAAATGGGGGCCCTGACACAGCTCTGTAACTCCAACAGCCCCACACCATGGCAAGGGTTGCCCACTGTCCTTGAAGGACTGATGGTGGTCTCCGCACCCACCTCCCTTGGCCACCGTCATCATCATGTCCATCTCTCCAGGGAGCACCTCCACACTGCTGCTGCCTTCTGCTCTCATGACCGGTCTCACCAGCTTAAGTCAAGCCTTTACAGCAGCAGGGTGAGTGTTCTGCCACCCTCCGAATCGGGGACCATAGCACTTGGATGCTTTGGAAAAGCAATTCATTGTTAGCCATGCACGAGGAAGTAACACCCTACCTTTTACTCCAGAAATGCTTAAAAGTGTTTTATCTTGTTAATTCTAGGTCAGTTGAGCGCATGTGTGGTATGGATTACACTGACCCTTTTAGAGCCTCAACATTTTTAGATAAGTAGGACACTTAACATTAGACACAAGCCAAGCTGCACACCTCCTGTACCACTCACCAAGATCGGCCAGTGGGCTTTACACACAGCACCAAGGCATAGTTACTTTATAAAGTCTGGCTCATATGGCTCGTAAGTATAAACGTGAACTAAATTATAAATGCCAATTAAATCAATACAGGTATTTTACAAGAAAATGCTTGTATTTGATGCACTAAAGTGATCTTTGCAAAGCCAACTGACAAATCAGTGGCAGGTTTACAAACAGTGCAAGTATTTACAGCTGAGTGATAAAAAGGTCTACATTTAAGACTAAAGTTGTCCTGCTGCTTACAAAACACTTTGTCATTTCAAGCACAAACAAGATGTTTCATCCTTAAGTATCTAAACACAGTATTTGCAGACTTTAAACAAAAGCAACGATCAACATGCAAATGATCCTAAAAATTCAACTTTAAAGAAGTTAGTAGCGTAAATCACTGGAGATGTTAATTTGCCAGTGCCAGGTCTTTGAAAGTTTTAACCTTCTTCCCTGCACTACGAGCTGCCATATACACTGGACCCCTGGACACAAACAATTCCATTCTCTCCCTCCTTTTCACAGATGCCCTGTCTGAGCAAGGGAAGGGAGAAGGAAAAAACCCAACATGTTTAAGTAAATTACCTTTGGATCAGCCTCCTCCCCTCGCCCAGCTAAAGTTTTCTCGAGGTCAGATTAGCACTCAGCAGGGCGAGCAGGCGGCGGCAGGCCCGGTGGCAGGCGGTGCTGTGACAGATGCGGGGCAGACCCCGGGGAGCGGCCAGCCATGTGCTCGGCCCCGCATCCCCGGCAGGGCAGCCCGGGAGGAAGTTCCACTTCGCACCGACCCGGGGGAATAGCGCAGAGGACTCGAACAGCTACCGCTTCCAGCGGCTTTCCCCCGGCCACACGCTTTCCCCTGACATTAGCGAGGCATTTCAGAGGAGCCAAAGCGCTCTACCCGCCGCCGAGCTGGGGGCCGGAGCCGCCTCCTTTCGGGGCGGGGGCGAAGCCGGCACCCACCCTTGGCACCCACCCTTGGGGCCGCTCCGTGTGCCCGG